>PVHT021183652.1:376299-405407 GCA_004024745.2 Catagonus wagneri
ACCCCCCAAAATTTTTCACCGTAAAATGTTTTGTAGCAAAGTATGAACGTAAAACATGCAGAATTCAAATGAATTTTTAAGAAATTCCGATACCGCTGCCAGGCAGTTCACTGCTTCTTCTGATGATCTCAGGCTGTAGTGTGAATTCCTCAGCAGATAAGGGTCACCTCAGCGAAAAAGTTTGAGAAGCACTCCTCCCTCTAGGAGGTGCATTTCCAGTTTTGCCTCCTTTGCAAACAGGCTGTTCGCAATCGGCTCCCAGCTGTCTCCTGAACAGGGCAGCTCAGGCATTGAGATGCTGGAGACAGACACATTCAAACTGCACTGCTTCCAAACACTGACAGGTATGGGCCTCCAGATAGGCCAGAGGGATACAGTGGGGCAGGCTGGGGAAGGGATTGACAGAAGTTGGCTTTGGTTAACAAGGGGGTGGTGGTTCACCTTTTCTGGGACAACTGCACAGTTATTTGTTTTGTGACTCTAAAGCCAGTATTTAATCTGATGCCAGTTTTGTCCATGCCTTTGAGCATGCTCAGCCCTGGTAATCCTGTGCACAGATAAACTCACCTTAATGTTACCTCGTGTTGCACATGTTTCGGAAGGTGTAAATGGTTGTTCCAAAATGAAATGGGAATGCCAAATGGAAATGGCCTTTGGATTGTACGTGTCATTACATCATTCCCTGAAGGCAGATTATTAAAAACTGCCTGAGTTTGTTCTCTGCCTGGCACTTTCTGCTGAGGGCCCCCAAGGCCAGAAGTAAGTGACAACTAGAACTCAGCCTGGTCGCTCAGTCAGCTGGGTGTTGGGATAAAGTCACTTCACTTCTCTGGTCTCACCTGTAGATTCGGTCTTGCCTTTCATGCTTTATGTAGCAATAAGGATAAAATAAAAATGGGCTTATGGAAGTGCTATGCAAACAGAGGACAACGTTATTTGCTGCATTCCTTATCCTTCAGTAACCATTCCCGGTCCCTCTCCAGGGATAAAGTTTGTGGTGCTGGCGGATCCTAGGCAGGCTGGGATAGACTCTCTTCTCCGAAAGATTTATGAGATTTACTCAGACTTTGCCCTGAAGAATCCATTTTACTCCCTGGAAATGCCCATCAGGTATGTGGTCCCACTCCTCATATTCTACTCAAACCCTCCTTGCCTCCCTTTCCTGTGTGCTCTTCCCCAATCTAATTTTGAAGTGTAATAGAGGTTTTTTGTTTTTTGTTTTTTTGCTTTTTTAGAGCCGCACCCACAGCATATGGAGCTTCCCAGGCTAGGGGCTGAATTGGAACTACAGCTGCCAGCCACAACCACAGCCACAGCCACGCCAGATCCAAGCTGCGTCTGCGACCTACACCACAACTCACAGCAACACCAGATCCTTAACCCACTGAGTGAGGCCAGGGATCTAACCCGCAACCTCATAGTTCCTAATTGGATTCATTTGCGCTGTGCCATGATGCGAACTCTTACAGTTGTTTTTTTTTTTGGCTTTGGGGGGCAGCTTTTTTTTTTGGTCTTTATAGGGCTGCACCTGCAGCACATGGAAGTTCCCAGGCTAGCGGTAGAATCAGAGATGCAGCTGCCTGCCTACACCACAGCCACAGCAACGCCAGATCCAAGCTGCGTCTACAACCTACACCACGGTTTGTGGCAATGCCAGATCCTTAACCCACTGAGCAAGGTGGAGGGATCGAACCCTCATCCTCTGTTGGGTTCTTACCCTGCTGAACCACAATGAGAATTCCCTAGAGTTATTTTTATCTTTTTTTTTTTTGTCTTTTCAGGGCCACACCTGCAGCATATGGAGGCTCCCAGACTAGGGGTCTAATCGGAGCTGTAGCCACCAGCCGATGCCACAGCCACAGCAACGCGGGATCCGAGTGGCATCTGCGACCTACACCACAGCTCACAGCAACACCGGATCCTTAACCCACTGAGCAATGCCTGGGATCGAACTCGCAACCTCATGGTTCCTAGTCGGATTCGTTAACCACTAAGCCACGATGGGAACTCCCCTAGAGTTATTTTTATTTATTTGTTTTTTTTGTTGTTGTTGTTTTTCTGCCTTTATGTATAGCTGCACCCATACCATATGGAGGTTCCCAGGCTAGGGGTCTAACAGGAGCTGTAGCCACCGGCCTTCGCCACAGCCACAGCAACACGGGATCCGAGCCGTGTCTGCAACCTACACCACAGCTCATGGCAACGCCGGATCCTTAACGCACTGAGCAAGGCCAGGGATCGAACCTGCAACCTCATGGTTCTTAGTCGGATTTGTTAACCACTGAGCCACGAAGGGAACTCCCTCCCCTAGAGTTATTTTTAAATAAAAGTGCCTAGTCTTACTTTGAAAAAAACAAAGACTTTCCTCAGGGTTCATGTTCTTCTTCAAGCAGAGTTTCTACTGGCTCTGCATCTTCACCAAAGGGGAGAAAGCCTCAGGCCTCACACTTTTGTCTTTATTGTGCCTCCTGGGCTTGGCCTAGGTGTGAGCTGTTTGACCAGAACCTGAAGTTAGCCCTGGAGGTGGCAGAGAAGGCTGGAACTTTTGGACCTGGGTCTTAGGCTGAACCTTCACTGGAACCCCCAACCGCAGATTCTGAGAGATCCTGTAGCAGAGGTTCTGCTGTTTCCACTTGGATGGAGATCCCAGCAGCCTTGCTAGTGCACTTGAAATGGGAGGATGCTGAGCCTGATGACATGTACTGATCTCCGAGCCTTAATACCAGGCTCTCTTCCCTCTTGTATCTATCATGGTCCTACTTCCCAACTCTGTACAGATTATTTATGGAGGAGGTAGGCCCAGAAATGCTGTAATAAACATTCCTTTGACCTCAGCGTTTGCTGTCCTAATTGATGGTTTGGAGTGGGGGGAGACTCAGGATGGGAAACAAATGAGAAGGGAATTCTGGGAAGATCAGGTATTGTGTTCTAGTAGAAAAGAAAACAAATATGTGTTCATGAAGTGAATGAATGAACATGGGACTTTGAATCAAGATCTTGGACCTAGTTCCAGAATTGCTATTGACTTTCTAGGTGGTGGGTGTGGTGGTGGTGACGATAATGAAAATGACATGGAACATTTGTCCAGTGTTTACAGCCAAGTTTTACTACTTTATCTCACTTAATCCTCACCCTTACCTCAGGGGCTTCATTCCGTTCTATTACAGATGAGGTTTAACAAGGCACAAACTCTGCCTCAGTGTCAAAGCTAGTTACCAACAGACTGAGGTTTGAACTCAGGCTTCGTAACTATACTGTCAGCGAGCGTTCTGTTGCCTCCTCCACCACGTTATTTAACCTGCCTGAAACCCAGTAGTTTTTCATCTCCAAAATGTTCATTGCATTATGCAGTGTGAAGTTGAAGGAGAGGAGACAGGAACTTAAAGAAGTCCGTCTGCACCTCGGCTCTCCTATTCCAAGGGAATGAAGTCTCTCTTGAGGTGGAAAAACCAGGTATAAGGGAGTGTTTCCCAAAGAAAGCTCTCTGGCTTGTGTTACCCCTTTTGAAAGAGTGACTCACTGACAGTGTTTAGTATCAAATTTAGTTTTAATTTTCTATAACAAGTCTTTGCACCCTCCCACCCTTACCCCTGCTGTACCCTGGGTATTGGTAAGAGTGACAGCCTCCTCTCTTCCACTGGAGTTCAAGGTACTGGAATAGCAGTCACCCCCGCTGAGAGGTCTTAGGGCAGTCCTGGGCCACTGCTGTCCAGCTGCTGCAGGAGCGTCACCTCAGGTGGGGATGGGGTGCGACGGGGACAGGGCAAGGCCCAGGAGAGGGAGAAGGGTATAGGAGACTCCCTGAGAGCTGGGGTTTCCAGTTTGAAGGCAGGAGCTAATGGAGTCCAGAAACAAAGGTGGTCTTTTTTTTTTTCTTCAATTTTTATGGCTGCACCCATGGCATATGGAAGTTCCTAGGCCAGGGATCTAATTTGAACTGCAGCTGTAGCAGTGCCGGATCCTTTAACCCACTATGCTGGGCCAGGGGTCGAACCCAGACCTCTGCAGCAACCCAAGCCACTGCAATCTGATTCTTAACCCACTGTGCTACAGTGGGAACTCCCCCGAGTTGTCTTTTTAAATAGAGATAGGATGGGGAGCTGGGACCTCAGTAGCCACTGATAACTTCCAGCGCCACTTGGGCAAGGGAAGAGGTGCTGCCAGAGCAGCCCCCTCCGCCCCTCCCCACCCCCATGATACAGGTGGGAAAGGATGCTCCAGGGTCTGCACCGTCTTCACTCAGCCTTCTTTGGCACTCGGCCCATCTTGGTGCGGATGTTTCGTAGGAGGAAGAAGGCACCTGTACTGGCCGCACAGATCACTTCAGCCACCCAGAAGGCTGTGCTCCAGCTGTAATGCTTGGCAATGGTGCTGAAGGGCAACCCAGCCAGAAAGCCACCCACTGTCAGGGAGGAGGGGAAGAGCCTGAGTCATTGTGAGACTACAGCCAGTGGGGCTTGCTCCAGCCCCTAGCCGGCCTATGTGCAAGGCGTCAGTGGGGGTGTATCACTTACCATTGGCCATGAGTCCCACAATGGCATGGGAGGTGCCACACAGGTTGGGAGGGGCACTCTCATTGGCTATGACTCCAAACAAGGCAATGGGACCATAAGAGGAGAAACCAAACACAGCTCCCAACACCAGGATCCAGAGCTGCAACGGTAGTGCAAAGTAGCATTTAGAATCTGAGAGGAGTTCCCGTCACGGTGCAGTGGAAATGAACCTGATGAACCATGAGGTTGTGGGTTTGATCCCTGGCCTAGCTCAGTGGTTTAAAGATCTGGCATTGCCGTGCACTGTGGTGCAGGTCACAGACGCGGCTTGGATCTGATGCTGTGGCTGTGGTGTAGGCCAGCAGCTGTAAGTCAGATTGG
The DNA here is from genome assembly GCA_004024745.2 of Catagonus wagneri. NCBI lineage: Eukaryota > Metazoa > Chordata > Mammalia > Artiodactyla > Tayassuidae > Catagonus > Catagonus wagneri. Next base: position 381,174 of record PVHT021183652.1, read on the forward strand.
ACCCCTAGCCTGGGAACCTCCATATGCCAAGGGTGCAGCCCTAAAAAGCAAAAAGAAAAGAAAAGAAAAAGGTCTGAGCCTACTACCTAGCCACTGCGTAGCCCCAGGAGCAAATACTTGTAAGGAGACAATAAGTGCCCCCCCCAACACACACACACACACACACCACCACCACCACCAGCACCACCACCACTTCCCAATACAACTGACTGCACAACTGGAGGAGTGGAGGGGCCTGTGCAGGTTGGTGAGGGAGGTACAGAAGCCATCCCTCCCAGTTAGATCCTGTCTCTCCTCAGGATTTGTGCCAGCTGGATTGGCTTGGGGGCAAAGCAGAGAGGCCAGGACACAGTTGAGATACCAGAGAAAAAAACAAAAATAAAGATAAGGCACCTCGTGCTCTGTAAAGCCTGTGAGCTCAGCAAGAGGGTGAAGAGCTGGAGTCCAGAAAGCAGCTTCCTAGAGGAGCACAGAGAGGAAACGAAACAGGCCCAGAGTCAAGGAGGGGTAGCAGAATACAGAGCAGGAGAACTGAGGTACAAACAGAACTGAAAAGAGAAAGCTGAGAGGCAGAGAGAAGCCACAGATGGGGAGACAGGTCAGTGGCCCTTTCTTGTGCTTGTGCCTGCCGTGGGCCAGGCCCTCCAGTTTACCTTAGGGGAGTCACTGGTCACAGTTACTCGGAAGAGGTACATGGATGCTGTCATGCCAGCCATCATGAGCAGCAGCAGGCCATGGCGCGGGTTCCCGTGGATGGACAGCCCTGCCTGTGGACACAGTCCTGGCAACGTCAATGTCAGGCCCTAAGAGCAGCAGAGAACCTCCACCCCCGGACTCTGACAGAGGGGCCCTCTGCTGACAGGGTCTGGCAGTACCACCATTTCTTGGCCGGGACAGCTCTGGGAGGCCCTGGGACCTGCTCATTGTGTTCTGAGGCCAAACTCCACAACATCCCTTCCTCTGCTCAGGGCGGGCTTAGGGACACGTGCTGGCAGGCTGCACCCAGATCCTTCCCCAACCTCGGTTTTCTTGGAGCTGTGGAGAATCCTGCTGCTAGGCCGAGAGAAATTCTGACTCTCCCAGACGTCAGTTAAAAAACCTGTTTTCCCCAAGAGCCTCATCTCATCCCTAGGAAAGAGTAGCCTGGGATCATTCCCGCTTCGCCCAGCCTAAACCAGCACGTGCCATGGTGCCTGTGCCCTAGGGCTCCCACCTTCCTGTGCCTGTGCCAGTCATGCTGGGAACATTTAAAGGGACCCTCCTCCTTCCTGTCCCTTTTGCCCACTCACCTTTGCCATGGCCCGGTCTGACAGGTAGCCAGCTGCGATGCTGCCTACAAGGCCCCCAACCTCCAGGGCACTCATGTAGGAGCTACCTGCAGTGGGGAGTTGTGGTGGGAAGAGGGAAAGGAAGGGAGGAGGGCGTTATTCCGTGGGGTTATCCCAGACTGGCTTGAACGCAGAGAGGTACAGGGTCCCCAAGGGTGACCGGCCACAGGGAAAAGAAGAAAGGACAAACGAACCGGGTCTGCATTCCCCATCCCCTGCGCTGGCTGCTGCTCCCAGGCCCGCCCTTGTCCCAGCCCTCATCTCACCCACTAGGGCTGACTGTCCTTTCTCCTGGATAAGGAAGAACTGGCCCCAGTCAGTACAGCATGTCTTCACTCCAAACACCACAAGGTAGCCAGTGGAGAGCACCCACAGGTAGGGGGTCAGCAGCAGCTCCTGTAAGGTACTCTCCTCCTTCGAGGAGCCTGGGGGCGGGAGGAGGCCAGGCCTCAGGCTCTGCTGCGGCTGCCCTGCCCCCACCGAGCCCCCACCACTCATTAACTAGCCTCGGGGTCAGAGTCCATCCACACAGTCAGGGATCAGCAGAAAGGTACCCCCCCACCCACCGCCCTGCCCTCTCCCCTCCACAGCAAATCTCAACGAATGAAAAAGAACCTGAGGACCAGAGGGGATGGAGGAAGGCACCCAAGCCATTTAAGCTTAGGATGCTGTCCCCACAGGGAGATCTGGCTCTGTTGTGAGGAAGGACTAGGATGCAACATGAGTCACAGCATTTTTGGCTCTGCCACTTGTCTGCTACTTAACTGCCTCTCAGGATGGAGTTTGATTCCTGCCCACCCACTCTCCATCACCATCCTTCTCCCGACATCTGCTGGCTAACACAGGGCCGGCCAGGCATACAGCCAGTTCTCAATGAAAGTCTGCCAGGTGAATGATGAATGAAGGTTCCCCAGGAGCTGGATTGAGTGGGTGCTCACCCTTCTTGCCCTGGGAGGGGGTAGGGTCCAGGTTACGGAGTCCAACATCAGCAGGTTCATTATGGATGAGCAGGAGACAGAGGAAGGAGACAACCACACACAGGGCCCCAGACAGGGCCAGCGTGCTGCGCCAGCTATAGCTCTGGGCGAGGATGGTTGCCAGGATGGGGCCCAGCCCTCCAGCCAGGTTCATGCTAGTTGATAGGATGGCCCACCAAGTGCCAAACTGAGACGGCTCAAACCACTGTGGGGAGACAGCAGAGGGGACAGAGTAGGTGCCCAGCCCACAGTCCGTATTGAAGGTGGGGGTCAGGTGGGGCCAACCCAGAAGCTCACGTTACAGAGATGAGGGAGAGGGCGCTTCTACGTGGCAGGGCCAATTCCCTCATCTGCCACCCGATCCCACCACATTCGGGCTCCTAAAATATCTCCACAAGCAACAGGAGTGGGACAGGAACTCCTGGGCTGGGGGTGGAGGTGCCTGCGCTCACAAGCTCTTTAGGCCTCTTCCGTGCCAATCTCAGCCAGCTCCTTGGAAGCAGACGCTCACCTTCCGCAGGATCTTGCCACATGGGGGCCAGCCCAGCCCCTGGGCCAGGCCATTGAGGAACCAGAGAGCAGCGAAGACAGGTACTGTGGAGCTCCAGGAAAAGATGACATTGACCAGGCCAACTAGAAGCAGCCCGGAGGAGAAGAGCCAGCGAGCACTCATCCGGTCAGACAGCACCCCACTCACAAACTTGCTGATGGCGTAGGCTGCTGACTGGCTGCTGGTGATGAGCCCTGCAGGGGAGGGGAGCAGGGAGCAGGACACCTGGGGGGTTAGGGGCTGGGGCAGAGGCACAGGAGGGTGGAGGAAGGCAGGGGGTCAGGTGGGTAGAGGTGCCGGGCAGGATAAGACAGCTTCCTTCCAAGAGGAGGAGCCTGAGTTGGAATCCCGACGTTCATTCATGGGGCTGGGCTACTCCTCCTGCTTCTCCGTGAGCATTGGCCCCAGACTGACCCATGACTTTTCAGCCTCTTGGAGAGTTCCAGCGGCAGCTGTTAAGGGGCAGGGAAGGAGGAGGACAGGGCAGCCCTCCTCCCTGGGATTCTCATATGCCTGATTTCCCCCTCACCCTGGATGCCAACCAGGGCCTCTGGCAGTGTGGGTGCCCCACCTCTGAACAGGGGGCAAAAGGCTTAGAATTGGAGTCAGGGACCTTATTCCTCCTGAAGGGTAGTCTACACAGATGCAGAAACCATGCCCAGAACCCCCCTGACACGGTGCCTCTGGGGCACGCACAGATTACAGGCACAGACACACACATCAGATAAGCAGCCCTCAGACACGCACAGACCACATGCACAGTCCCTCACCCATGCCCATGGACGTGGACCTCAGAGCCTCCTCTGGCACATGCACTGTCCCCTGGCCTTTACTGTGCAGACACTCCACACACACTGCACACCCACCACACTGCACAAACACCCTGCTTGTCCTGCTGGTCCTGTGTCCCTGGGCCCATGACCCTACCCTGCCAGGGCTCACCCAAGTCATCCTTGTCCAGACGGATCTCCTCCACCAACGAGGGCATGACAAAGGAGAAGGTCTTGCGGTTGAAGTAGTACAGGCTGTAGCCTCCAAACATGGCTGAGAAGATCACAGCACGGTAATAGCCGTAGCCTCGGGCCGCCATGGTGGGAGAGAGCAGGCCCTACTGCCGGGACACGGAGCTTCTGACCACGGCTCCCGCTTTCGGCTCTCGGTGCCCAGACCTGCTGAGGTCGGCTTTTTCTGCTCCCTCCTCCACCCAGCCTCCCAGGCTCCCTTTATAGCCACCTTCTGGACAATCATTAAGCCTGGGGCGGCTCCTAAGGAACCCAGTGTCCTAAGGGAGAAAAGAAAACAGGAGATTACAGACGGCCAAGCTTATGGGGGCTGGAGGAGGTCTGAGACCGAGGTAGTGCCCTTGAGTCAGGCCAGCACCCTGTGTCCCCAGGATTTCTGCCTTTCCCTGCTCTTCCTTGTCCGCCTGTGAAACCAGCTGTGATTAAAGCCTTAACCTAATTACTTTTGTCTGCTGGAGCCCAGGGGAGGCAGCGGTGGGTGAGCAGAGCTGCCCTCTAGCCTTTCTCCCTCAGTCACCTACCTTCTCATTCATTCATCGAGGTTTATTGAGGGCTTACTGGCTGCCAGGCACTACACTAGGTACTGGGTTAGTTTTCACTCACACACACACACACACACGTACCTGCAATAAACACGTACCTGCAACAACCCCACTGTCAAGACCTCCAGAACTGACCCCAAGTTCTGTAACTCCCGATGCTTAGCACCCTTTAGGGTGTAACTGTTTATTCATAGCTTCGCAATTGTAATTAAAGGAGAAGGAACGTTCCGCTCAGGCCCCAATGAAAAACCACAATGAAGAATCCACTAGGGGCTGAGTTTCTGTTTGGGTGACTCCGGTGCCTCTAGTCCCCTTTACCCTTGACGTCAGTATGGGCTCCAATCTGGCAGGCTGGGGCTTCAGGGACCGTGACCCGGCCGCCCGTGGGCGGGGAGGCGCAGCGGCGACTTCAGGCGCAAGTGCCCAAGCTCCCGGCTTCCCAGTGCCCTGGCAACACGCCCCCGGGCTTTTCGACAGGGTTGGGAAAGCAACTGGAGCAGAAAGCGTAGGCTCAAGCGGAGCAGGCGACTGCACGTAGGCCCGGGAGGCCCTTCGCTTCGGGCGCCGAGTCGCTCCGCCTGGCGGGTGGGGCCGGGTGGCGAGAAGGGGAAGGAGAGCGCGAGGCGGCCGGCTCTCGGCACCTGCCCAGCCCGGTGTCCTCAAGCCACCCAGGACACCCGACTCTGGCTAGGAACCGACGGGGGCCCGGCGCAGAGGCTGAAGAGGTGCGGAAACCCAGGCCCAGTGAGACATAAAAGAGCGGGCTCAGGCTGGTCCGGGGCAGCGCCTGGGCAGCCCCCGAACCCAGCCACTGCCCCCACCACCCCTGAATCCCGCAGGAGCAGCCCGGGGTAGGGTCTGACGTTAGGTCTCCAGCAAAGGAGCCGCAACAGCCGAGACTCCCGCTCCAGCCCCGCCCTCAGGCGACCGCCCTTCCCGGCACACCGCCCCCTACCTGAACGGAGGTGGGAGCCACGGCAGGATGGGGCGGGGCCGGCGGGGCCTGGCGGGCGCCTGCGCGTGCGCCGTGGGTGGGGCGGGGCCTCCGCCAGCGTCCTCCCGCCCCCAGAGCCGAGTCCAGCCCTGAAGGTTTAGATCTAAGCCTGCGGCTCACGCTGATTCTTGGGTGAGGACCGCGCCTCTCAGAGGCTGGACTCGTACAGTCCCTTCTTGTCTGATGTCATTCAGCAAACCATTTTTTTTAGTGAGTCATTACTGCAACCGATTACTGTTTCCTGAGTTGTTCACAGTTTAAAAACGTAAGAGAACACAGTATTTTCTCTAAGAAGTCAATGCCATCCTCAATAAGCACGACGTGACCATTTAACTTGTGGTTAGACTGTTGAAACTGAGCAGGGAGGGCCCTGTAGGGTTCCTGGGCACAAGCCTCTCTCTCTGTATCCCCCATTTCTTGTTTTTAGGAAGTAAATTTCAGCCTCCTTAACCTTCCCTGAGCTCCTAAGGACAGGTTCGAACAGTTGCTACTCAGGGAAGGGAGCGGTTGCAGAGAGAGGGGAAAAAGTCTAGAAACAATAGTGCAGCCTTGGGGCAGGGTCCTGGTTTCTCCTCAAGATTATATATAGAACTGTATCTTTGAGTTCTGCAGAACTAAACCCTCAACAAAGCCAGAGAGGAAGACCACCAAACCAGCCCTGGGATCACTAAACACCAACTCTGAAGAATAATCCTCAAATTAGATAGCAGGATCATTGCTGGATCCTTTAACCCACCACACCAGGCTGGAGATGGAACCTGTGTCTCCAAAGGAATCCAAGCCACTGCAGTGGGATTCTTAACCCACTGAACCAAAGTGGGAACTCAAGTTTTTTTTTTTTGCTTTTTAGGGCCTTACTTACGGTATATGGAAGTTCCCAGGCTAGGGGTCGCATCTGATCTACAGCTGCCAGCCTACACCACAGCCACAACAAAGCAGGATCCGAGCGGCATCTGCAACCTACACCACAGCTCTTGGCTGGATCCTTAACCCACTGAGGGAGGCCAGGGATCCAACTCACATCCTTGTGCATACTACTTGGTTTTGCTACTGCTGAGCCATGACAGACACTCCTGCTTTTGCCATTTTGGGCCAAATCTGTAGCACATGGATGTGGATGCTGGGCTGGCTGGGCGTGTACGTGGCCAGAGGGTATCTGGGAACTCTCTGTTCTTTCTGCTCAGTTTTGTTGTAAACATAAAAAAAGGCCTTAAAACACTGGGAAAAAAAGTAAGACTTTCAGGTTCCAAATCTGTTGGACCTGTTCAGCCTTTGGAGGAAAACAGAAACTTCATGGTCATTATTAATTAAACTGCTGATATGTAAATGAGGAATGACTACAGTGATTTTACTTCGGTAAAATATGGCTCTATCACAACCGAACCACCCAAATTAACTGTGCTACAAGAGAGGATGCTCTAACATTCTGTGTCAGTGTCGACAGAAGGGCGGATTGGTCAGAATTAAGTTCCACCTTAGCCGACCGAGTCACTTAATATCTGATTCCTTGCACCAATTACTGAACCTCTATGAAGTGCTAATTTATTATTTGTAAAGTGGGTTGTTACCTTAAATATGGATGTAACCTAAAAGTACCTGGCACACAGGGGTCCAAATGATGTCAAGGGAAAAATTAAACCACAATTTTTTCATTAAGAAAAATTACATACATGAACCTCAACTAGGTCCAAGATGTTAATGGTACTATAGGTTAATTTTATTATTCAAATTTCTACCTTCCAAATTTCCCATAATAAAATGCAGTGTTTATATTCAAGAGATACATTTAAAAAAGTAACGGCATGGGAATTCCTACCGTGGTGCAGTGGAAATGAATCTGACTAGTATCTACGAGTATGTGGGTTCAATCCCCGGCCTCACTCAGTGGGTGGGGGATCCCGAGTTGCCGTGAGCTGTGGTGCAGGTCACAGACACAGCTTAGATCTGGTGTTGCTGTAGCTGCAGTGTAGGCTAGCAGTTGTAGCTCCAATTTGACCCCTAGCCCAGGAGCCTCCATTTGCCGCAAGTGCGGCCCTAAAAAGTAAAAAAAAAAAAAAAAATTACAGCACAATAACTGTAGAAAAGAATATTTTATTGAAACAGTTTCTCAATTAACAATGGAACAATGTACAATTTGACTCAAACCTGTCCAACCAGCCTTAACTGCTAGTGAAACAACTCAAAACAAATAGGACCAGGTGGAACCCCTAGGTCTCATTTCTGCCAATGTGGCAAAAAAAAAAAAAAAAAGGGGGGGGGGAAAGGACAAGACAAAACAAGGCTCCTCCTTGCCCTGGGAGCTGGGGTGGCAGCCCTGACTCCTACTACAGATGGGATCCAGAAAGGCAGGCTGCCCGACATCTGCGTGCCAGGTAAAGGGCCCCCATCCCAGCAGGGAAACGCACAAAAGGCCAGCCTGTACCCTCTTCATTCCCCTGCAAGGCCTGCCTCTAAGAGAGCGAGGCTGCTTTGTTACATTCACGCCGTGGTGTCTCCTGCCCCCCAGGGTCTCAGGATAGAGGCTCACAGTAGAAAGCACATTTTGGTCAGCCCGGGGGGGCCAAGGGGTGAGGGAAAGGCTGTCTAGGAGGGCCAAACAGTCAAGGAGAGAAGAGGGGCAGGAATTCAAAGGGACACAGAGTACCTGGCTCCTGGGAAGAAGCAGATTTCGACAGTGCCTGCCGGATGCTGGTATCCTGTGCCAGCCACTCCACACAGCTTTCCTAGGCCCAAGAGTCCACAGGTGGGGGAGCCACAGGGTTTTCACACATCTCACTCTCCGGGGAGGCGGCTGGATTCCCTTCTTCACTTTCTCCCTGCCTACTCTGGCCGCCGTGTGTGGTACGTGTGGGTGGGACTCGATCTATATTGACTTCAGTCCAGATGGAAGGGCTCTGAGCAAGAGGCAGAGGACTGCCCAACTTGCAGGAAGCCAAGGAGACTCAGAGAGGCGGCATGGGGATGGGGGTCTTTAGGGAAAGATCTTGGAGGAGGCAGGAGCACAGGAGCACAGGCACTCAGACCCGAACCTGGTAACCACGGCTCTGCAGACGCTGGCCCGCGTGGTGTCGCTCTCCAGGTGGGAGAGGGAGGGAAGAAGATGACGGGAGACCAGAGACCCTCTAATATCCCAGGACACCCTTTCCACTACCAGGTCTATCAACCACGAATGGCCATTCTCTCGCCTACCCACAGGCAAAGAACTAAGACATAATAGTGATTTTTCCCGAATCAAGGCCTGGATGGGCAGGGAACCGGGGGAGGAACTGGAGAACAGAACAATTTCAGTTTTAACCACAGAACTACCCCAGAAGGAACTGGTGAGCTGGTCTGCCCGCCCCCTTCTCCACGTCTCTGATCACAGGTGAGAAGAGGAACTTAAGCCTCTGAGGGCGGGACCAACCCCTCCCCCAGCCCTTGGTGTTTAATAAATAGAGGTGGCAGGAGAAGGGAGCGGGACAAGTGGGGAACTGGGAGGTGGGGGTTATAGTTCATCATTCTTCAAAGTTCGCTTCTGTTCTGTCCGCTGCTCCTTCTGTTCCGATTCTGTGAGTTGGGGGAGCGCAAAGAATGGACGACAGATGAGACTGGAGGTACTGGGGCCAGTTCTGGGCAGGCATGTCCCCCCCAGACCCTGTCAGGTTCCCACCCCACCCCCCACTCTGCCCTCACCTGCTTCGGGACCTCCTAACTCCAGAGGTTCAGAATCTGCCGGTTCAGAACCTGCTTCTGGAAAAGAACAGGTTAGCATCTGCAGAATGAGCCGGGGGCTTAACAGAGGGGCTAGCAGGCAAACTTTTCCTCTAAAGAGTCAGATGGTAAATATTTTAGGATTTGTGAGCCAGAAAGCCCATTCACTGCTTGCGGGCCGTTGGGAGAGAGGCTGTGCCCACCAGTTTGCGGACCCCTCGGCTAAATGATGCCCACACTCCCAATTAGTTTCCCCAACTCACGAGTCTCCTTCTCAGGCTCGGAAATGGGCTTTGCATCTTCAGTCTGGCCTGGAGGGAAAGCAGGAGGAAAATGTAGTCCTGGAAGGGAAAGGAAGGCTTCTTCCTGCCCCACAGCACCTGATCCAGGCGCCCCGCTTTCACCTGCTGGAGGGATGACCTTTTCCCCCTGGTCACTGGCACTGGCGTTGAGGGGAGCCTCTGCCCGGGTCCCATTCTTGTCCTTGGGTCGGGGCCGGGGCTTGGCAAACTTGGCCTTATTGAGCAAATACTGCACCTCGCGGTCCAGAGCCATCATCTTGGCCTCGATGTCTTTGGAGAGCAACACGGGCTTCTCTGTGGCAGGGACCTTGGCCTGCTCGGCCACAGTTGCATTCTTCCAGGCCTGTGGGCGAGGCCGGGCCAGGCTCAGAGCCAGCCACAGAGCCAGCGGATGCCTCTGTCCCAAATGCAATGCACCCTCAACCAACCTCAGGCTCTTCCCTCAGACCTCAAATCACTCTGCCACCCTCGGCCAGCAGTCCCACAGGGGTAGGCAGGCTCCTCAGAATGGCATTCAAGGCTCCCCACAACGGGGTCCCTAACTACACGTTTCTGGCTTACAGCCTGTTACTTCGGACTAACTACACCTGAAATTCTTGATTGCTTTCTTCCTGTCTCTCCACTGCTGAGCTCTGGTTCAAAATACGTCCCCAAGTTCAAAATAGTTTCTGCTTCTTGTGACAAGTCATTCTCACCTCCCCAATCCCTGGCCCACTTTTTGGGTCCAGCTCAAGTCCCAGCTCCTCAAAGCAGCTTTAACCTCATGGGGATGGGCTCTGTGGCTCTCGTCAACAACCCATGGCTGTGACCCTCGTTTGGGACTAACCAGACGTGGTCTCAAACGCAACCGTCTCTGGCCTTCCCCTTGCATTTCTTGGCATCCATCTCCCACCCTGCCTAGGACGGCCCACCGCGCCAGGCAGGTCTCCGGTCATGTATTGACGCGGGGATTACCCAGGTCTCATTGATGACCTTCTCTAACGTCGTCATCTCCACCTCAGTGAAGATCTGGTCCATCTCTGGGATGAGCCGGGCCCCCCTGCAGCCAGAGAAGAGACAATCAGCCCAGGAGGGAGAGGGGCCTGCGGGGGAATGAGTCAGCGGGCTTGGCGGGACCGAATGGGGAAGAAAAGCAAAGAGGCTGCTCACTTGAGGAACATGCTGGAATGGTTGAGGAGACTGTCGAGGGCAGACAGCCGTTCGGGCCACTTCTTGCGCTCTTCCACCCGAAAAAACAAGCCTTGGCACAGCTTCCTCAGCTCAGCTAGTTTCTCCTTCAACATCTGGCGGAGATGGTGGGGGGGGCACAGAGGGGTTGAGGCGGTGACGCGCAGCGCTGAGCCAGTCCCGCATCCTTCTCTATGCCTCACATCCCAGCTCTGCTCCCTCTCTGACCCCAGGAGAGGAAGGGAAGGCCGCCACTCCGCCCGCCTCGCCCCAGGGGGCCCCTCACCGCTGTGGTGGCCCCAAAGCCCTCATCCTCCAGCCAGCTGGATGCTGCACTGAGTTTCCCAGAGATGTCCTCACGCTGTTCCTCAGTGGACACTTCCTGGTACTCGGGCTGGTACAGCTTGTCCTGGGGAGGTGAACATAGGCGCGAGCATGCAGCGGGCCCTGGGGGCCAGGCTCACAGAGCGGGACCCCCTCCCCAGCCTCGGCTCCAGGCCCCGGAGCAGGTTTGCCTCCCCGCTGACCGACCTGGGTCTCAAAGATGAACGCTTCTAAGCTGTTGGCCACTTTCTCCCGTTCCTGCTTCTCTAGGTCCCGGAGCGTCAGGTCCTGGAGTCTGTGGACAAGGGGCGGTGGGCGTGAGGGGCCCCTTCCACGCCCTGCCCACCCGCCACACACGCGCAGCCTTTACGCACTTCTGGGCCGAGCGGGCCAGCTCATCCTCGGGCAAGTCAGGCAGGTCCAGGACCACCAGCTCCACCCCGATCTCCTCCACCGCTCTCTGCTTCCGGGCTGGCTTCTGCTTCTTTTCCTCCTCTGGGGCCGGAGGGACGCTCTCAGACCCCGCCTCCCCCTTCTCACTTGGCTTCTGGGGGGAAGAGACGAGGATGTGAGGGGAGGCACGGGTCCTCCAATCCCCCACAGGCAGGGCTCTGGGGACAGGAAGCAAGGCAGGCACTGTCCCCTTAGCCTCTGGGTCCGGGCTGGCCTTACTCTGCCCCTGGCTCACCTGGGCTTCAGGCTTTTCCCCATCGTCTTTCTCTGAGGTCTTTTCTCCCTCAGGGGCTGCAGCCCCCTTAGGCTCAGGGGCCGGGGGCGGGGAGGCACCCTCTGCCGGGCCCTCAGCCTCCTCCTTGAGCTCTGCCTGCTCTCCGGGCTCATCCTTGCTCCCCTCGGCAGGGCCTTCCTCCTCCTCCTGGGAAACAATCACAGACATACCAGCCGATAACAGCCACTCCCAGGGCCTGCGGGTCAGGACTGGCTCAGCAGTGCCAGGTGCCCCTGGCTCGGCTCTGAGAAGCTCACTGCCCATGACGCAGCCTGGGAGAGACGGTGGCTGTATGGAAACGGGCAGCCGGCTGGACGGCAGCAGTCAAGAAAGGAAAAACGTTTGGTGATGATGAGGGTGGGCCTTAGCGCTTGAGCACATGGACAACTGAGAGTCCAGAGGAGGCAGCGGAGAGTTAGCTGGGCTGGCACAGAGAGGAGGGCGAGGTCTAGCATCCTCCAGGCAGCAGGGGTGCCCACCCGAGCCCCTGCCACTGCTGGCTGCGCACACCAGCCTCCGGGCTCCCCCGGCTCCAGGCTGCCCTTACCTGCACGCTGTCAGTGCTGTTCTCTTTGGTGTCTGGTGTGGTGCCACCTCCAAACAGGCTGGAGATGGTGTTGCCAAGTTCTAGAAAGAAAACCCAAAGACTCAAAGGGGGTGATGGCAGTGACTCCACCCCCAAGCCTAAGCGCAAGGCCTGCCCGCCTCCCCGAAATGCACACAAGCATACTCTCTCACACACACGTCCACACGCATCTTACTGGTCAGAGTAGATTCCTCTTCTGGGCTATCCTCCACCAGAGTCTCAAATACAGACTCCACCTGAAAACAGGGATCCAAGGTGAAGAAACACACACACTAACCAAGCTTTCTTCAGACATCCTGCCATGGCAGGTGTCTGCTTAGCTAGCACAGTGTGACTTCCGGCTGCGCCAGCCAGTTCTCCCACCTGCCCCCTTCTGTGGGTTCTTGGGTGGCGTCACCTCAACCCCTGCTGATTACTGCCCCCTGGAGGAGGGAACTGTAGCTCCTCCTCCATCCCCCTCACACTTCTCCCCCCAACAGAGTGGGCTCTTATTGCCAAGGCTGTGATCTAAAAGATATTAACCCCCAAAGCAGTTCTTTAAAAACGGGGTCCTAGTCCATGCTATAGACCCTGAAACTTACAACACCCATAAGCATCTGCAGGCTCCGAAAAGGCCCTCGCCAGGTCCCTGATTTGCTTTCTTTAGCCCAAAATCTTTCTTTCGTTGCTTTTTAGGGCGCAGCTGTGGCATACGGAAGTTCCCAGGCTAGGGGTCAAATCGAAGCTGAAGCTGAGGCCTACGCAACAGCCACACAGGATCTGAGCTGCGTCTGCGACCTTCACCACAGCTCACGACAACGCCGGATCCTTAACCCACTGAGTGAGGCCCTCATGGATGCCAGGTGGGTTCGTTACCACTGAGCTACAATGGGAACTCCCTCTTTAGCCCGAGATTTATCCAACTCCGAAACCGACTTTGTTTACCATGTTCTAATACCATGAGGAACCACTTTGGAAAAGGCTGGTGGGCCCTTCCGCCCTCACCCTGTCTAAGCTGAGCACGCCGCTCTCATCCAGGTTGAAGTGAGCCTTGATGCCCTTGGACTCGTAGTCGGGATACTTCCTGAAGCTCTCACCCACACCTCTGAGCTTCACCGTGGTCAGATTCTGGGAGCCAAATACCCTGGGTGGGAGGAGAGAGCTGTTCGGGGAAGCCCCCAGCATGCCTCGGCTCCAGTCTACACAGCCTCCCGGCACGAGATGCTGGGGCCCTCCCCGAGGACACCCTCAGGGCAGAAGCACCTTCTGGAGGAAAGCCGGGCCTAAGCCCCAGCCCCACGACCCCGGCCTGCCTCCCCGGGTCACCCTCAGACCCCAAATCCTCCCTCCCCGGAGCCCCCACCCTGCTCCACCCTGCCCCATCCCCTCACCGAAGATCCTCCGGCCCCAGGAAGCCCAGGTCACCGTAGTTGATGTGGAAGTTGAAGTCGTGGCTGTAGCGGTTAAAGGTGATGACTTTGCGCTGAGGGTAGGGCCCCATCCGCGAGAAGAGGACGCGCCTGTTGTGCTTCAGGCTGCGAACCCCAGGCTCCTCCTCTACCTCCCTCGTGAACTCCACCTACACGGCAAGCGGAGGGGAGGCACGTGGAGGCGCGGAGCAGTTCCGGGGGTGGCGGTGGGGAGCACGCAGAAAGGGACAGGCTAGAGCAGACAGAGAGATCGGCCTGGGAGAGTCAAGGGAGCCTGGCGCCATCGCACAGGCCGACTCACCAGGATGGGGTAGATCACAGCGTCTCGGACTACAAACGGCTTCACCTTGAAGGCTTTGCTGAGCGCTGCCGCCTGGTACACGGCCCCCATGGCGGCGGCTTCGTCAGCGTTGATGTTCTTCCCGAGGTCCTCCCTGGGAACGTCCCAAGCCTCAGTGCCGCCCATCCGCCGCTCCCAGCCTGGCCTCCCTCTCCTCAACCCTCCAGCTGCCCGACCCCCACACTCACTTGCCCACAGCCTTCAGCAGCACCTCCTGAACTTTAGGGACCCGAGTGGCCCCACCCACCAGGATCACCTGCTCAATCTCATCCTGCAGGAGGAGAAAGAATGGGAGATGGGTCAGCACAAAGTTAACCCGCCTCCTCGGCACCGGCTCTCCTACTCCACTCCACTCCGGCAACACTGGATCCTTCACCCACTGAGAGAAGCCAGGGATCGAACCCACATCCTCGTGGATGCTAGCTGGGTTCTTAACCTGCTGAGCCACAGCGGGAATTCCCCCTGCTTCCTGTCCCACCTGTCTCCCCCCTCAATGCCCATTTCGAAGACGCCTCACCAGCTTCATCTCCGCACTCTGGAGGGCCTGCTGCACAGGCCCTGGCACCCGCTCAAATAGGTCTGCACACAAGTCTTCAAACTCCGCTCGAGTCACCTTCGCCTTGAAATCCACATCGTCCATCAGACCCTCAATCTGGGGGAGGATGAGGAGGGTCAGAGTTCTTGCCCAGGTCCTGCTCTCTGGGTGGCCAGGTCAGAAATCAAGGAACAGGACGTTGGGAGGATGGCAGGAAGCATGGGAAGAAGGGATGGGCCAAATTGGGCACAAGGAGTCTAGCTCAGGGTGGAGGGGTCCTCTAGCCTCTGGGTGGGGAATGTTTGCCCTCAAGTAGCCAAACGTTGGCACCTGTGCCATGTGGTCTGCGTTGGCGCTCAGGACAGTCTTGAGTCGATTGGCCTCACGCAGCAGCTTGGCCATGGCACGGGGATTCTCCCGCACATCCTTCGCTCTCTGGCCCTTGCGCTGCTCATTGAAAAGCCTGGCCAGGTGCTCACGCAGCCGGAGCTCCATCTCCAGGCCCCCCAGGGTGCGGTCAAACCTGTGCAGGAAAAGGAACAAGAAAAGTGCCAAGGAGGAGTTCCCACAGTGGCGCAATGGGTTAAGAATCTGACTTGCAGAGGCTTGGGTTGCTGTGTTCGATCCCCAGCTGGTACAGTGGGGTCAAAGGATCCAGGGTGGCTGCAGCTGTGGCACAGGTCAGAGCTGCAGCTCAGATTCAGTTCCTGGCCTGGGAACGTCCACATGTTGCAGGCGAAGTCATTAAAAAAAGAGAGAGAGAAACAAAGGAGGTCCCTCATCCACATAGGAACTTGGCTGACACCTCATTGGGACAATTCATCTGCCCATTCATTCAACTGCATCTACTAAGCATCTAATTTTATCTGTCTCTGGAGATGCAATTATGAGGAGAAAAAAAAAAATAGGATCTCTGTTATTTAGAAGTTTATAATTTAGCGATCAAATGATTACATAAATATGAAACTTTAACCAGTCTATGACTATAAAGGAGAAACTGAACTCATACATAGGAAATTTCAGTTATTTAGAGACATAAGGCAAAGTTCTCTGAAGAAGGGACACGTGTGTTGAAACCTGAAAGATGAGCTGAGGTTAACTAAGTGAAGAGGAGATGAGAAGCAGTACGAGTAAAAACTGAGTTGGGAGAAAGCGTGGCATATAAACCCCATGAAGGGCAAAGTTGGCCGGAGCTCAAAGAGCAAGAGGCTCAGGGTCAGAGACAAGCAAGAGGAGACAGGGTACACACAGGGGCAGCCCTGCAGGCCTCTGGGAATCCCTTGGCTCAGTAGGTTAAGGATCCACGGCTGACACTGCTGTGGCTCCAATTCGATTCCTGGCCCCGGAACTTTTGCATGCCATAGGCATGGCCAAAACAAAACAAAATACTCTCTGGCTAAAGTGCAGAGAAAGGACTGGAGAGAGACCACCCAGGCAGAGAGATGTGCGGTTCTGCAGGTGAGAGATGACGGGAGCGTGGACCGTGGGGAATTGGTAAAGACGGACAGCACAGAACAGGGTCACGAAGTAAGACGTCAGTGATAAGAAAACTGGGAAGGCTGAGAACAAGAGAATGCATCTGACACTCTACACGTGGCCTACAGCTCGGGAAGGCCCTGCTTTCAGTCTTCCCAACCTGTCCTCGCCCCATCTCCACCGACCCCGTGCTCTTTGGGAGAGGAACCCCCACGATGACTGCTGCTTTAAACAGGAGAGCACTCCTGCAGGAGGCAGGAGAGTGAGGCTGCCCCTCCAAGGAGAAAGCCCTGACCCGAGGGTATCTCAGCAGGCCCCCTCCCAGCACCCTTACCCCACTCCCCGGATCTGCAGCTGTGGCTGCATCCCCGCGTCCTTCGTCTTCACCGTCTGGTAGGTCACGACGGTGCACACGGTGCTGCCTGCGCCCATATCGTAGAACATGATATTCTGTGGAGACATCAAGGCCACTGTCACAGGAACCTTATCCAACTCCAGGATGCTTACCTGCTTGCCCACCTGCCAGCCACCCTTCAAGGGGCTGCGCCGGCTCTCAAGTGAAAGCCAGACGGCTCCAAAGGGGGCTGAAAGGGGGCCACTGTCCCATTTGGTCGAGGGCCAGCCATGCAATTGAGTTAAGTGGCCGCTATCCTCAGACTCAGCCATCCTGCAAGTATGGTCAGACCTTCCTGGCTCACCTGGGCAGTGGTGTTGATATCTTTCCGGCGGAAGACACCGTAGCTGAGGGCGGTGGCAGTGTTGTCATTGATGAGCTGCAGCACTTTGAGGCCAGCCATGCGCGCGGCCTGCAGCACAGCTCGGCGCTCAGCCTGATTGAAGAAGGCTGGCACAGTGATCACCGCGTCCTTGATGGGCTGCTCTATAGGGGCCAAGAGAACAGGGTTCCCACCGGCTAATACCTTAGACAAGGGTTTCCCAGGCTCAGCACAACTAATATTTAGGGCTAAATAATTCTTTGTTTTGAGGGACAGTCCTGGGCAGCCTAGGATGTGTGGCAGCGCCCCTGGCTTCTACGCAGTAGATGCTAGTGGCAGTAGCTCCCCAGTTGTGCAACCAAAAAGTGTCATCAGATGTTGCCAAATGTTCCCTGGGAAGCAAGACTGCCTCCATTCGAGACTCTAGGGACCCTGGCTGCCACCGGCCCCGTCCTGGCCACTCACCTGCAAAGTCTTCAGCCAGAGACCGGGAGTAATTGAGAAGCATGCTGAGGACTTCCTCCGGTGAGAACTGCAGCTGCCTGGAGGAGGGGGCGGTCAGCGGCAAGGAAAGCCGGGCACCAAGGTAACGACAACGGTGGGCACATGCCACTGGGGATCCCGTCAGGCCCACAGAGCCCACCTCCCCCGGCAGGACACTCACGGGCTGATCTGGAAGTACACAGTCTGCCTCTGTGGGTCGAAGCCTAGCTCGTGCTCTGGGAATCGGGCTCTGTAAAGGGCCACATGGGGGTTATTCTCCTGCTTCCCCAGGAGGTGCTGGAAATAACGCAGTGTAGCCTTTGGATTCTTGATGGCCTGCGAAGACGTGAAGAAGAAGCGGAGCATCAGGCCGCCAAGCCCACCATCACCGACCTCATAGCTCAGAGACCGATCAGGGAACAGACGCCGGGGTCAGTCACCCCCTCCTCTGCCCCTGCTTCTGGGAAGGGGGTGGGCTGCTAGCTCACCATGCTTGCTGCACTGTCTCCAAAGAATCTTTCATTTTCTTTCAGGGTCACAGTCACTGGGGTTTTCCTCCGGGACTCCCTGAGGAAAAGACACACTGGGACCAGGTGCCTGGGGGAGGCTGCGTTCCCAAGAGCCCCACGTACAATCAATCATGCAGACACCAAAGCCTGTTGAAGGCACCATAAAGAATACATGGCAGCTGGGGGCCCAGACTCCCTCTTTCCCCACCCAACAATGGGGCTGCCCTCACTTGTTCAAGACAATCTCCATAGGCACTCCAGGTTTGACGATGGCCACCTTCATGGACTCGCTGCCCAGGTCCACAGACATCACTGCCAATGCGTCTGAAGGGGAAACAGATTTGTCACTTAGTCCCCTTTCCCCATCTTCCTGAGGCCCTGCTGTTCAAAGCACACCACTTTCCACGGAGAAGGCAAGACAGCAAAAGACAAAGGAGTGGGTCCAGCAACTCTAGAGTCCAGAGGCTTCCCACCACACACCACTCATCCTTCACCCATTTATATTTCTTTAGATGCCCCTGTTTGGGTACACACCACTCAGCGCCAGCAGGTCTGCCAAGAGCACAGCCATCAAGGCCCAACAGGCTAGCCTCCACCGCCTCTGCCTCCTGACCGTGGCTGCCATTGTGTCCCTGAGGGAGGAGAAAAACAACACTTGTAAATGGATGCTCTGAGTAAGGACGCAAAATCTCATCCAGAACAGAGAAGATTTAAGATTCCTTTAAGACTCATACCTACTCCATCCTCACCCAGAGCAGCAGACTACATCCCTTCCCCTCCCTCCTAATGAGAAACAAGCACTCTCATCGTCCTCAGAAGTACCCACACAAAGGCCCAGGTGAAACAGCATGAGTCCTGAGCTCCAGCCCCCACATCCCTAAATAGGGAAGGTAACAGAGCACGAGAAAGAAAACCAGGACCTTCCGCCCACTGCAACCAGCCCGCCCTACCACTGTCCCTGCTGTCAGACAGCTGGGGTGCAGCCAGAGATCCTGGCCCAGGGCTCAACCACGTTCCCACACCTGGGGTCCCTCCGCTGCCGGGGAAAGCCAGGTCGGGCCTGAACAGGAACTGAGAGATGGTGACGTTGGGGGAAGATGGGAGGGAAGAAGGGCCTGTCTCATCAGCATCCCTTTGGGTGGTCCGGCCCGCCTCCCTTGTTCATCCCATCCCTGGGCCAGCTACCCACACAGACGCTGAGCCTGGAACGGTAGGAGTCCGAGCCGGGCGGGTACCATGTCCCCCGAGTTCACCTGCCGAAAGCGGCGGCTCTCACTCCCGGAAACCGGCCCTGGCCCACCCCTAAGGTGTGTGGGCGGCCCGAGGACCGAGCTGCGGGGCCAAGCTCACCGGCGTCCGTGCGGCCCTCACTCCCGCTGCCGACCCGCCCCCGGAGCTAGCACGCTACCCCCTCTAAGAGGGGTGGCCGGTCCCATCGCCATCCCCACCCCCTCTACCTTCTGCCTCCGCTCCTATGACCCCAGCTCTGGGACAGACGCAGCGGCGGATGGACCCACGAGGCTGGCAGAGCGCCCCTCAAGCCCGCGCCCTTCACAACTCGCCTCGGTTTGCAAACTGTTACATTAGCCACCAACCTCTCGGCGGCGTCTCGCGCACCAGCCGGCCCGGGACGCGGCGTGCGCTCATTGGCGCCTCCGCCGCCCGGCCCTGCGCAGCGCGCCCTGCCCTGCCCCCTGCCGCCCCGGCGCGCGCTCCCATTGGGCCACGTCCTAGGCCCGCCCCCTCCTCCGTCTCCAGCCGGGGAGGTAGCGGAGGGGCCAGTCAACCAGTTGGAGGAAAACCGCCGACGCCGGCCGCGGATTGGCCCACGTCATACGGCTCAGCGTTGGTCCTGGTGCGGTCGCGGGACCTTTCCGGCCGCGGCGCTGGATCTGACTACCCGGGTCGGGGGTAACCGGTGTCTGGAGCAAGTAGGCGCGCAGATGGGCCGGCACTTGGCCCTCTCCGCCGGTGGGTTACCTGGGGACCGCGGCCGAGGAGCGGGAGTGACCCGCATCCCCTCCGCAGCCGCGCGGAAGAGGCGCTCTCTGGTATCGAACCGCCCTGGGCTTTGGGTGGAAATCAGAGAACCGCTGCGCTTCAGACCTAGGCCACCCCAACCTCACTTCGTTTATTTTCTCCCTTTTTTAAAATATGATTTTTTATTTTTCCATTATAGCTGATTTTACCTTCGTTTCTTTGAGGAAACGAAAACCACCAAAACCGTTGTTCGCTGATGGGGCGGAGATAACACTCGTCTTAGTGACTGAATTTGGCCCAAACTCTTTTCTAATTTGGGAAGGAATATTCCAAACTGTAAAACGCTACACACAGAAGAATTTTACTTGTAATTGGGTAAGCATAGATGCACCATCTCCTGTTTCTCTTCAGTTAAACTTGTGCACGTCCCTTTTTTGCTACTCAGAATGAAAGCACCTCCGGCAGATATCGGCGCTCCTTACTCTCCTCTCTGTCCTTTATCGTCCCATAGAAACGTGCCTGGTCCTTGGAGAGAGCACTTTATTTTCTTTCCCAGTTTTGAGATGAGCATACTTTTCTTAAATATGAATATCATTTGCTTCTCTCCTCTCACGGAGGATGTCTGGCCTCCTTTCACAAAAGGTTCTCATGAAAGCTGTCACAGCCAGGGTTAGGTTAAGGAACCCTTATCTTCCTTTCCCTACATTTTTCATGATGATTAGGGAGAGAGAGTTAAATTTCTATGTTTCTTCTCCTTATTATTATTATTTGGCCGCTCTGGCAGCATGTGGAAGTTCCCAGGCCGGGGACTGAACTCAGGTCATAGCACTGACCTGAGCTGCTACAATGACAATGCTGGATCCTTAAGGCACTGCACCACAAAGGAACTCCAGAGGTTTCTCTGCTTAGAGGACAAACCTGGCAGTACCAGGTCAAGGTCTATTTTTCTTCGCTTTAAGAATGGTATAGGGAGTTCCCATAGTGATGCATCAGAAATGAATCCGACTAGGAACCATGAGTTTGCGGGTTCGATCCCTGGCCTTGCTCAGTGGGCTAAGGATCTGGCATTGCCATAAGCTGTGGTGTAGGTTGCAGATGAGGCTCAGATCTGGCGTTGCTGTGGCTGTGGCTGGCAGCTGTAGCTCCAATTTGACCCCTAGCCTGGGAACTTCTATATGCCATGGGTGTGGCCCTAAAAAAGAAACAAAAATACTTTAGTCTTCAGGTGGAAGAGAAACTGGTAGAAATAAAGAGAAATTCGCTTAAAAGTTTACCTTTTTTTTTTTTTTTTTTTTGTCCTTTTATGCCCACACTCACGGCATATGGAGGTTCCCAGGCTAGGAGTCTAATCAGAGCAGTAGCCGCTGGCCTACACCACAGCCACAGCAATGCAGGATCTGAGCTGCGTCTGTGACCTACACCACAGCTCATGGCAACACCGGATCCTTAACCCACTGAGTAAGGCCAGGGATTGAACCCACAACCTCATGGTTCCTAGTCAGATTCGTTAACCACTGAGCCACGATGGGAACTCAACCTTTTTTTTTTTAAGGGCCACACCTGAGGCATATGGAAGTTTCCATGCTAGGGGCTGAAGCAGAGCTGTAATTGCCAGCCACAGCCACGCTGGATCCAAGCCACATCTATGAACTACACTGCAGCTCTTGGCAACACTGGGTCCTTAACCCACTGAGCGAGGCCAGGGATTGAACCTGAATCCTCATGGATACTAATCAACTTAGTAATCCACTAAGCCAAAACAGGAACTCCTAACACAGTTTAATTAAACAAATAATACACCAATATAATCTTGATAAAAGTTCCAATATTCTAGATAAAGCAAACATCCCTTTGACATCATTTGCATCCTCACTCTCTCCTCTGGAAGTATCTGCTGTTATCAGGTAGCAGTGCTGTGTAACATTCCAGGCCTTTTCCTCTGTATTTGCATCCATATGTCTCTTGAAACATGTACCTCTTGCCTTTTTTTAAACTATAATGTGTTATAGATTGGCTTGTTTGCAACTTGCTTTTTTTTTTTGTCTTTTTGCCTTTATCTAGAGCCACACCTGCGGCATATGGAGGTTCCCAGGCTAGGGGTCTAACAGGAGCTGTAGCTGCCGGCCTTCTCCACAGCCACAGCAACGCGGGATCCGAGCCGAGTCTGCAACCTACACCACAGCTCACGGCAACGCCGGATCCTTAACCCACTGAGCGAGGCCAGGGATCGAACCCGCAACCTCATGGTTCTTAGTCGGATTCATTAACCACTGAGCCATGATGGGAACTCCGCCTTTTTTTTTTTTTAAACAGTAAATCATGGAGTGTTTTCATACCAGTGCATAAAGATTCACCTCATTGTTTAATGCTATAGAACATTCCATAGCATGGGAGTTGTTTAGCCATAATAGTGGACATAGACTCTGTCAATTCAATTGCACAGAGAAAAATTTTGTTTCTCAATAACACTACTTTTAGGCCAGATATCCAGAAGGGGAGATTATTTCCATCCTTTTCAGGGTATGCGTTTTAACATTTATTGGGTCTCATTTGTATGCAAGCACTGTACTAGGTACTAGGATTCCAGATATGGGGACCACCTTACCCTTTCCTTCAGAGAAGTCAGTCTTTCGGGAAACAATGTTGTTCATGGTCTCATGGACTTATTAAAGACCTATTTGCTTTTTTTTTTTTTAAAGGGCCGCACCCGTGGCATATGGAGGTTCCCAGGCTATGGTTCCAGTTGGAGCTGCAGCTGCTGGCCTACACCACAGCCCCAGCAACATGGATCCAAGCCAAGTCTGTGACCCACACCACAGCTCACAGCAACACTGGATCCTTAACCCACTGAGCAAGGCCAGGGATCGAACCTGCATCCTCATGGATCCTAGTCAGATTCATTTCCGCTGAGCCACGACAGGAACTCCTTCAATTGCTTATCTTTAGTCCCTCCGGAACTCCAGTTCTTAGTGCAGAACTGTAAGTGAATTTGTACACATGATCAATTTTTTGCGTAGTCTTCCTCGCTATACTGAAGCTCCTGGAGGCAGACAAGCATTAAGTAAAAGACAAACCCTGGTGTATGTTCTGACAAGTGTAGCCTAGCTTCACACCCCAGCACACCACCTAATTAAAGGTTAGGAACCTGAAGAGCTGGTGTTTTATTTCCAAAGGACTTTGATGTTTTTGCCCAGACAGAATCACCTCTTTGAGATGTTTCTCATCAGAAAAACAGAGATAATGATACTTCTGCAGATAGTTGCTATGAAGAGTCCATGGAAAGTGAAAGCACTTTGTTAGGTATAATTTGCTACATGAAATGAAGGGCTGGTATCAGGAAAAGACAAAAACTCTAATTTGAAAAGATACACGCACCCCAGTATTCATAGCAGCCCTATTTATAATAGCCAAGACACGGAAGCAGCCTAAATGTCTATGGCTAGAGAAGTGGATAAAAAAGATGCCCCTGGGGGTCTAGGACTTGGCTCTTTTCACCTGGGTTCAATCTCTGGTCTGGGAAGTGAGGTCCCACACTGAGCCACTACGTGCCTTGGCCAAAAAAAAAACAAAATGATGTGAGATACATACACACACACACACACACACACACACACGCTATATATGTAATGGAATACTACTCAGCTATAAAGAATGAAATGCCATTTGCAGCAACATAGATGGACCTAGAGATTATCATACTAAGTGAAGTATGTCACACAGAGAAAGACAAATACCATATATCACCTATACGTGGAATATAAGTTGTTTTTTTTTTGGTGGCACCCATGGCATGCAGATTCCCCAGGGCCAGGGATCGAATCTGTGCCACTGCAGCAAACCAAGCCACAGCAGTGACAACACTGGACCCTTAATCTACTGTATCACCAGGGAACTCCTAGTGGAACCTAAAAATAAATATGGGGAGTTCCTGCTGTGGCTCGCGGGTTACGAATCCAACTAGTATCCATGAGGATGAAGGTTCAATCCTTGGCCTTGCTCAGTGGGTTAAGGATCTGGTGTTGTCGTGGCTGTGGTGTAGGCCAGCAGCTACACCGATCTGACCCCTAGCCTAGGAACTTCCATATGCCTTGAGTGCAGCCCTAAAAAAAGAAAATAAATAATTAAAAAATATGATGAACTTGTTTACAAAACAGAAATAGACTCACAGACATTGAAAACAAATGAATGGTAACCAAAGGGGAAAGGGAGTGGGGGAAGGACGGACTGGAAGTTTGGGATTAGCAGATACAAACTACCATATATAAAATTGATAAAACAGGAGTTCCCATAGTGGCTCAGCAGAAATGAATCTGACTAGTATCTATGAGGACGCAGGTTCTATCTCTGGCCTCACTCAGTGGGTTAGGGATCCAGCATTGCCGTGAGCTGTGGTGTAGGTTGCAGATGAGGTTTCGATCCGGTGTTGCTGTGCCTGTGGTGTAGGCCAGTGGCTACAGCTCCAATCTGACCCCTACCCTGGCAGCCTCCATATGCCATGGGTATGGCCCTAAAAATAATAAAAATAAAATAGAGAAAACAAGGTTCTACTGTATAGTACAGGGAGCTATATTCCATAT
>PVHT021183652.1:406407-484294 GCA_004024745.2 Catagonus wagneri
GTGCAGTGGGTTAAGAATCTGACTGCAGTGGCTTGGGTCACCACGGAGGCATGGGTTTGATCTCCGGCTGGGTGCAGTGACTTAAAGGATCTTGCATTGCCACAGCTGTGCTGTAGGTAATAGTTGTGCTTGGATTCAATCCCTGGCCCGGGAACTTACACATACCTTGGGTGTGGCCATAAAAAAATAAAAAATAAATAAAAAATAGAAGTTCTCATTGTGGCTCAGCAGGAACGAATCTGACTAACATCCATGAGGGCGCAGGTTCGATCCCTGGCCTTGCTCAGTGGGTTAACAAGCCAGCGTTGCCATGAGCTGTGGTGCAGGTGGCAGACGAGGCTCTGATCCTGCGTTGTTGTGGCTGAGGTAGACTGGCAGCTACAGCTCTGATTGGACCCCTCGCTTGGGAACCTCCATATATGGCATGTGTGGCCCTAAAATTAAAATTTTTTTTAAAAAGACAAAATAAATAAATAAATAAAAAAGAAAGGAAGGGAGTTCCTGTTGTGGCCCAGTGGTAACGAACCCAACTAGGATCCATGAGGATGTGGGTTCAATCCCTGGACCCGTTCAGTGCGTAAAGGTCCAGTGCTGCTGTGAGCTGTGGTGTAGGTCAAAAATGTGGCTCGGATCCTGCATTGCTGTGGCTGTGGCCTAACCTAGGATATTCAATATGCCACGGGTGCAGCCCTAAAAAGACATAAAATAAAATAAAATAAGAGGAAGAAGAAAGGAAGGAAAGCAATTCTGAGGTGGAACCGTGGGTCATCTTGCGGTCCAGTCTCTACCTCTGTGCCCGCCCTCATCAGCAAGATCCCATGAAGAGGAAGACTGGGCCTCTACCACTGGACAGTAGGGGGAGCACCCACATCAGCAACAAAGATGTCAGTTGGCTGTTTCACCTCTCTCTTTGCTTTCACGTTGCTTCCTTTAACATATATGATCCATAGTCTTAACAACCGACATGACACGCTATCTAAAAATTCTAGGAATTCTCATCGTGGCACAGCGGAAACGAATATGACTAGGAACCATGAGAGTTGCAGGTTCGATCCCTGGCCTTGTTCAGGGGGTTAGCGATCTGGTGTTGCCAAGAGCTGTGGTGTAGGTTGAAGACGCGGCTCGGATCTGGCATTGCTGTGGCTCTGGCGTAGGCCGGCAGCAACAGCTCCAATTACAACCCTAGCTTGGGAACCTTCATATGCCACAGGTGCGACCCTAAAAAGACAAAATAAATAAATATAAAAATTCTAATAAATAGTACAGAATATGCTCAACAGGTGAAAGTGGGTCACATCTACTCCCCATTTGTGATTCTGCCCACAGATTGAGACCCTGAAACAGTTCCAATACTTGTGTGACAAAGAAGAAAAAAATCTGGGCTGGAAATTAGGAAATCTGTGTGCCTTCCCCCCATTCATTTTTTTAGACAAAAGTATACAACCTTTCATCAGCCAGATCAAGGAGAGGAGAGAAGAGGAAAATCATCCACATTCATTGCTTCAACAAACATGAAGCATCTACCAGGCTGTTAGACCTGGTTCATGGTAACCAAGACACAGCTCCTACTCTCTGGGAACTCCGGGAAGGGAAAAAAAGAGTAAAATGTTCTAGAAGACAAAAAGCCGGATTTCTCTTGTGGCACCGCAGGTTGGGGATCCCAGCATTGTCACTATAGCGGCTTGAGTCACTGCTGTGGTGCAGGTTCGATCCCTGGCCCAGGAGCTTCCTCCTGCTGTAGGGGTGCCCCCCCCCCCGCGAGCGCGCGCCAAAAAAAAAAAAAAAAACCTATGGGGGCAAGGATGCAAAAATAAACTTCACAAATACTAACTATACATACAAATACTAAAAATATGGTCACTTTTCCCAAGTTCCATACTATCTCAAATGATTCAGGCATTCCTATTTGTAGCTTCTTTTGCAAAAAACAGTAAAACTGCAGTTTTCCACACTCACAGTTGATTTAGGCCAGGTTTGGCCTGGTGGGTACCACGGAGCGTCTTAGGCATTTGCCATTTGTTAAATCAGTCAGTGTTCAGCTTCAAGGCTCTTCCCTGGAGTCCTGTGAGGGTAGAACGTAATTCAGCTAGGCACGACGGGTTGCAAAGTCACAGTGAAGTCCTCATCTTGATCCGTAATTGCCCGCGAATTTAATAAAGGAGGAAACATGCTCAAAGACATGAAGGTCCAGCTCTCAAGAAACATCTCGGCTAGCGCACCAGCAAAACCGAAACCTGAGCTGCGAGCCGCAAGTCCGGGAATCCTGCCTCACCTGGCCCCGCCCACCCTCTCAGTAACCGGAACCTGTCACCGGACAGAAAAGCGCATGTGCGCCCAGGCTCCAGGAAGCTGTCGGGTCACGTGATACACCGGCTCTTCTCACGTGACCTCTCTCCCGGAGCCGGGGGCCGTCGGCCAAGATGGCGGCCTACCTACAGTGGCGGCGCTTCGTTTTTTTCGACAAGGAGCTGGTGAAGGAGCCGCTAGGCAATGATGGGGCTGCTCCCGGACCCGCGCCTGCTTCTGGACCTGCTGCTTCCAAGTTCCTTTGCCTTCCTTCTGGCATCACTGTCTGCGACTCAGGCCGAGGGAGCCTAGTCTTTGGAGATATCCTTCCTCGGAAGCTGTCTCTTCCCTCCCCGCATCCCTGAAGAGATCCAGCTTGGATGAAATATGTCCGTCAGAGGTTTTCGAGTTTCGTGCCACTCTCCTTTACATGGGCGCCCAGTGCTCGCTCTGTGGTCGGAGGGAAGAAAAGGAGGAAGTCCATTCTGTATCTTGTTGCCTGCTGAGCGAGCAACCCTGGGCAAGTCATTTAACCTCTGTGGGCTTCAGGTTCCTTATCTGCAAAAGGGGTATAAAATAACAATTTGGCAAGGTTGTTTTTAAGATCTATCAAAAGAATGGTTGAGAGTTGGCTTTAGAAGTTGAATATGGGAGTTCCCGCTGTGGCACAACTGGACTGGTGGCATGGGTCATGGGTTCAATTCTCCTGGGCCTAGTGGGTTAAAGGATCCAGCGCTGGGTCACAACTGTGGCTCAGATCTGATCTCTGTGCCGGGAGCTCCATATGCTTCCCACCCAAAAAATTGTGTATGTAAGGTGTCATTATCTCCCTTGCCCAGTATTGTGGGAGCAAGGAGTTAAATGAGACCGTCAGTTTGGTGCTTTGTTCTTCATATTGCTGTCACTAAACTCTGGCCTTCTTTTCTACTACGCTTTTCAAGATAGGGCGTTCCTAGAGATAATATGTAGAAAAACCCACAAAAAGGTTAAGGGGTTGTATGTATATTAGTTGTTATTTGGGTTCTGGCCTAAATAAGATAAATGTATCTCCTTGACTACTTTGTACACATGGAAGGCCAGATCTGGTTCTTGCCCCGCTCCTTACAGCTTACGGGTTTCCAGGCCTACAAATTACGGGTGACACACCTGTACCAACTGAAGCAGCACAATATTTTGGCATCTGTTGGTGAGGATGAAGAGGGCATCAACCCCTTGGTGAGTACTAAAAAGGAGATGGGGAAGACCCAGAATCCTTCGAATGGTTGTTGTTGGCAGGTAACTAGTATTCACACATCTAAGGTCTGTCCACAGGTAAAGATCTGGAACCTAGAGAAGAGAGATGGTGGCAATCCCCTCTGCACTCGAATCTTCCCTGCCATTCCAGGAACAGAGCCGACTGTCGTGTCTTGTTTGACTGTCCATGAAAATCTCAACTTTATGGCCATTGGTAAGCACAAAGAAGGCAAAGCTAATATCCCATAATTCTTTATAGATTTTCTTCCAAGTTGCTTCTGCAGCTCATCTTCACTAGTTTTATGAGTCCACTTTGTACTGAAGTGAGGCCTTTGAAATTTTTAAAGTTGAAGGTTGGAAAGTATTTAGTTTTGTTCTTTGATAATGGGTCAGTGAGCCCTGGTTTTCATGGTAACCCCTGGAGAAGTTGGGCATAAGGAGAAAGATCTTTACGTCAATTTTTTTTTTTCCTTTTTAGGGCTGCACCTGAAGCATATGGAGGTTCCCAGGCTAGGGGTCCAATCGGAGCTACAGCTGCTGGCCTACGCCACAGCCACAGCCACAGCAACACCAGCTTGAGCCGCATCTGCGACCTTTACCACAGCTCGTGGCAACGCCGGATCCTTAACCCACTGAGTGAGGCCAGAGATCAAACCCGAGCCCTATTGGATGCTAGCTGGGTTCGTTACCACTGAGCCACAATGGGAATTCCAAGATTTTTACTTCTAATGAGTGATTCCAGTGGTCTTTTTCCCCTTCTGTGCTTCCTGATCTTTTAGCCTCAACAAAATAGTTTCCTGTTTTCCAATAGGTTTTACAGATGGCAGTGTTACATTGAACAAAGGGGACATCACTCGGGACCGGCATAGCAAGACCCAGATTTTGCACAAGGGCAACTATCCTGTTACTGGACTGGCCTTTCGCCAAGCAGGAAAGACCACTCACTTGTTTGTTGTGACAACTGAGAACGTTCAGGTATGACCCCCTCCGCTCTTAGGGGCAGGCGGGAAAGGCTTCTCTATTGCTCAGGGAGCAAGGATAAGCAACTGAAGAGAGAGGTAGGATTTTTAAATTTTTCATCGTCTGATCTTGAATAAGTTGCCAGGCTTAATCTTTAATTTTTTCACTTGGGAAACTGGGAAGAGTTAGAGCTGGGAAAAGAACTCTTGGGCTTCTAGTAAAAGACTTGAGTTTTTCTCCTAATTAATTCATTAAGTGACAGTGGATAAGTTGCTTTACTTTTCTGATTCTCGGTGCTCCTAGTTTGTAACAGCTTGCTCTCAGCAAGAGTTACTTGATAAAACAGTAAAAAGCTCTTACTTGCCAAATACCTGTGGTAAGCAGTGGTAGTGTATACACAGAAAGAAAACGCAGTCTCTGCATAAGTATTTACTAGGTGGGTGATGGCTATTTGGAAAAGGCAAGCAACCAGGGAAAGTCTTAGCATGCTAAGAATTAAGTAGAGAGAGTCAGTATGAAGCCTTAGGAAGGCTTAGATGCCACCTCTTCATAGGGAGCCTGTTAACCCCTTTCTTATCTCTCGCAGTCCTACATAGTTTCTGGAAAGGACTACCCTCGTGTGGAGTTGGACACCCATGGTTGTGGCCTGCGCTGCTCAGCTCTAAGCGACCCTTCTCAGGACATGCAGTTCATAGTGGCGGGGGACGAGTGTGTCTACTTGTACCAGCCGGATGAACGTGGGCCCTGCTTCGCCTTTGAGGGCCATAAACTCATCGCTCACTGGTTTAGAGGCTACCTTGTCATTGTTTCTCGTGACCGGAAAGTTTCTCCCAAGTAAGGACTCCACAGAGAAGGAGGGAGAGGGCGGCACTTGTTCCCTAGAATTAACCTGATTTTCAACTCCTAATGCCTGCATCCTGTCAGTGTCCTTCCTACTCTGGCTTTGTGTAGATTGTGCTTACACCTAGAAGCAGGCGTGACGTTTCTACTGCAAAGTGTGTGTGTTTCCTGCAGACATTTGTTGAGCAGCCCTGGGTGCACTTAGAATACTCCAGGGAATTTTGGACCTGGTATTGTTTTTTCTTTTTTTTCACTCTTTAGGCAAAATAAATTGGGTAGAGGAATAAGGGATTGAGTCGTAGAGCAGTTGGAAAGTTCTGGAAAGTGCATGACAGGGTATTTTTTTCTCTGAGCCACCAGAAAGGGCAGCAGGGTCTTCAACATGATGAAAGCGATTCTTGTCAGATGTCAGTTTGTTTTCATTCAGTACTAAGCACGGTGGCCTATATATAGCAGGTGCTAATTATCTGTTAAATAATAGATATTGAAAGTACTTAATTTTTCAACATTTTGCCTGTGTTAATTATAAGATCATAAAAGGTGAGGACTAAACCTATATATTCTTTGCTACAACTGCCAGACTATGCTGTGTGTTACAGGATGAGCTGCTAGAGGGGCCAAAGCGGTGACTTGTTCTGGGTGGAAAGGGCAACACCAGAGTTGTCGCGGGAAAGGAAATCTAGGAGAGCTAACAAAGAGGTGGTGCAAATACCTGGTGCCTTTTCTTGCCCACACAGGTCAGAGTTTACCAGCAGGGACTCCCAGAGCTCCGACAAGCAGATTCTCAACATCTATGACCTGTGCAACAAGTTCATAGCGTACAGCGCCGTCTTTGAGGATGTAGTGGATGTGCTTGCTGAGTGGGGCTCCCTGTACGTGCTGACGCGGGATGGGCGGGTCCACGCACTGCAGGAGAAGGACACACAGACCAAACTGGAGGCAAGGCCACCAGGTTCCCAGAGCTGGCCGTGGGCACCCAGACGCAGCTCTAGAAGAGGCTCCCCAAGTCGCCTTGGCCGGGGTGTTTCCTTCCCGTGGGGTCACAGCCTTACTCAGGCCCCTTAGAGTAGGATCACAAGGTCAGTGGCCTGGGATGAGACCTTAGAGGGAAGCAGTGGCTGGGAGCCTAAGCCCGTTCTGAGGATCCACTCTGCCTGCCTGCAGAGAACCTGGTGAGGTGAGGTTGGCCTTGGGGGTATCTGAGAGGTTTCGTCCTAAGATCTATGTTGTTTGGAACTTGAGGGCTCCCTGGCTTGTGTGTGGTGGGTGCATTCTGGGAAGGGGTGTTCCTAGGACTGCTTCTTGCAGTTTTCTAATCTCTCTTCCCTTCCAGATGCTGTTTAAGAAGAATCTGTTTGAGATGGCAATCAACCTGGCCAAGAGCCAGCATCTGGACAGTGATGGGTTGGCCCAGATCTTCATGCAGTATGGGGACCACCTCTACAGCAAGGGCAACCACGATGGGGCTGTCCAGCAGTATATCCGGTCAGTCTGGAGGCGCTTTAGGATGTAGCTCTGAATGCAGAGGCAGGCAGCCAGACAGGCTAAAGCCTGTGCTTGGGGAAGGGGATGGACTCCACCACGAAGCGCCCTTTTTTCCAGCAGAAACTGTTGACCCAAGTGAGAAGTCAGTCTACCTTATTAGAAAGGAAATGTTTACAGTCAGATATTACATGACCAATATGCAACTGAGCTGATGAGTGCTTGCTGTTTTAAATGTGAGCTCAGCCTTTGTCAATATTCATTTTAACCAGACTCTTTATTTATTGCCTTTTTTTTTTGGTCTTTTTAGGGCCGCGCCTGCAACATATGGAGGTTCCCAGGCTAGGGGTCAAATTGGAGCTACAGCCTCCGGCCTACGCCACAGCCATAGCAACGCTGGATTCGAGCCATGTGGCCTACCTACACCACAGCTCATGGCAATGCCGGATCCTTAACCCACTGAGCAAGGGATCAAACCCACCACCTCATGGTTCCTAGTTAGGTTCATTACCACTGCACCACAATGTGAACTGCTGCCCAGATTCTTTAAAGGGAAGAGCAGATTCATTTCGTTTCCACATTCTCTTTCCTTGGTACAAATTCTTGGAATTTTCTGACCTAATAAGGGGTTTTAAGAAGCTGTCTAGCCTCTTTCCCACCCTCTCTAGAATTCCTGTTTTCAGCCAGGTTTAAGAACTAGTGCTCTAGTAGTTGTCTTGTGGTACAGCGGGTTAAGGATCTGTCCTTGTCATTGCAGAGGTGGTGGGGGTTGCTGTTGTGATTAGGTTCGATCCTTGGCCTGGGTGTGGCCAGAAAGAAAAAAAAATGAACCAGCGCTCTGGAGCCTTGCCACTCACATGGTCCACAATCTGGTAGCATCAACATCACCTGGGATTTTTGTCAGAATTGCAGCGTCTCAGACCTTACTCCAGACCTACTGAAATAGAATTTCCGTTTTAAGATCTGCAAGTGACAGTTCACAGGAGCGTTTGGAGGAATATGCTGCTCCAGATGCCATTTGATACGTGTGTCTCCCTCCCTAGAACCATTGGAAAGTTGGAGCCATCCTATGTGATCCGCAAGTTTCTGGATGCCCAGCGCATCCACAACCTGACAGCCTACCTGCAGACGCTGCACCGGCAGTCCCTGGCCAATGCCGACCACACCACCCTTCTGCTCAACTGCTACACCAAGCTCAAGGACAGCTCGAAGCTGGAGGAGTTCATCAAGGTACAAGCTGGTGCTGGCAGGGGGTTCCTTGAGGGCCCCACCCAGCATGAGGGGCTCCACCAGGACTGCAGGAAGAGGGAAGAGCTGACCTTATTTGGGAACCAGGATGCTCTGGTCCAAAACTAGGAAGAGGAATAGCCTTTCCTGTGAGTTGCCACAGCAACGCCAGATCTGAGCCACGTCTGCAACCTACACCATAGCTCTCCACAATACTGGATCCTTAACGCACTGAGCGGAGTCAGTGATCAAACCCGCATCCTCGTGGATACTAGTCAGTTTGTTTCTGCTGAGCCACAGTGGGAACCCTCCCCTCTTGTTTTTTGATGCCAGAATTTCCTGTGGTATCAGCCCAGGGAAGCAGCACTGGGGGAGCCCTGTGTTCCCAGAGGACTCCCTCTGATAGTAGGGGCAGAGGAAGACTTTGGCTCTTAGAAACTTCCTGAGAAGCAGAACAGCAATGACTTAAAAGCCTGAACTCTAATACTACCTTAAGAATCTGGAGTTCCCGTCATGGCTCAGGGGTAATGAACCCAACTCTCATCCAAGAGGACACAGGTTTGATCCCTGGCCCTGCTCAGTGAGTTAAGGATCCCGCATTGCCATGAGCTGTGGTATAGGGCACAGATGAGGCTCAGATCTGGCGTTGCCGTGGCTGTGGCGTAGGCCAACAGCTGTAGCTCCAATTCAGCCTCTAGCCTGGGACGTTCCATATGCTTCGGATCCGGCCCTAAAAAGGAAAGGAAAAAAAAGGACAATCAGGTCTAAGAATCAGATGCCTATTTCCCTTCCCTTCCCCAACCGCAACCTCTCTGTGCATGGTTTTGTGTAACATCTCCCCGACAGACAAAGAGTGAGAGTGAGGTCCACTTTGACGTGGAGACGGCCATCAAGGTCCTCCGGCAGGCCGGCTACTACTCCCACGCCCTCTACTTGGCTGAGAACCACGCACATCACGAGTGGTACTTGAAGATCCAGCTAGAGGACATCAAGGTAGGTGAGCCTTCTGACTTGGGCAGGGCCTGCTCTTTTTCTAGGATGTTCCCAGGATGACGGCAGTGCTTCCTGGTGAGTGAGGCAGGAGCATGCACTTACTCTGCCCTTTCCCCCTGCACAGAATTATCAGGAAGCCCTTCGGTACATTGGCAAGCTGCCTTTTGAGCAGGCAGAGAGCAACATGAAACGCTATGGCAAGACGCTCATGCACCATATACCGGAGCAGACCACCCAGTTGCTGAAGGGACTCTGTACCGACTATCAGCCCAGCCTCGAGGGCCGGGGCGATAGGGAGGCTCCAGGCTGCAGGGTGAGGCCATGGAGAGAATGGCAGGGCTCCCCTACGGGCACGCATACTGAGCCCACTCACTCAGCCTCCTCTCTCCCCCTTTGCCCTCCTAGGCCAACTCAGAGGAGTTCATCCCCATCTTTGCCAACAACCCGCGGGAGCTGAAAGCTTTCTTAGAGCACATGAGTGAGGTACAGCCTGACTCCCCGCAGGGCATCTACGACACGCTCCTTGAACTGCGACTCCAGAACTGGGCCCACGAGGAGGATCCGCAGGTGAAAAGACAATGCTTCCACTCCTTTCATGGTTGCCTCTTGCTGGTTTCCTTTCTTTTTTTTTTTTTGCTTTTTAGGGCCACACCCATGGTGTATGGAGGTTCCCAGGCTAGGGATCAAATCAGAGCTACAGCTGCCGGCCTACGCCACAGCCACAGCAATGCGGGATCTGAGCCGTGTCTGCGACCTACACCACAGCTCACGGCGATGCCGGATCCTTAACCCACTGAGCGAGGCCAGGGACCAAACTTGTAACCTCATGGTTCCGAGTCGGTTTTGTTTCCAGTGCACCACGACAGGAACCCCTTGCTGGTTTCTTAAGACCAATGACACTTCACCTTTGGGGGCCGAAGGGTTCACCCCGAGGAGGAAATTGGACTGGGGGCAAGAGACTGTTGACTGGCTTTGTCGTTTCCCCTGATGCCCAGCAGCTCTGCCCGTCTCCTCCTCCTCCAGGTCAAAGAGAAGCTTCATGCAGAGGCCATCTCCCTGCTGAAGAGTGGTCGCTTCTGTGACGTCTTCGACAAAGCGCTGGTCCTCTGCCAGATGCATGACTTCCAGGATGGGGTCCTTTACCTCTACGAGCAGGGGAAACTGTGAGTGTGGGCACTTGTCGGGGGTGTGGGAGTGTGGAGTCCACGCCGCTTTCCGGGCGCGGCCGCTGAGGGGCGCCTCGCCCGCGCAGGTTCCAGCAGATCATGCACTACCACATGCAGCACGAGCAGTACCGGCAGGTGATCGCCGTGTGCGAGCGCCACGGGACGCAGGAGCCCTCCCTGTGGGAGCAGGCGCTCAGCTACTTCGCGCGCAAGGAGGAGGACTGCAAGGAGTACGTGGCGGCCGTGCTCAAGCACATCGAGAGCGAGAATCTCATGCCGCCCCTTCTAGGTACCGGCAGGCGGGCGCGTGGCTGGCGGGCGCAGGCTCTGGGACAGGGCCCTCGAGCTCTCTCCAGAGGGCTCCCGGCTCATGGTCTCCTTTCTTCCCGGACCCCAATTCCAGTGGTGCAGACCTTGGCTCACAACTCCACGGCCACCCTGTCTGTCATTCGGGACTACCTGGTCCAAAAGCTGCAGAAACAGAGCCAGCAGATCGCCCAGGATGAGCTCCGGGTGCGGCGCTACCGAGAGGAGACCACCCGCATCCGCCAGGAGATCCAGGAGCTGAAGGCGAGGTACTTGGAGTCCGGCTGTGTGGAGGCCCTGGGGGTTATTTTGTTTCTCACAGGGTGGCATAACTTTTCACGTGGCGTTCCCTGGTGGCCTAGTGGTTCAGGACCTCGTGTTGTCACTGCTGTGGCATGGGATTCAGTCTTTAGGAATTTCTGTATGCCGAGGGCAGAACCAAAACAAAACTTTCCACCGACGGGATTGTATGGAGTGCATTTGAGCATTTCATTCTCTAAGATTTTTTTTAATTTTTTTTTTTTTAGGGCCACAGGTGCAGCATGTGGAAGTTCCCAGGCTAGGGGTCGAATCGAGCTGCAGCTGCCAGTCGACATCACAGCCACAGCAACTCAGGATCCGAGGCTTGTCTTCAACCTACACCACACCTCATGGCAATGCGTGAGTGGTGCTAAGGATCGAATCCACATCCTCATGGATATTAGTTGGGTTCGTTACCACTGAGCCACGGTGGGAACTCCCTTGAAGATCGTTTTAATGGAGGAACTTTTTGTTTTGTTTTGTTTTGCTTTTTTAGGGCTGCACCCGCGGCATTTGGAGGTTTCCAGGCTAGGGGTTGAATCACAGCTACAGCTGCTGGCCTACACCACAGCCATAGCAACATGGGATCTGAGCCGTGTCTGCAACCTACACCACAGCTCACAGTGACGCTGGATCCTTAACCTACTGAGCAAGGCCAGGGATCGAACTCGCATCCTCGTGGATCCTAGTCGGGTTCATTAACTGCCAAGCCATGAAGGGAACTCCTAATGGAGGAATTCTAAAGAATGACTTACTCCAGAGAACATGATTTATTGGGCTTTGGACAATATATCTTGTTGCAGGTACTTTTCTATACATGCCAGTATTTTACTTTTCTAAACGCACATCTAAGTGGTGGTGGGAAGCACTTGGGAGTAAAAACTTGGGCAGAAAGTGGATATTTTAGAAGTATCGGAGCCCCCACTGTGGTGCAACAGGATTGGTGGCTTCTTGGGAGCCAAAGGACGCTGGTTTGATCCCCAGCCTGGCACCGTGGGTTGGGAGTCCAGTGTTGCCACAGCTGTGGATTAGGTGGCAACTTTGGCTCAGATCTGATCCCTGGCCAGGGAGCTCCATATGCTACTGGGGGGCCAAAAATGAGGGGGGGGGGCAGTATTTATAGTACATTGATATCTGCTCTTAAGCCTTATCTGTTCTTAATTTTAAAAAATATTTATTAGAGAACAGCAGCTTTTTCATTCCTCCAGTTTTTTCTGAGCCCCTATTATGTCCCAGGCCCTGTTCTTAACACAAAAAGCTCTGCCTTCGTGGAGCCTCTGTCGTGGAGATAGAGAAAGACAGTAAACACATTAAATAAGCAAAATACTGCAGTGTGTTCGATGGTGATAAATTCTAAGGAGAGAACTGAGGAAGGAGAGTAGGGTGAGGAGTGTGTGTGTGTTGTAATTTATAAGGTGGCCAGGAAAGGCCTCATTGAAAGGGTCACATCCGAGTAAAGACCTGAAAGACAATTAGTGGCACAGTGGAAATTGAAAGAGAGAGAGGTATGTGATTGGGTCACTTTGTTGTACAACAGAACTTGATAAAACATTGTAAATCAACTATATTTTAATAATAAAATAATGAAAAAATAAATAAAAAATATGACTTAAAAAAAAGAGAGGAGTTCCTCTAGTGGCCTAGTGACTAAAGGTTCCAGTGTTGTCACTGTTGTGGCTTGGGTCACTGCTGTGGCATGGGTTCAGTCCCGGGCCCCGGGAATTTCTGCATGCCCTGGGTGCAGCCAAAAAAAAAAAAAGGAAGAAGAAGAAGAAGAAAGAAAGAAATTCCCCCAAATGTTGGGTGGTCCTGCTGGGAGTGTACTGAGACGCCCTTGGGCCCAACATGGAGTCTTCATGGGATCGCATTCGGTGGTAAGAAGAGCAGGACCTTGTAGTTCCTTGACGGCCTCTCTCCTCAGTGAGTTCAGCTGCCTTCTCTCTGCACATGGCTCCTGGCCCTGCCTTCACTATTTGCCACTCCTCTCTGGTCTCCCTTGCTTGCAGTCCAAAGATTTTCCAGAAGACAAAGTGCAGCATCTGTAACAGCGCCTTGGAGTTGCCCTCTGTCCACTTCCTCTGCGGCCACTCCTTCCACCAGCACTGCTCTGAGAGCTACTCGGAAAGTGATGCCGACTGCCCCACCTGCCTCCCTGAAAACCGCAAGGTCATGGATATGATCCGGGCCCAGGAACAGAAGCGAGACCTCCACGATCAGTTCCAGCACCAGGTGGGGATGAGCGGGCCCCAACTCCAGCTCACAGGGAAGCGGGGGAGCCTGGAGGGCTGTGCTTTTCGACTTCCCCTTGGGGCTCTGACTGGTACCTCTTCTCTCCTCTTTCCCTGCAGCTCAGGTGCTCCAACGACAGCTTCTCTGTGATCGCTGACTACCTTGGCAGAGGTGTTTTCAACAAGTTGACTCTGCTGGCCGACCCACCCACAGCCCGGCTGACTTCGAGCCTGGAAGCCGGACTGCAGCGGGACTTGCTCACGCACTCCAGGAGGGGCACCTAGGCAGCTGGTGGGAAGGACTGCGATGGCGAGGCCTGGCAGCAGGGACATGGGGACAGAGGCAGGACTGTTGCACAGGAGTCAGGCAAACATGCCTGGGACTCCACTCTCCTCTGATGTCACGGTCCTCAGAACCTGAGGGGACTTGCTTTTCCTGGCTCCTTCGTTGGCCAACCCACCATTCCTGTTGACTTTTGGAGCAGTGTAGATCATTCCAAACCAGTGGGGGAGGGTGCTCAGCAGGAGTCTGGACAATAGCTACTGTATTCTCTGTCCAAGAGCACCAGGCTGTGCTTGGGTCCTGGCTCGCAGAGTCTATAAATAAAGGAATATAATGATTTTGGGGTTGAAGTATTTATTCTGGGGGTTTCCTGGTGATTCTTAACTGTGCAGAAAGTACTTCTTTCCCTCTGCTCTCTGGAGCTCCCCTCCCCTTCCTCAGGGTTCCATGAAGATAATGTTGGTAAGACCTCATTCCAGTAATAACTGGGGCCTGTGGCATCTGGTAGAGTTCAGTTTGGTGAAGGACCTCTGCAAAGGCCTAAGGCCTGTGTCCCAAGAGCAGCCTTGCCTGTGGTCCCTGCTTTGTGGTCTGGCTGGTCTCCGTGGCTCTTGTGTGGACAGAGTATTCAAGCAGGAGGCAGACTGTGGTGGGAGCCTTGGGCTTAAGCCTGCCTTCATGATGGGTGGGTTAGCGTCTTGCTGTATTTAGTACCAGATGATCAGGAGGATAAAAGGGCCTTTATTGAAACATTTTTTCCCCTTCTTCAAAGTTGTGAGGAGTTCCCATCGTGGCGCAGTGGTTAACAAATCCGACTAAGAACGATGAGGTTGCGGGTTCGATCCCTGGCCTCGCTCAGTGGGTTAACGATCTGGCGTTGCCGTGAGCTGTGGTGTAGGTCGCAGACGCGGCTCGGATCCTGCGTTGCTGTGGCTGCGGCGTAGGCCAGTGGCTACAGCTCCGATTGGACCCCTAGCCTGGGAACCTCCACATGCCGCGGGTGCGGCCCTAAAAAAATGGCAAAAAAAAAAGTTGTGAGCCGAAGTTTACAGTTGCTAGGTGTGTTTGTGTAATTTGGGTTACACTGCCTCTAGGAAAATTGCTCCTCTGGGGCTGTTTAATTAAAGTAACTTGGGGAGTTCCTGTCATGGCTCAGTGGTAACAAACCCAACTATTATCCACAAAGATGCGGGTTTGATCCCTGGCCTTGCTCAGTGGGTTAAGGATTCAGCATTTCTGTGAGCTGTGGTGTAGGTTGCAGTTGTGGCTTGGATCCCGAGTTGCTGTGGTTGTGGTGTAGGCTGGCAGCTACAGCTCTGATTCAACCCCTAGCCTGGGAACCTCCATATGCGGTGGGTACAGCCCTAAAAAGTAAGAAAAAAAGAATGACAACCTCTTTCTGGTACAGGTGTTATGAAGATCTAAGGAGCCAGTCAATGGGTATGTTGCTGATCTCCAGTGGGTCGGTGACCCCTCAATGGATCCCTTGCCTGGAGTTGCAAACGCCACACAAAACCCAGAGAAGCGAGGGCTCATGCTCTAAAGACACCTCCTTCCCGAAGAGAGGGGAGGAAGGGAATTGAAGGGGTAGTAGGCAGACACATCATCAGGGCTCCAGGAGAGGTGCCGCTGGGGCATGTGCAGTCTTCCATGCTTTTTTGCGCATTGCAGGAATTGTCCCTGGCAGAATACAAAACGTCTCCTGGGGCAGAAATCTTGGCATGGTGGGTAATGAAGCAAAGGTAACTTTAGGACACCTCCAGGTCTCATCTGCCTTAGGCGTGTTCCTGTGGTCAAGTCAGAGCTGGTTCCGGGCTGTTGACCACTGCATATTTCTTAAAGCATACCTGCAGAACGTTTCCAAATACCAGGTGCTTTTGAAAGCAGAGATAAATCAAGGCTGGAATCCTTTAACTCGGGCTGGTGTGAGTGACAGGTATCCAGTTCTTTGCACAGTAGTGAATACATGGTTATTAGTAATGTTAGTGCGCTGAGCACTGTTTCTAACAAGCCCAGTTCCCAATAACACTAGCAATGTGTTAGCACCCCCAATTCACAGTTATTTGTTATGACCTTTGATTTCTGAGCCAGTTTCCTCATTTTAAAAACAGGAATGTTGCCTACTTCAGGCTTGTAGCTGAAGCAGCACCAAACAAACTGTACTAATTGTGCCACAGTCGAGGAGGTAAACTGGAGAATTCCGGATGAATAGCTTTCAAGAGCAGGCCTCTTTGATTTGTCCTTGTTGAATCCAGCTTAGGGGCATGCATGGTAAGTTGTTCAAGGAGCCTTTACTTCCAACGCAGCATTGTAGGGTTAAAACCCTCCTCTCGGCCCGCCTACCTTTGGCTTAATCTCTTCGGATGGTGGTAGGAGCGACTGCAAAGAACTAACTCTGTGGCTAAATTGGGGGGGCATAGCTTAACCACCATCGGTGTTCCTGGCTCAGAACGAGGTCTAGACGAAGGCAGAAACGAACAGTCGGTGGGCCTGGGTCTCAAACGAGAACGACTGGGGGCCAGCCTGGCGGCGTAGGGGCGGTCACCCAAGGTCTGGTCTTCTCTGTTGCAACCCTTCTAATTCGCGCCCAGGGGAGGCCCCGCCCCAGAGGGCGGTACCGGAAGTCACGTAGGCCTCCTCGCCGGGAGTGTGTGGCTGCAAAAGGAGCTCGCGCCCTGTGTGTGCCCGGTGTCCGCCGGCCGGGACCTTCGGCTTCCGCGGACCGCAGGGGACCCTTGGCGGCAGCTCCCGGCCTGCTGCCCGCGCACAGCCATGTCTGGTAACGGCAACGCAGCCGCAACGGCGGTGAGTCCTGAGCCGGTGACCCTTGCAAGTTCGGTCTTCCGCACTAGCGGTGCAACGATTGGTCCCAAGTTGCCACCCTCTGTCGTCTATTGGTCGGGTCAATTATCTCTCTTTTCTCTTTTCTGGTTCGAACAGTTTTTAAAGGGCCAGTGGCTGAGTTGCCCTTAGGAGAATCAGTGCGGCCTTTAGGGGGAAATCAGTGATTGATGGGGGCGGGCTTAAAAGTAGAGAGATTGTCTCGAACGGAACTCCGTACCCGTAGCGATCTGGATGGGATTCCATCAGGTGCGGCGACCTGGGACTCTAGATTTAGTTACCCAATCTAGGAAACTTCGTCTGCACGAGACAGGGTGCTGTCCCCCGGGATCTTTTCACATGAGACAGGTCCGAGGGGGGACTCACCCACTTTGGGAGGATGTTCCACTTTGAATCCAGAGAGGAGCGCATACCCTGAAATCTGCGAACTGCACACAAACATCTTAGAAGTGCACCTTCTTCTCTCTCTCTTTTCACGCTCACCCAGCCCCAGCCTACTCTCAAAATCCCCATCCGTGACACATCATAGAATCACTACAATGTAAGGGGCGGGGAGGGGGCTCCCTTGGATCTTATTCCTAGGCTCCGATGCCACCGCTGGGCTTGTGCAGATGCAAACTGGCTGGCGCCTGTGGAGGCCAACGTCAACCTGAGATAAGAAGAGGTGGGCTTGCAGCTTATCTCTCCCTGTCCTACCTGCTGGTAGCAGGATTCTTAGCCATTGCAGACATTCCTGAGTGCTGGACTAGGTGTAGGAAGATCTGGATTCTAGTTTCAGCTCTCTGCCCATGATTAGGCACATGACCCTGAGCAAATCGCTTGGCTCCTCAGAGCCAGTCTTTGCTTCTGTAACATACTCCCAGACATGCCTGCCCTGTCTACCTCATAGGCTGTTATGAAAATTAAAAGCAACAATTCTAGCATATACATGCTCAATAGGTAATTTTTCATTGGAACAATTTGACTTGAATATGCTGTGCAGAATCAAAGAAATCAGGAGTTCCTGTTGTGGCTCAGTGGTTTAAGAACCCAGCTAGTATCCATGAGGACACGGGTTGGATCCCTGGCCCTGCTCAGTGGGTTAAGGATCCAGCGTTGCCGTGAACTGTGGTGTAGGTTGCTGACGAGGCTTGGATCCTGAGCTGCTGTTGCTATGGCTGTGGCGTAAGCCAGCAGCTGTAACTCCAATTCGACCCCTAGCCTAGGAACTTCCATATGCTGCAGGTGCAGCCCTGAAAAGACCAAAAAAAAAAAAAAAAAAAATCGAAGAATTTAAGGGATTGTTTAAACCTAGCAGTTTCTAGGACTTTAGATTCTTTTCTGTGGGCTCCCTGTAGCCCAGAATTTTCAGCATTTCAAGCCTAGCCTAGTTTGCTCCGGGTGCCCTAGGTTTTGTTTTGTTTTGGCTTTCTGCCTTATCTAGGGCCGCACTCGTGGCATGTAGAGGTTCCCAGGCTAGGGGTCTAACAGGAGCTGTAGCTGCTGGTCTTCGCCACAGCCACAGCAACGTGGGATCCGAGCCGCGTCTGCAACCTACACCACAGCTCATGGCAACGCCTGATCCTTAACCCACTGAGCAAGGGCAGGGATCGAACCCGCAACCTCATGGTTCTTAGTCGGATTCGTTAACCACTGAGCCATGACGGGAACTCCTAGGTCCCCTAGGTTTTATTTATTGGAGAAGTGAAAGCCATGAGTAGCCTAGAGTGCAAGAGCTGCCAGCTGTCACCCTCTCCAGCAACAGCAGAAGGACTTCATAGGATGAAGATCCCAGAAGAGAGACAGTTGAGGGTATGATAGTGGCTCCTGTCTGATCTAGAAAGAAATAGCACCTAGGCTGGAGAGCTGAGTTCTGCCTGCTTGACACTGAATACCATTGTCCAAGGTGTCCTTGCAAGAAGAGGCATATCCCTTTGAATTCTTGGCTTGGTCTCTGACTTCCCAGTGTTTCTTTTTTGGTGAAATGGACATTAGGCAGCTCAGTCTCTTGGTCATGTAAATAGGCAGAAGTGGAATTCCGGTGCAGCAGAAACGAATCTGACCAGGAACCATGAGGTTGCGGGTTTGATCCCTGGCCTCACGCAGTGGGTTAAGGATCCGGTGTTGCCGTGAGCTGTTGTATAGGTTGCAGATGCGCCTCGGATCCGACGTTGCTGTGGCTGTGGCGTAGGCTGGCAACTACAGCTCCTGTTCAACTCCTAGCCTGGGAACCTCCATATGCTGCGGATGCAGCCCTTAAAAAAAGAAAGAGAGAGAGAGAGAGAAATAGAAGATACTTGAGTGCAAACTTTTTCATTTTATAAATGAACAAATAGGTTTATAGATGAACAAATGAGATGATGTGTTCAAGGTCACCCAGCCAAGAGGCTGAGCACGACTATACATCAGTCTTTTGACCCCTGTCCTTATGCTTCCAGCCAGATTATGGGATCCATAGGATGGCAGCTATGGGGTGGCTGGTCTGCACCTAAGCGGCACTGAAGCTTTCTTCAATGCCGCTCTATTGTGGATGCTGAAGTTATCCTCAGTGACTCAGCGCAGGTTCCCCTGTGTGGCCCCAGCTGCCCTGCCCCCGCCTGCTGCCCCACCTTCTCTGGAGCCAGGCTGATGGGCCCTATCTCTTTCTCCACCTGGCTGAGGGCAGCACCCCCGCTGCCTTAGCTAGGATAGGCTTCAGAGCTCTGACCTGGTCATTGCAGCAACAGCAACAGTGGGGTTGCCGTAGCTTCTCTCTGGTCTCTTGTAGCTTCTCTCTGGTCTCTTCTGCTTCTCTGGATCCGGGAGGAAGCAGAGGTAGTAGGGAGGGTAAAAGGACCAGTCTTGGGGGGGCGGGGTCCCCACTCTGGGGCTCAGCTGGCCACAGGCCAGAGGCTGAGGTTCCTTTCTTCCAAGCCAGTGACTGGTTCTTGGACAACGTGTTGAGGAAAATGAAGAATAGCGGGGCCTGTGACCTAGCGATTTTTTCTGCAGGAAGAAAAGAGCCTAAAGATGAGAGTGATTCGTGTGGGTACCCGCAAGAGCCAGGTGAGTGCAGGGACGAGGGTGGAGGGGGTTTGTCAGAGGAGTTCGTGTTACCAGTGTTATGAATTGGGGGGGCCCAGAGGGT
Source organism: Catagonus wagneri (assembly GCA_004024745.2). Taxonomy (NCBI): domain Eukaryota; kingdom Metazoa; phylum Chordata; class Mammalia; order Artiodactyla; family Tayassuidae; genus Catagonus; species Catagonus wagneri. The sequence goes on from PVHT021183652.1 coordinate 425,659, forward strand.
TTCCAGCAGCTCAGGGTTGGGGGAAATGGGGCCATTGGGTATGAAATCCTATACAGAATGACAGACTACATTCTGTGAAGAGCTCGTGCCTGGACTGGAGAGGTGGTTGGGGTACAGAGGACTCCCAGGCCAGACCCCTCCCTTTCCTAGGTGGGCATACAATCCCCTCTCTGATTTCCAGTACCTTCAAGGCTCTCCCTGACCCTGTGAGGATCCGAGCCTAGGGCCGTGGCCAGAGGACAGGACTAATCTGAATTTCTACCCCTAGCTGGCCCGCATACAAACGGACAGTGTGGTGGCAACGCTGAAAGCCTTATACCCAGGCCTGCAGTTTGAAATCAGTAAGTTTTCTGGACAGGAATGGAAGCTAACGGGAAGCCTTTATCCCCTGGAAGAGAGAACATAGCACTTTTGGCTTTGCCTTGGACCAAAGCCTGGTCCCGTTGCCTCTGAGAATTCTTCTTGGCTGTCCCCAGTTTGGAGGGCCCTTTCTTCCTCTGAATACCTCCAGCTCTGACTACCTGGGCTAGCCTGGCATTTAACATGCTCTGCTTTGGGTCTTTTTATGACTGCTTCTGGTCTTCCTCCTAGATCGTACATTCCCAGAGGGTAGGGACTGGGGTCTATGTGCCCCTGTATCTACCGTGAATTAGCACTTTGCTGGGCTCATTAGGGGCTCAATAAATGCTGATCACTGAGAACCTGGTCAACTCTCTCCTCAGTTGCCATGTCCACCACAGGGGACAAGATTCTGGATACTGCACTTTCTAAGGTAACAATATTTTCCACCCAGTCCTCCCTGCCCCCACTTTCTTTCCCCCAGAAGATTCGGTCTGAGGCCCTTTCTTGCCTGGCAGATTGGAGAGAAGAGCCTGTTTACCAAGGAGCTGGAATACGCGCTGGAGAGGAATGAGTAGGTGAAAGAGGGGAGCCTGATGCCCTCCCAGGCCCTCGCTAGGACCCCAGTGTGCATCAGACCTGGGTACCAGCTAGACTGCTGGACTTAAATGCTTGGATAGGCTAGAGAGGGGCTCATAAGTGAGTTTTTCAGGCCTCAGAAAAGGAGAGCCTCCTGGTTCTGAGCCATCTGACTGCCTGGGGTACAGGACTGGCTGGGGGTGGGGGTTAAAGGGAAGATAGGAGGAGAGTGGAGCTTAGGGTCCCAAAGTCTTAGAAAGGCCTGCTTCCTGAACGGTACTAGGCTCTGCCACTGACAAGAGGCAGAGTGGGTGGAGAAGCGCCGGGGGCCTGCTGATGGTGTTTCTTCTCCTTGCTTCTCTCCCATCTCTCTAGAGTGGACCTGGTTGTTCATTCCCTCAAGGACCTGCCCACGGTGCTTCCTCCCGGCTTCACCATTGGAGCCGTCTGCAAGTACGAGTCCTGCGAGTCAGGGGGCCTGGGCATGGGCTAGGAATCGTGTTAACCTTGGCTTTTCCCTTTGGGACTTGGCCCTCCACCCAGAGGCTGTCTCCCCTACCCTGAAGAATGTCAAGAATGACAGAAAACTCAGAAAATGCCAATCGGAGTTCCCGTCGTGGCGCAGTGGTTAACGAATCCGACTAGGAACCATGAGGTTGCGGGATCGATCCCTGCCCTTGCTCAGTGGGTTAACGATCTGGCGTTGCCGTGAGCTGTGGTGTAGGTTGCAGACGCGGCTCGGATTCTGCGTTGCTGTGGCTGCGGCGCAGGCCAGTGGCCACAGCTCCGATTAGACCCCTAGCCTGGGAACCTCCACATGCCGCAGGTGCGGCCATAAAATGACAAAAGGCAAAAAAAAAAAAAAAAAAGAAAATGCCAATCAACTGACTACTGAGAGCGCCTGGAAGTGACCCGAACTGAGATCTCTCCCTCATTCTGTGACCCTTCCTCCACCCCCCAGGCGAGAGTGCCCCTACGATGCTGTTGTCTTTCACCCAAAATTTGTCGGGAAGACCCTAGAAACCTTGCCAGAGAAGAGGTGAGTGGGGCCTTGGTAGGCATCTTGGTGAGAAGTGCACAGAAGCTGGAGGGGTGGGAGGAGGAAAGGAACAGTGCCTGCCTAGGGTTAAATCTCATTTTAAACCATCTCTCTGAGCAGTGTGGTAGGAACCAGCTCCCTGCGGAGAGCGGCCCAGCTGCAGAGGAAGTTCCCACATCTGGAGTTCAAGAGTATTGTATCCTTTTAGAGGAGAGCAAAGGCAGCAGCCAAGAAGGAAGATGAGGTCCAGAGGGCCCTGGGAGTTGTGAGAGTGGAAGGGGCTCCCAGGGGAAGTAGACCATGGATGCAGTGGACAGCCCGTCCTCCCTGCCATCCAGCCATTCATAATCCGTTCATGTTTTCTTAGACCCAGGGAAGTGCGTGGCGCTGGGGATAATGACGATCAAGATCAATGTTGCTTCTGCTTATGTAGAGTTTACATTTTAGTTCTGGAAAAAGATAACCAGGCATTGATAACACAGTGTGATAGTGAACAGTGGGGCAGGAGAGTTGGAGGGTCCTTCCATTTTTGTTTTATACTCCACTATGTTGTTTTGACTTTTATAATGTTAATTTTCAAAATAGTATTTGCTAAGTGTCCAATGCACAAGTAGGGAATTCTCTGGAAGCTTCTAGCTAGAACATCTAAACAAAGACGTGGGAAAAAAAATAATAATATATAAAAAATTAAGCACAGACGTGAGAATTCCCTGGTGGCTCAGCAGGTTCAGGATCTGGTGTTGTCACTGCTGCGACTCCAGTCACTGCTGTGGTGCAGGTTGGATTCCTTGCTCGGAACTTCCACATGCAGTGGGTGTGGCTAAAAACAGAAAACGAAAAAATCCAGGGAAGACTTCTCAGAGGTCTTATAACCTTGGGCGAGTTATTAAATAACTTGAAACCTCTCTAGGGAGTTCCCGCTGTGGCTCAGTGGTAACAAACCCAACTAGTATCCATGAGGACACAGGTTTGATCCCTGGCCTCACTCAGTGGGTTAAGGATCCGGTGTTGCTGTGAGCTGTGGTATAGGTTGCAGATGAGGCTTGGATCTGGCATTGCTGTGGCTGTGGCCAGCAGCTGCAGCTCCAATTGGACCCTTAGCCTGGGAACCTCCATATGCTGCGGGTGCAGCCCTGAAAAGACAAAAAATAAAACAAAAACCTATCATTTTCCTCATCTGTTAAATGGAGATAACAATACTGCTATCTACCTCATAGTGTTGTGAAAGTTAAATGAATTGACATATATAAAACACTTTAGGGTTGAGGATGCTCTGAGGGTTTGGGATGGAAATGCTATAAAATTTGGTTGTGATGATTGTTGTACACCTATAAATGTAATAAAGTTCATTAATTAAAACGCAGAACACTTTACAACAGTCTCTGGCATGTAGTATGAGATGAGTTAGCTGTTGTTATGAAGGTGAGAACTCAAAGGTGAGAAGTTAGCAGATAGAGGGATTCGGGCAGAGGGAAAGCATGAGGTTCTAGGCTGTCCAGCGCTTGTGATCCTCAGCGTCTCTCCTCAGCGGGGAAACCTCAACACAAGGCTTCGGAAGCTGGATGAGCTGCAGGAGTTCAGTGCCATCATCCTGGCTGCAGCTGGCCTGCAGCGCATGGGGTGGCAGAACCGGGTGGGACAGGTAGGGCCTGCCCCTCTTCCCTCCCCAGTTGGTCTTCATCTCCTTCATGGCTGTATTCTCTTTTTGAACACCTACCTCTAACACCGCAAGCTGGAAATGAGCCCCAGTTTGGGAAGACTGGGGATCAGCGGCCCGATCCCACTTTTGCCTGCCCAGGCTTTCTATATGCTCGGGAAGCCCCATCTTACTGCTATGTGCTTTTAGGCACCCCCACCGCCGCCCTTCTGACCGCCTCTCCTGCCCCCACAGATCCTGCACCCTGAGGAGTGTATGTATGCTGTGGGTCAGGTATGTTTGACCAGGGAAGCTGCGTATTGATGTGTTCCTTTCTTTTGTTCTCAAACAAGAAAAACATTCCCAGGGAGGGGCAGGCCTTGGGAGGCTCCTGGGAGCAGGTGGAGGTAGGCTGGTTCCCATCCTTAGCACCATTGTTTTGGGGAAAGATGAGGCCTGACATCTTAGGCTGTTTTTCCATCAGGGGGCCCTGGGCGTGGAAGTCCGAGCCAAGGACCAGGACATCCTGGATCTGGTGGGTGTGTTGCATGATCCTGAGACTCTACTTCGCTGCATTGCTGAACGCGCCTTCCTGAGGCACCTGGTAGGGCCTGTGCTCTTGTGGAAGGGTGGGGATCTAGAAGGGTTGAGGGGAGACTTCTCAAATTAGTGCCCTGTATTTAGTGGTAACTTACTGGTGAATGTATGGACAGGACACCCAGGTCTGGGTCCCTGCCTTTTTCATTTATGTCCTCAGAGGGATCTGTGTATCCCTGAGGGCTCTGGCTACAGGGGGATGTTACGGATGCTTGGAGCTCACAGGGAGAACTTCTCGTTGCAGGAAGGAGGCTGCAGTGTGCCAGTAGCAGTGCATACAGCTATGAAGGATGGGCAAGTAAGCAGGGGAAGATGGGTGGGAGGGGAAGGACGGGACTCTGGCATTTCTCCTGTGCATCCTGAGCTGCCAGCCAGAGCCCAGGTTTCTAAACAATTCCTTGTCACCATATGCTGAGGTAACTCTTTTCCAGCTCTACCTGACTGGAGGAGTCTGGAGTCTGAATGGTGCAGAGAGCATGCAAGAGACCATGCAGGCCACCATCCGTATCTCTGCCCAGGTGGGTGCCAGGGCTAGAGGGTGAGGGAGAGGGTAAGAAACATTGTTATCTCCAGTTTCCTGCTCACCAAATCCTACCTCCTTCCCTCGCCCAGCATGAAGATGGCCCTGAAGACGATCCACAGCTTGTGGGCATCACTGCCCAGAACATTCCTCGAGAAGCCCAACTGGCTGCTGAGAACCTGGGCATCAGCCTGGCCACCTTGCTGCTGAACAAAGGTGCCAAGAGCATCCTGGAGGTTGCACGACAGCTCAATGATGCCCACTAACTGGTCTGCAGGGCACAGGTGCCTGGGTTACTGCTGCCCAGGGCCTACATCCCAGGCCTCGGTGCCCCATTCTCAGTGCTACTTGGGGAGTGATTACCCCACGAGACTGAACTGCAGGGGCAGGCACTTTCCGAATCCTGTCTCACTTTGGGGCCTTGGTGACTGCCTTGCCTCCTCAGTACGCGGGGGCTTCACCTCTAGAGAAAATCTTCTAATAAGCCACAGCCTTTGAATGTAACCACCTCTACTAATAAACCAGATTTGAACTAGATTTTGATTCTAGTTGGGTTGCAGGAAAGATAAGGATAAACACAAAACCCTTTATTCCTTACCTCAGAGGCTGGGACCCCTGTCCAAAGTTCTTCTGGAACACGGTGTTTCGGTCTCAATACTTCCTATTTTCCAACGGAATAAACTGTCTCCCAGGGAACAGCGTAATCTCATAATCTGTGACTTGTCCAGTTTAGGGTGCAGCCTTACGTCAAATTCCCCCTCCCCCACCGCCTCTAGGAGCCTACAGGTCAGCGATCCTACAACACTTGTAAAATGAGACATCTCATGTATGTATTAAAAAAAACCCAATCCTTTAATAAACAAAATTAGTCCACCTGAAACTCCCCAATACCTAAAGTACTAGTCTTGGGTTAGCTGCGAAATTCCAGTTCCGAAGCCAACGGCGGCTCAGTCCAGGCGGGGTTAATGGACTAGTAGTGCTGGTATCTAGGTGCTTGGCTTGGCCGCTGTGCCCGCTGGGAGGGGACGGGCCTGGGGGCGCGACCTCCGCAGCCCCCGGCCCGCCCGCCGCGGGAGACGCGCGCACGCCTGCGAGTGCGGATGGAGGGGAGGAAGCGCCCCGAGGGCCCCGGGGCAGATGGGGCGACCGACTCCGCCACCGCCCGAAACCGAGTTCCGTCTGAAGTCGCGGCCCGAGCAACGCGCGCGGCCCCGCCGGCGGCCTCCGCACCGCCGCGCTCCCCGGCCCTGCGTCAGCGCGGCCGGCCCGGCCTCCCCGCAGCCCGGCAGCGTCTGCGGCCAGGCCGGCAGCCACGAGCTGGGCCCCGGGGCCGAGAGGCTCTCGAACGGCCGCCCTCGGCTGAGCCACGGCGGGAGCGGGCCGCGCGGGGAGGGGCGGCGGCGGCGGCGGCGGCGGCGGCGGGGCTGGGGAGGGGGCCGAGCGCGCGGCCGGGAGCCCGACGTGGCCCAGCTCTTTCCGTGAGGGCTGTGGTGGCCCTTAAAAGGGCCTTTGTGGTGGCGAAGGGACGGCCGGGCGGCGGCCGTGGCGGCGCGGGCGCCCTCAGTACTCCTGCGAGGCCTGGGTGGCCTTCTTGCCGCCGGCGGGCGCCTTCGGCCCCACGGTGGCGCTGGTCTTCTTGGGCAGCAGCACGGCCTGGATGTTGGGCAGGACGCCTCCCTGGGCGATCGTCACGCCGCCCAGCAGCTTGTTGAGCTCCTCGTCGTTGCGGATGGCCAGCTGCAGGTGGCGGGGGATGATCCGCGTCTTCTTGTTGTCGCGGGCCGCGTTGCCCGCCAGCTCCAGGATCTCGGCGGTGAGGTACTCGAGCACCGCCGCCAGGTAGACTGGCGCGCCGGCGCCCACTCGCTCGGCGTAGTGGCCCTTGCGCAGCAGGCGGTGCACGCGGCCCACCGGGAACTGCAGGCCGGCGCGTGACGAGCGCGACTTGGCCTTGGCACGGGCCTTGCCGCCGGTCTTGCCGCGGCCCGACATGCTGCGTGAGGTAGATGAACGTTGAGGAGAACGCCTCGCAGGGACAGGAAACAGCCGCCCGCCGCAGTCTAACTGGTGTCGCGCGCCCCCAGAAGCCGCCCTTATAAGGCCCCCAGGGCACACCCCCGCGCCCTCCTGATTGGCTCTTTCCTTTAACACCCGCCTCCGGTTGGCTGCAGCTAACCAATCGGTGGCGCGCCCCAGCTGAGGGAACGCGCCCGCCGATTGGTAGAATTTGAAAACCTTTTGCCCGGGGAAAGAGGCGAGGAGGAGCTGCGGCAAGCCGACAGCAAACCACTCTCCGGTGTAGCCAATCCACGTGAAGCGCGCCAGATTTAAACACTACAGCCAGACACCAGAACCGGAAGACAAGAGGGTGAGGTCTGAAGCCACGCCAAGAGCCTCAGGGAAACGTGTGCGGGGCTTACTGTTTTGAGAGGAAAGGGGTCAGCACTAGGACTACTCTGCCTCCCTTCCCAGGCCTCGCCACGCCCTCCTCCTATCTGGCAAAAAGAGCCTGAAAAGGGAAGGAATGACACCCTCTGAAAGCTCCACCCAAGCCAGATAATGCCAATCTTCCTGCTCTCTAAGCCACCCGAGCGGCAGGATTTCAGTATTTACTCAACATATTCTACCTGGTTTGTTCTTTCTGTTCACTATAAGTGGCCTGAGGTACTGAAAGAAAAAGGACGAGGCAGAGGGACAAGCAAACTCTTAGAGGAAATGCCTCCACCAACCCTTCCAATCTACGCTAAAATGCCCACATAGGAAATACACCTACAGGACCAACAAGAAAAAGACAACCCTTTATTGTCACCACTGGGAGCACCTGGCCCCCCAGTCTGCTCTGAATCATCAGAATACTTAATTATAGTCAAATGTCAAGTCATCTGCGAGCCTGTGACCCTATCCCCAGCCAGGGTTCTATCCCCAGGCCCAGCATATTCCTTGCGTGTCAGAGTTGTGTGTAACTGCATAAAAGCTACAGTATCCTCCCCTTAGGTGGCTGCAAAGGTGGGATGGAGAGGAAGAATGGCAAGTTGAAGAAAGCCACAGGCAAAGTTCAATCAGTAGTCCTAGAGGGCAAGAAAGGCCCAGGATGTCAATAATTACAGGGGAAAGGAAATGCTGAGGACAAAATCTGTAGAGTGAAGAGTGGGAGAGGCCTGGACCAGGAGGCAGTCTTGGTCCAGAATAGGTGGGCCTCAGTCAGGGACCCTGGTGGTTATGAAGCAACAGACAATGATTTGGCAATTCAGACATCATAGAAGAGTCGGACAAGCTGGTAACGAATGGAGAAGGTGACAGCACTGCCTGCGACCTGCAAGGAGAAACAAACTAGGGTCAAAACCATGGAGAAAGAGAGAGGAGATATAAACCCCGCCCCCAACAGCACTGCACCTGCAGCAGCAGCAGGAACAGGGTGAGATTTCTCTCATGCATGGGCCCAAAGAATTTGAGGAGCAAGTTGATGAGGGTCATGTTGTTACACTCTGTGAAGGCACCATCCTCATTCTCACTCTGGCGCACGGTCACTAGCCGGAGGTTCTCTGCTACCTGGAGGGGCCAGAAGTGGAGAGAACTTCAGCTAATACCTGTGCTTCTGGAATGGGGATCTGCTTAATGCTTCCAAGCTCCCCTTGGAGCTGATGAAGGCCTAGGTTCCCCATTCCCTGAATTCAGAATGGCAGCCTAGAGCCTTACCTCCTTGTTACCCTGTTACCTTTAGAACAAAGGTGCCCAAGAAAGAGAGACTCTTGGTCTTGAACTTGGAATAGCTCATCTCCAGTTTGCCTGTCTTGGTATTGAGTCTGCAGGGGAAGAGAGCTTTATGTGACTGGGCCACTACTCAAAGAACTCTCCTCACTCTGGTTAATTAATAGGAAGAGCACTGAATGTGGAGTCAAACACCCTGAGATCTCTTTCTGGCTCCCCTGCTTACCTGCCTGTAATCAGAGCTGCTGTGAACATCAAATGAGATCATGTAACTAAATGTGCTCTGTAATATATAAAAGGCTGACCACATGGAAGGAGTTAGCCCTCCTTTAGGTCCACTCCCTTAGCACAGCAAATGTCTAAGGCATCCCAAGTGAAAAAGTCTTTCAAGTCCCAAAGCGGTTACCTGGGCATACGGTGGCGTGGGCAGGGGATGATATGCAGGAGCTGAGGCAGTGAGTAGAGGAAGTTGAACACCTGAGGCATGAAGAAGAGCAGCATGGTCTTGCTGAAGTGTCCCAAGATGCCCACCACGGCAAAGGTCATGCCAGCAAAGTAACAGAAGGTATCTCCCACAAACACCCGGGATGGGTACCTGCGGCGGGGAGGGGATCTCAGGCAGTGGCAAGAAGCAGGACCAATCCTTTCTCTCACATTGCACACCCTGGGCTCTGGGTTAACCCTGACCCCAGTTCTGGCTTAGAGGAGATTCTAGCTCTCCCAGCAGCTCTCCAGGACCCAAGGCTCTGACTCCAACTATTCTTGGGGGCTCTGTAGCACCTGCCCCCCACCTATTGCTGGGGAGAGAAAAAGGCTTAAGAATATTACCACCTGAAGACCCAGAAAACACTCGATACAGGGATGCGCAGGTTTAGCCCCTCTATCAGGAGACAGGCCACAATCGGGACCACACTGGGTACCTGTTCATTGCCCTATCCACAGGCCTACTTACCAGTTATGGTAGAGCAATCCCAAAGTGGTGAAGAAAAAAGGTATCATGAAGTAGAGGGAAAAGACGTGGTCATCCCGATAATCACCTTTAGAAGCAGGGGGAAAAGAAGGAAAAGCTGATAGCCACTTCCACTGCACAGCTTGCTCCTGTTTTTGTCTGCTCCTAATTTCTGGCCTAAGCTGTACTGTCCACCTCTCCCAAGTCTGAAGAACTCACTACCCCTTTTTTGTCACCCAGGCAATTTGTAATATCTTAACTCTTTCATGAAGTCTTCCTCAACATGTTACTGTATACGTTCGGTTTTGACCATTCAGACCTCCGTTTGAACACCAGCTTTTTTTCTGGCTTTTTAGACCTGCACCCGAGGCATATGGAGGGTCCCAGGCTAGGGGTACAATTGGAACTGTAGCCGCTGGCCTACGCCACAGCCACATCAGATCTGAACCGGATCTATGACCTACACCACAGCTCATAGCAAGGCCAGATCCTTAACCCACTGAGCAAGGCCAGGGATTGAACCCCCATCCTCATGGATACTAGCTGAGTTTGTCAACTGTTGAGCCACGACGGGAACTCCGGAACACCAGCCTTACTTCCAAACTGTGTGACCTTTATCATATAACACTTTTAACTTCTCGGAGCCTCAATTTGCTATCTGTGAAAAAAAGGTTGATAAAACACCTGCCATGGAAGGCGGGGGTGAGAGAAAAAAAAAAAAAAACCACCTGCCATGGAGTTCCTGCTGTGGTGCAGTGGGTAAAGAATATGACTACAGGGAGTTCCCATCAAGGCTTAGTATGTTACAAACCGTAATAGCATTCATGAGGATGCAGGTTCAGTCCCTGGCCTCACTCATTGGGTTAAAGATCCGGCGTTGCTGTGAGCTGTGGTGTAGGTCGCAGGTATGGCTCGGATCTGGCATTGCTGTGGCTGTGGCATAGGCAGGCAGCTGCAGCTCCGATTCAACCCCTAGCCTGGGAACTTCCATATGCCACATATGTGGCCCTGATAAGAAAAAAAAAAAATTGGACTGCAGTGGCTTAGGTCGCTATGGAGGCGAGGGTTCAACCCCAGGCCTGGAGCAGTGGGTTAAAGGATCCAGTATTGTCACACACACGGCATAGGTTGCAGCTGTGTCTGCGATTCAGTCCCTGGCCCAGGAAACTGACATATGCCACAGGTGCAGGAATTCAAAAGAAAAAGAAAAGAAAAAAAGAAAACGCCTACCACTTAGAGCTGTTACTAAAGTAGGATAACACTTCTAAAGTGCTTAGCTTTAGTAAGCACTTACTGATGTCCATCCACCAAAGATCATCAGAAATATACCTATACTCAAAGCTGGGTTACCAGGGGGACTTTGGAACCCACACACCATGAGGAAACATGGGATGCCTCAGTAAGGAGGTGTTAGGAGGACTTGTTATAGAATTTGTTTTATTTAATTCTGGGGAGGATGTAAGGAGCCTGAGTTTCACGTTGGCCTGGGCACTATCAGCAAGGGTAATGCCATAACTGAGCATCTTAATTTTTTGTTTTGTTTGCTTTTTTTTGGCCACACCCTGGTATGCATAAATTCCCAGGCCAGAGATGAAACCTGCACCAGCTGTAACCAGAGCCACAGCAGTCAATGACGACGCTGGATCCTTAACCCACTGAGCCAAGAGGGAACTCCTGAGCATCTTAATTTTTGTCTAAGAAATAGAGTTCCCTTTGTGGCTCAGTGGTAATGAACCCGACTAGTAATCATGAGGATGTGGGTTTTTTTGGGGTTTTTTTTGTCTTTTTGCCTTTTTCTAGGGCTGCACCCGCAGCATGTGGAGGTTCCCAGGCTAGGGGTCTAATTGGAGCTATAGCCGCCGGCCGACACCAGAACCACAGCAACGCGGGATCCAAGCTGCGTCTGCAACCTACACCACAGCTCACAGCAACACCGGATCCTTAACCCACTGAGCAAGGCCAGGGGTCGAACCCGCAACCTCATGGTTCCTAGTTGGATTCATTACCCACTGCGCCACGACGGGAACTCCTTCTCTTATTTTCTGTAAGTACTCACATACTGCTTTTTTCCTGAATTCCCCAAAGCCACATATTGGCAACACTAAGACTTTCTGACCTCCAATCCCACCTACCTTCCAGCTCTACCAGGTTGAAGACGATGATGGAAGCAGAAATGACTAGCGACTGGCCAGCCTCTAGGCCATTAATTCCTGCTAGAATATTGATGGCATTGGTACAGAACACTGCCAGCAGCCCCATGTAGACATAGTACAGGATTCCTGGGGAGAAGATCGTAAGAAAAGAAGTAGTGTCACCTACAGAAGGAGGATTTAAGGATATTCTCTGAGAAAAGTGGTGAGGACAGAAGATAGGATGAAGGGCCAACAGAAGGGATCAAACGAGACATAGGGACATTTGGAGAATGTGGAACACCAGGAAGGATGCTCTGCTGGATATCTCATGGGGCAAGGGTGCCCTGAAGTCGAAGCATAGAGGTGGTAGCGGTGGGACTTACCCAAGTCCAGATGCAGGCCAAGAACTGGGCGGAAGGGCTTGGGTACCACGATGGTCGTGTTGCCAAAGTTGGTGAAATAGACCATGAGGAGAGGTAGTGAGGCAGCTGTGGGCAGCAGCAGCTTATGGCGCCAGCGCAGATTCAGAACATCGTCCGCGAAGCCCAGGAAAATCATGCAGCAGATGGCAAGGAGCGCACCTATCAGGGCCACAAACTGGGGGAGGCTCGGGAAGGTCATGGCTCCAACCTAGCCCCACTTCACTTTTCCTTTCAAGAGCTCCCATCTTTCCTTTGTTCTCAGCACACACTCCCCCCCGCCTCCAACCTAAATAACCCCAAATCTCTCAGGTAGCTCCCAGCCCCAGGCAGCCGCCCTCACTAACCCACTTACTTCGTGGTGGGGGAAGGCTTTACACTGCTCCTCCACAAAGCAGTTCAGGAAAGGGAAAGGGATGAAGCAGAAGAGGATGATAAGGAAAACAGCACCGCTGATCACTCCCTGGGACTCTGGGCTGTGGCCCAACAGCAAGCGGGGTGGAGGGAGGGGGAAGAGGAAAGGGGGCGTGGTCACTCACTAGTGCGAACACTACAGTAAGCTAACTTGGGGGTGGAAAAGGGCACCCAAGTCCCATTGCTGGAGTCTCAATCCTCCGTGGCAACAAGAACTGTCCTCCCCCTCCCAGAATCCCAAGGTGGCTCCTGGGTTAGCGCTTCGCGCTTCTCCACGCGCAGGCAAGCATTCCGCTCCGCACCTCTGCCCTACCCAACACTTCCCGAGCTCCCGTCCCCAGACGAGCGCGCGGCCCCTCACATTTGCTGCCGGCTGGTTTTGTTGAGATCTTGGCCGCAGAGGCGCGCAGCGATGAAGTGGCCACGGAAGGCAGGGATGAGGGTGAGTGTGGCTACAAATCCCAGCAGCGAGCCGATCAAATTCACCAACAGTGGCATCGGCAACTCCGGGAAGGCCCACATGGTAACTGGCCAGGCGGCCCTCTCGGCCGCCTCCTTAGCTAATGGCCCTGCTGGGTAGGAGCCCTGACCCCCAGCAGTAAGGAGTGGCCGCTCCCCACAGGCTGAGTCTTCCCACACCAGCCTGAGCAAAACCAACAACTCTAACCTGAACCGCCCTCGGGACTCCCGCGAGCCTCAGTAAAGCAGGCTTGGCTCTGCCCCACTGCATCTACCTACCTTCTGTTTCCGCCCGGCTCTAGTTCGCAGAGCAACTATCGTTATGGCCGGCGCGGCCATTTTTAAAATGGGCATAAGAGAGCGGACAGAAGTGTAGTTTTATACTACACCTTTATTCGAAAGCAGAGTCTTCACGAGGGGACTGGAAAAGCAATTAAAGGAGGACAAACAAAAGCGGATACTTCCCTAACATCATATTAAAATTGTATAGACCAAAGCGGTAAAACTCCTTGCCCACTTCCAAGATGAACGCCTCCTTGTACCACGTGTCTGACGCCGCTTGTTCGATTCCACGTCAGGTTTAGCTCCGTAGGCCTCCGCAGGTCATATTTAAAGGACCATTACCCTGAGTTTACTCCGGTACTCCTCCGAAACCGGGAAGATGGCTACTGGAAGTAAAGGGGAGGGCAGAAGGGATGGGGATGTGGAGCAGCGCCAGCTTCTCGTAGAAAACCTGTTGCCAACGTAGTCAACGTTGAGAAGGAAGCCAGGGTAAACACAACTCAGGTCCCCGAAACACAGCTACAGTTTTGAAGATGATGTAAATTTTAAAGCGTAGACACTTGAAAAGCCCCTCCCACTCCATGTTCTTCCGTGTCCTTGATCCAGGTACTTTTCCTCCATCATCCCACCCACCTTCTGCCTCCGCTGTAGCAGTTGGTTGCCCGGCAACCCAGCGGGGGACCTCACCTCTGACGGGGCTGGGACTGCCCCCTCCGGTCCTGTATTTAACACGGTATTTGACTTTCCTTGGCCTTGGATCATTGCACAGTGCCAACTCCCAATCCGAGAAGGTGAGGCTGAGACCTTGGAAGGAGCTAAGCAAGTAGGAGAACCAGACCCACAAGTAGCTTCTTAAGCCTGACGAATTCCCAGGCAGGTTTCTTTCTCCAGGTTAGGTACCTTTTTCTTGGCACCTGTTTCCTTGCAAACAAACAAACAAACAAACAAACAAAAACAAACGGTTCACTAGCATCTTCATTCTCTTTCACTCACCTAGGCTCTTAGATGGCAAATAATTTCTATTCTTCAGGGAAGAAATCATCACCAAGGAGTTAGGGAGAAGACTCAAGTATGCTGACACTTTGTTCATTCTTTTGAACAAGCTCTAGCAGCCAGTTAGGTTGACCCTTTTCACGGCAAAGATGGCCCCTCCTGTCTCAAAGCCAGGTGTGAAATGCCCCTTCTACTAGAATGTGGCTCTAATTAACAGCATAAAACCATATATGCATAAAATGTACTATATATAGTATACTATATGTGTGTAGTAATCCCAGAGATTTATTTTTTTATTTTTATTTATTTATCCTTTTGCCTTTTCTAGGGCCACACTCGCGGCATATGGAGGTTCCCAGGCTAGGGGTCTAATCAGAGTTGTAGCCTTCGACCTACACCACAGCCACAGCAACGCAGGATCCGAGCCGTGTCTGCAACCTACACCACAGCTCACGGCAACGCCGGATCCTGAACCCACTGAGCAAGGCCAGAGATCGAACCCTCAACCTCATTGTTCCTAGTCAGACTCATTAACCACTGCGCCACGACGGGAACTCCCCCAGAAATTTCTTGATAGCACTGTTCCACCAAATTTTCAGTACTATTAGCATTGTTTTTCTGTCTGTGTGTGTACATGCACCCGCACATGGGTGCACAAGCGTGCATCTGTGCCTCTTAGACCGGAAATACCCTAGAGGCGAGTGTTTTCTGTCCCACAGGTTGTCCCCATGGGGCCAAGGACACACAGATTTCTGTATACAAGGCATCGTCACTCATAATCAGTCTGGATCTGAAAGAGGTATGGAGGGCAATAGGAGCACGAGGAGAGAGCAATTAGTTGTAACCAGGCGAAATGAGATGACCTTGGGGAAGAGCAGGATCTCTAAAGAATTCAGCAGGTGGCAAGAGTGGAAGGGCCTTCTGAACAGGGAAAGTGAGACTTCAGGAGCAGGTGGAAAGGAGGAGCTTGTGGGAGCCCCAGAGGAGGCAGCATTCAGTTATCTTGTTGATCAGGAGCAGGCTGAGGCTCCCTGGAGGTCTGAGGGACAGTCTGTGTCTATTTCCTGTTTTATTAGGGGGCCAATCCAAATAGGTCTTCCTTCCCAGGAAAGAACCTTTGTCTCTTCTCTGGAGATCATTAGCCTTCTTCCGCAACCCTCACTGGAAGAGGGTGAGGGACTTGTTCAGAAATAAGACGCTGGGGATTCATCATCTGTGTAGACGTGTTACCATCAGAACATGGTTACTTGGATACTTGTCATATAGTCTGAATATTTTTGTTCCCATGATGGCAAATACCCAGCTGATTATCAGACTCACCAGGAGAAACAAACATGAGATAGCCACACTTGAAATTTTGTGGCTGTCCTGGTACAAGTTCAAAGCATTTGCCTAGGAGTCCCTGGTGTGTTGGCTTTGGGATTCAGTGTTGTCACTTCTGTGACTTGAGTCACTGCTAGGGCACCGGTTTGATCCCTGACTTGGCAACTTCTGCATGGTGCAGTTGCAACCAAAGAGAAAAAAAAGAAAAAGAAAAAAAAACATTTGCTTAAATGCTGAAGCTGGTCCTGGGACTCAGAGACCAGGTGAATAATGGCTTCTGCTGGTTTCTTGGGCTGAGCAGACAAAGTCTGAGATGTGCATCTCCTATTAGAGAGCACTGAGGGTCTCCCAGTAAGCAAGGCCAATGCACTATTAAGTCTGATTACCTGGCAAAGCCTGTCTCAGAAATGTTTCACAGTGCCTAAAAAGTCCATGAGGCTGCTTTGGAGAGTGTGAAGCTATGACCCTTGCAGGACCACATCTGTGGCTCTTTCCCAGCATCTGAGTTACTCTTTTTCCATTTCCTCCTGCCTCTCCCCCATCAGTTTATCAAAAGTTGTTAGCTGAAAGCAAGCCCCAAGATCTCCCATCCCACTGGGATGACAGGAGTGGGTTTTCAAAAGATGGAAACAATACAGAAGTTATCAGTGTTTACATGTATATTGGAATATTTTCTGTTAGACTTCTTAAAGTTCCAAAGAATTTGCTAATCCCTACTATGTGCATGGGAAACTTTTAAGTACTGTGGGGACACAAAGTGATATAAATGCAATAGTTTCCTCCCAAGGAGAATGTGTTCTTCATCACATTAAAGCACCTTGATTGGATGAGGGTAGAGGATGAGTTAGACAGGGTCCCTACTCTTAAGCAGCTTCCTTGTAAGTGAGGAAAACAGACACATAAACAACCATCTAGACTATAAGGCAGAATGAAATAAGTAACAAGAGGATGGAAGATTGAGAGGACCAGCTGGGAGATTCATGCAAGACTGAACTGTGAAGCGGTATCTGGCAGCACAGGACCAAGTGCTCAGTGGAGAAGCTGAAGGAAACTCAAGGACTCAGAGAACTGAGATGAACTTTGAAGAAGGGTTCTTGGGGGAAGAGGGTCTTCCTAGTGACCCTGTAGCTGGACACCTTCCCGCGTAACCTGCTCCCCTGGCTCTGCCGGCTCTGCCCACTGACAGCTTCCTTCTGCATCCCTGAGCTCTTTGCTCCCTTCATTTCATGTCTTCTCCCCTCAAGATTAAAACTCCACGGACTTCCCGCTGTGGCTCAGTGGTAATGAACCCAACTTGTGTGCATGAAGATGCGAGTTTGATCCCTGGCCTCGCTCAGTGGGTTAAGGATTCGGCGTTGCCGTGGGCTGTGGTGTAGGTCGCAGACGTAACTCGGCTCCTGCAGCTCTGCAGCTCCCGCAGGTGCAGGCCAGCGGCTGCAGCTCTGATTCAGACCCTAGCCTGGGAATCTCCATATGCCGCAGATGTGACCCTAAACACACACACACACACACACGCGCGCGCGCGCGCGATTAAAACTCCGTACTCCAGATATCTCCTCTAGTTTTTGGAGTCCGGTGATGATGCATGGGCAGAACCAAAGCAAGGTTACCCCATTACCCCCACCCTATTCCTTACAGTGAGATCTGGCGATGCCCCAGGCTTTCCCACCACCTCCGCTGGCTCAGCCACCCTGTTGCTGACCTGCAAGGTTCTGCTTAGCTTTGCATCCCCATACTTTAGAAGACATTGTTTACTCTCATGTGCTTAGTGCTCAGACTAATGACTGGATTTGGGAGAGAGGTACTTAGCACCTTCCTGTTTACCTCTCTAAGGAAGGCTTTGCCAGATGTGTGTGTGGAGAAGAAAGGTCTCCTGCGGAGTGGGGGGATTCCTTTGCATCTTTTGTAGGATTTTCTTTCCCTGCCTCCAGAAAGCAAAGATAAGCCTCTGTCATATACGGATGGAATCCATTCCCTTAAATCTAGGAAAAGGGGTCCTGAGGCAGAGTGTACCTAGAACATCATTTTGGGGGTGTTTGCTGGGTTATCACATATTTGGATGGCAGGGTCTTCTGGCTGAATCTATGGATAGTCCAGTGCTGCACCGCCTAGCTCCCTTCTCATTACCACCCCCTCTACACGTGCTCCATAGGCAGGAGCTGTTACTATGGAAATAAATTATTTTTAAAAACAGAAGCAGCCCAGGCTGGGGAAATATCTCCAGAACAAACCCACACAAGCAAGGAGTTTCATAGGGTGTTCCTGGGTCCTGGCTCCAAGGGGAAGGGGGTGGGAATCGAGGAGTGGGTTCATTATTCTGTGCTCTGTTCTCAACCTCCACCCTATGCAGGTTCTGCGTTCTCTCCTGTCAGTATCAGCTGGACCTCTGCCATGCACTTCTACCTAGAAGAGGTGCTCTGCCCCTGCTTACCCAGGGCCTAGCTTTGTCCAGGATATAGGAACCTAGAAGCTGCTGAGCCTGGGACTGTGGGGAATAGGGGTCAGTGCTACCCACAGGGGTCACCTCTAGGTGACCTAGCTTTGTCCAGGATATAGGAATCTAGAAGCTGCTGATCCTGGAAGTGTGGGGAGAAGGGATCAGTGCTACCCACAGGGGTCACCTCTCTCTAATTCCACAGGCGCCCGAACTATAGAAAGCTGAGGAACGCAGGGGGAAGCAGAGGCGGCATCTCAGGTGAGTGAAGTTACTCTTGCTTATTTTTGCCTTGAGTTCGGGGGAGCGGGTGTACCCCCGGATTCTAGAATGGGGCGGGATAGTTAAAGATCCCGCCTATTTCCAGACCGGGAACCTCCTCCCCTCTCTGCTTGTCCTCCGAACCTCTTCCAGCTCTGGAGCTCCGGGCTCGCTAAGCCCCGCCCCGCGCGGGTGCGGCTCCTTTAAGGGAGGGTGGGGGCGGGGGGCCAGCCGTGTTGTCAGTGTCAGCTCTGCGCACGCAGCCCTCCCGGAGCCGGTGCCGGCCCGCGAGCCCCAGCGTCTCTGCAAACGAGTCCCCGCCCGGGTCCGGCGGGGCCCCCGCCGTGGGAGGAGTCGGGCGCTGGCCGGCGACTAACCCGGGTCGGGCGCCCAGACCAACCGAGGAGGGCCCTGGGCCACGGAGAGAGGGACCCCGGCGTCGCGGGCCCCCAGGAACCTCCTCTCCTGGATCTGTGGCACCCACTAGTCCCGGGCACCAAGCCCGGGAGAGCCCCCGATCCCGCGCGCCCAGCCCCGGGGGAGCCCGCCCCCGCCCCGCGGCCCGCCCGGGCCATGCTCCCCCGGGGCAGCGGCTGAGCCGGAGCCGGAACCAGGACCGTAGCCCGCACAGAGCATGGATCCGGGCTGGGGGCAGCGGGACGTGGGCTGGGCGGCCCTCCTGATCCTCTTCGCCGCCTCGCTGCTCACGGTGTTCGGCTGGCTGCTGCAATATGCCCGGGGCTTGTGGCTGGCGCGGTCCCGCGGGGGCCGGGGCCGGGGCCGGGGCCCGGGACCCGCCTTAGCTGCCGAGCCCGCCGGCTCCCTGCGGGAGCTGGGCGTGTGGCGCTCGCTGCTGCGCCTGAGGGCGACTCGGGCTGGCGCCCCTGAGGAGCCAGGTGTCCGGGGCCTCCTGGCGTCGCTCTTCGCCTTCAAGTCTTTTCGGGAGAACTGGCAGCGGGCTTGGGTGCGAGCGCTGAACGAGCAGGCCTGCAGGGATGGGGTGAGTTGGACAGGAGGACCTAGGTTGTCCCCTCACCCAGCCTTTCCTTCTAAGGGAGGGATTGTCCAGGCCACGAGCGCCGGATGGGGGTGGGGATCAGTTGGGGAACCCCATGGCCTCTCTTCCCCTCTGGGATCAGAGAAAAGGGTGCAGGTGAGGCTGGAGGTTATAGAAATCCGGCTTTGTCCCAAATCCTCTGTTCTTGTGGTCTGGGTACTCTCCTGCTCCAAACCCGTGCACAAGTTGCTGTTCTCATAGCAACGCTAATCCCTGCGCCTGAGGGCACTTCCGCCTAGCCCGGGTGCTGATTCTGTGGGTGCGGGGGAGGCGCGGGGGTGAGCAGAGGTAGAAGGGAAACCGGTGCACCTGTGGAAGGAATCTGCCTGGTCCTCATGCCACCACACCCAGTCAGCACTTCATGCCCCAGATCCTTGGTGTGACAGGGCAGGTCCCCAAGGAGCCTGAATCCCTGCCACTCTACCCCATCCCTCAGTAAATTCACTGCTGCAGGCTAACACCTCCTTCTCCACGCTACCTGCAGTGCTTGTGTTGAGGGAAAGGCGTTCAGGCAGAGAGAATCCGTGCCCCTTCCGGTAGATGAGCCTGAAGCTGCCCCTTGAGGGTCAGTCACAAACCAGCCCAGCCCACTTCCTCCCATTGCACCACGGCAGCTGGCCTCCCAGGAAGTGGGGCAGGAAGCGTGGTCATAAGACTGAGGTGGGGTGGGTGGTGGAGACCTCCCTCTCTTGGGGTCCCCTCCCATCTTGGCCCAGCAATCGCTCCTTGCCCTCACAGTCTGTTCGCCTCTGGTTCAGAGGGTTCTCCGTTTCTAGCTACCACTAGTCTGAGGGCTTTATTCCACTAGCTCCCCAGATGCCTGGAAACAGAAGTGGCCACATAAGAAATTGCTCTGCTTCCTCTGCCCAGGTGGCCAGCAAGAGCCAGGTGGCATCTGTCAGTCTGCACCCTGAACTCATCCCTCCACCCAGCTCTCCCTGTACCTTGTCCCTGGGTCAGGAGTGACTCCCCAGGACAGCTGACTCAGCTGGACATTAGCCTCCCTCGCAGGAGGTGGGGGAGACTGGGCTTCCGAACATCCATCTCCCCTGGCCTGGTCTTCCAACAAGACAGCTACAGGAGCAGAGAAGTTGGCTTCCCCTGGTTTGCCAGGCAAATGAGCCCTGTGGCTTTGTTTTCTCTCATCCCAAGACCCAAGGAGGAGCTGCCAGCTTAATTCTTCTTCCCATCCTGTCTTCCGGATGGGTCTGCAGCAGGTTGCTTCCAGTGCTGTGCAAGAATTAGGAAGCTCTTTCAAGACCTGAGCTAAGCAGCTTTCGGCTCCTTAATACCACCCTGCCGTCTGCCTTGAGGAATTAGCCAGGCCTCTGGCCCTTGAGCCTTCTGAGCTTGCTTTTCTTCCCTGTCCCTTTGGTAAAGTTCCCTAAGGCCATGCTGAGCTAGTCAAGAATATGGATAGAGTCATACTTTTGTGCCTTTATTTCCTATTTATCTGGAAGAAGGCTTAGCCTCTTTTCTCCAGCTCTTGTTTCCAGTAAGTGGCCCTGTGCTTTCCCCCTTGGCTCAGCCGTGTCTCTCTGCCCAGCTATGATATATAGGCGGCACCAACACATTTACTTATCTTTTTCCTGTGCACGCTTTTCTTTGGGGGGTAGAGTGGAGGATGAAGAGGAAGGTGGGGGGAGGGGGAGAAGAGGGAGGATCCTGGCACTCCAGGAGGAATCCTGGGTCTTCAGCTCAAGGTGATCCGGTCTCTGAGGCAGCCTAGTTCCCCAGGTCTCCCGCCCAGCTGCAGGCCCTTGGAGAGGGAGCGGTTCTAGGGGAACACTTCCCGTCCTCAAGCCCTGAGCCAAGGAGGGGCCCAAAGCCAGCTTGCAGCTGAGGCCTCCGCAGTGCCAAGGCTCAGCCAGCAACTGAGTAGGCCAGCCCTGGGGGGGCAGCTCCAGAGACCTGATCCTATGCCTGCATTACTCCCTCAGAGCTCCATCCAAATCGCCTTTGAGGAGGTGTCCCAACTCCCACCCAGAGCCAGCATCAGTCATGTGACCCGCGTAGACCAATCAGAGCGCACCATGGTAAGGGTCTGTGGGCGCTGCCTTTTTTAGGGCCCGAGGGAGGCTGATCCCAAGTTCCCTTTAGCCAGAGGGTTTTTACCCTGAAGTCTGTGAATGCCTTAGGGGCCCAAGGATTGGCTTCAGGAAGTCTGAGAGTCCCACTGAAGTTACATGCAAAATGTAGTACGTGTATACGTGTCCACATTGTTCTGGAGAGAGGAGTCTGGCTTTCACCATTCCGTTATGGGCTTGTGACCCCAAATAGGTGATTCCCAAGCAAAAGTGGGGAGGGATCTGCTGACCCATCGGAGGGCAGGGTAGGACAGTGCCGAGGCGAGCTGGCTTCCTCGGTGCCTGCCCCTCCTTGCCTCTGTGCCTTGCCTGTCTCAGGTGCTGCGTTGCCAGCTCTCTGCTGAGGAGGTGATGTTCCCAGTCTCTGTGACCCAGCAGTCCCCCGCTGCCGTCTCCATGGAGACCTACCACGTCACTCTGACACTGCCACCAACACAGGTGGAGGGGGATGTGGGAAACAGAGCTGGGCAGGGGGCGGCCGTTCAGTTGCCTCGGTCTTTTCAGTTTGGTTCTTCTCTAAGATGGAACTGGGGAAGGGAGGGTCCTGGCCGGGGCGGGGGAGGGGGGGCCAGTTAACCCAGTCCCCTTGTCCTTTGTCCCCAGTTGGAAGTCAACCTGGAGGAAATCACCGGTGAGGGCTTGCTTGTGTCCTGGGCCTTCACCGATCGCCCAGACCTCAGGCTGACGGTGCTCCCCAAGCTGCAGGCCAGGGAGGTAAGGGGGCAGCGCTGGGCGAGAAGAGATGGAACAGGGAGGGGGAGGCAGAGCCGGGGCCCCACCTCGTGTTCCCCTCCGCGCAGAGAGGTGAGGAGCAAGTAGAGCTCTCCACCATCGAGGAGCTGATCGAGGACGCCATCGTCAGCACCCAGCCAGCCATGATGGTCAACCTCAGGGCTTGCCCTGCCCCTGGGGGCCTGGTGAGTAGGCACTCAAAGCAAACAGTTGGCAAGCTTACTGTCCCCAGGGTACTGTGGGATTCTTGCTCTTCTTACCTCCTTCTGCCCTCAGATACCCAGTGAGAAGCCACCCATGGTGCCCCAGGCCCAGCCAGCCGGCCCTAAACCTACCCGATTATTCCTAAGGCAGCTTCGAGCATCTCATCTGGGAAGTGAGTTGGAAGGTGAGAGCCAGAAGCTTCTGGGGGACTGCCGGGGCTACGGTTACAGGCACTCCTTGCCCCTCTGCCAAGAGTCTGGCCTCTCGGCTCCCTCAGTGGCCTCTCATCTTGGATCTGAGCATTTTCCTTTTTTTTTTTTTGTCTTTCTGTCTTTTTCTAGGGCCACACCCGTGGCATATGGAGGTTTCTGGGCTAGGGGGTCTAATTAGAGCTAAGGCCGCCAGCCTACACCGCAGCCATAGCAACGTGGGATCTGAGCCATGTCTGTGACCTACACCACAGCTCACGGCAACGCCGGATCCTTAACCCACTGAGCGAGGCCAGGGATCGAACCCGCAACGTCGTGGTTCCTAGTCGGATTCATTAACCACTGAGCACTCCAGGATCTGAGCATTTTCTGATTTCTGGTTCCTCGCAGGCACTGGGGAAGTGTGCTGTGTAGCTGAGCTTGACGTCCCCATGCAACAGAAGTGGACTAAGCCCGCGAGGGCTGGGCCCGAGGTGGAGTGGAGCGAGGACCTGGCCTTGTAAGGAGTGACTCCCCGGCGCCAGCCCCTGCTCCCGCGGGCAGATTGATAATCAAACCACTCCATCAGAGCCCTGGCATGAATCAGTTCTGTTTTCAGTAAACGTTGGTTTGAGCCGCTATTGTATGCCAGGCCCTGGCCTGGTCCAAGGGCTACAGACATGACCAGGATACACCCCCTGCCCCTGAGCTGATCACAGGCTCAAAGCAGAAATGGATGTAAAGAAGATGGGCTAAGTGCTCCAGCCCAGGTTTACATAAAGTGCTGCGCGAGTGCTTAAGTGTGGGGAGCTTAATTCCCATAGGAAGAAGAATCATGGTAGGCTTCCTGGAGGAGGTGGCATTTAAGTCACATGTTAGAGCGAGAGTAGAATTTCAGCCGAGTGTGAGAGGAAAGTGTGCATGGCAGAGGGCACAGCTGAGGAAAGGAAAGAGGGCGGTCTGACCAGGGGAAGAGATTGGGAAGGTGGCTGGGGTAGGAGCGGGGAGGGTCTGAATGCCCAGCTGAGGAGAATGTGTCTGCTCAGCCCTGTCCCCTTCTTTTGGGAAGCGACCCTGTTTGGAGGGTGATTGGAGCATTTGTTCCGTCTTCCCTACATACCTCTCCCTCTGCCTCTGGCCTGGGATCAGCTCGAGGGTGGCTTCGGTTCGTTGATCTTCCCCTTCCCTGCCCCACCTCTTCTTGGCCACAGAGATCTGGGCCCCCAGAGCCAGGAGCTGACGCTCAAGGTGCTGAGTAGCAGCAGCTGCGGAGACAGTGAGTACGGGTGGGAGGAGCACCTCTGGGTGGGCGCTGAACCGGGCCTGGCCACGGGCGCAGCTCACAGTGCCGCCCCTTTCCGCAGCTGAACTCTTGGGCCAAAGCACACTGTCCGTGGGCCCCCCCTCCAGACCACTGTCCCGAAGACAAGTGTGCCCACTCGCCCCTGGGCCAGGGAAAGCCCTGGGGCCTGCGGCCACCCTGGCAGTAGAGGTGAGAAGCCGCCCCCTGGGGGGACATGGGAGGGCGTGGACACGGGGAAGGCCAGTCTCTGAGGCCCTGCCTCTGTGCTCTTTCCACCGCTTGGCAGCTGCAGTACGAGGAGGGCTCCCCCCGGAGCCTGGGCAGGTCCACGCCCTCCACGCCGCGCCCCAGCATCACACCCACCAAAAAGATTGAGCTGGACCGGACCATCATGCCCGATGGCACCATCGTCACCACGGTCACCACCGTCCAGTCCCGGCCGCGGGTAGATGGCAAATTAGGTAAAGAGGAGGAGCCTGGGAGCCCAGCTCTAGCCAGGGGCCCCGACCGCGGTCTGCGGCAGGAGAGGGAAAGGGCACGGAGAACCCTCACTCCAGTCCCCCGGTTTTCCGACCACGTCTTCCTCACCGTCTTGGTCTCTCTCAGACTCTCCCTTCCAGCCCTCCCCCTTCCGTCCTGGACCTGCCGGCCCCTCGTACGTTCTTCCCCCACTCTCGCCTCCCCAAGTTCCCCTTCTGTCTTCTCACAGCTCTCTCCCCTTCCCGTTCCGCAGCCCAGCTGCCCAACTGCCCCTCGCTTGACGCACACCCTTCCAGCACCCCGTGGGACCCTCCAAGCCCAGTGGCCTCCGTGGCAGTTTGCCCATTCTCCGGGGCCCCTCCGTGACATTTCTCCCATTTCTAAAGGCCCCACGGGATTCCCCCTACCTCCACTGGTCCCCTGCGTCATCTCTGCACATTCTCAGTATTTTCATGGCCTCTCTCCATGCCCTCAGTGAGCCCCATGGCTCTTTCCCGTACTCCCATTGGTTCCTGTGGCATCTTTTGTCCCCATGGCCTCCTCTTAATCACCCCTTTGATTAATCATCCCTTAGTCACCTCTGCCCTCTGAGTCACCCAAAGTCGGCATCTCAACAAAGACAGTCGGGGGTGGGGGCCACTCTAAAGCGTCTCCCTGCTCACTGACCCTCCCCCACCCACCAGACTCCCCCTCCCGCTCCCCGTCCAAGGTGGAGGTGACCGAGAAGACGACAACTGTGCTGAGTGAGAGCGGTGGCCCCGGCAGTACCTCCCACAGCAGCAGCCGTGAGTAGGGAATCGGGACGTCTGAGTGGTGGTGGGCACTGGCCCAGCGTCAAAAGCCACTTTGGGTGGGGCACAGGAGTTCAAGTCCGAGAAGGAGCTGGGGAGGCGTCGGGCCATCCGTCCTCTGTATCCATCATCCAGCAGGGGAGAGCCACCTTTCCAATGGCCTGGACCCAGTAGCAGAGACCGCGATTCGCCAGCTAACCGAGCCCAGCGGGCGGGCGGCCAAGAAGACACCCACCAAGCGCAGCACGCTCATCATCTCTGGGGTTTCCAAGGTAACGGGGCTCCGGGGAGAGGCGCTGGGCTGGGGAGGAAGCCCTGACGGGTCACTCCTGCCCGTTAAAACTTGTTCCTCCTGCCAGGTGCCCATCGCTCAGGACGAGCTGGCGCTGTCCCTGGGCTACGCGGCGTCCCTGGAGGCCGCCGTGCGGGACGACGCAGGGACCGGTGGAGGCCCCTCCTCACCTCCCTCAGACCCACCAGCCACGTCCCCAGGACCCCTCGATGCCCTCTCCAGTCCCACGAGTGTCCAGGAAGCAGATGAGACGACACGTTCGGACATTTCTGAGCGGCCCTCTGTGGATGACGTTGAGTCAGAAACGGGGTCTACCGGTGCCCTGGAAACCCGCAGCCTCAAGGATCACAAAGGTGGGGAGATACTGGCGGCTCCCCCTTCTTTTCTACCTGATATTATCACCCGGGGCCTACTGGACACGTGGGGACATGGGAACCTCGGGCCGGGCTCCTCCTTTCTCCCCTAAGGGGTCGCCAGACTTCCCAGCCTGTTTCAGCCAAGCTGGAGTAGAGAGGGGACTTGATGCTTTGGATCCGGGCCTGGATCTGACACCCCCAAGGCTTGGTTGATAAGAAGAGATGCAGAAGCATTTTCCTTTCTTCCTAGATCTAAGTACATACCTTCCTTCCCTTATTCTTTTTTCCCTCCTCCCTTTCATTCTGCACCCTCTTCCCTAAGAGTATAGGAAATCCTATCCTAGGAGTTCCCGTCGTGGCTCAGTGGTTAACGAATCCGACTAGGAACCATGAGGTTGTGGGTTCGATCCCTGGCCTTGCTCAGTGGGTTAAGGATCTGGTGTTGCTGTGGCTGTGGTGTAGGCCAGCAGGTACAGCTCCGACTGGACTCCTGTCCTGGGAACCTCCATGTGCCACGGGTGCAGCCCTTAAAAAAAAAGAAAAGGAAAAGCCTAGGCCAACCTTTGAGTGTCCCTCTAGTAGTCACCTGGTCCGTGGATCGTTGTGGTGCTTCTTCTAACTCCTGTGCATCCGCATCCCTCTGCCAAGGAGTCTGTCGCCCACAGATGTGTTTAACTATTTATGATCTAAGCTTGCATCACTTCTCGGGATAATGAGAGTCCTAAGTCCACAGCCTGCTGTGTAAGCACCTTTCTTATTTTAGTGATCTTGAACTGACCTCTTTGAAGTTGTCCAGAGTCACCAGCTCTTGTTCACATCCTGGAATGTGGTCAACCAGTCAGCGACAACCCACTTTGTGCTTCATGATTTTATGGGCTCTTAAAAACACCCTCCGCTCAGCCTTTGTCTTTCCGTGGTACAGAGGTCCAGTGGCCAGTCCCCCCCGGAGCAGCCAGCCGCATGCCTTTCCTTCTAAGGGGCAGTGGTCAGGAGGGCACACGGGACCCCATGAGCACCACCATGTTTTCCTCAGGAAGGATAAAGGGCATGTTTGTTCTGTTCCGTATCTTGGACCCCTTGGTGCTTATCTTTTCTCTGCTCCTGTCCTCACCCCGCCCCGTGGGGCCTCTCCCTCGGCCTCACTCCGCCCCCTTCCCCACAGTGAGCTTCCTGCGCAGCGGCACTAAGCTCATCTTCCGAAGGAGGCCCCGGCAGAAGGAAGCTGGTCTGAGCCAATCACACGATGACCTCTCCAACACGACGGCCACCCCCAGCGTCCGAAAGAAGGCCGGCAGCTTCTCTCGCCGTCTTATCAAACGCTTTTCCTTCAAATCCAAACCCAAGGCCAATGGCAACCCCAGCCCCCAGCTCTGAGGGCCCTGCTCACCTCCTCAGCTAGGAGAGGGCCGAGTCCTCTCGGTCCCTTCCCCACACCCCCTTCCGTTCCCCTTCCTGGGTTCCCGACGGCCCGGGCCGGGGAAGCGCTCTGGGTTCCAGGAAGCCCTGTCCACCCTGGGCCGTGGGGCCGGTTGGAAGGGTATTTGCGGTGGGAAGCGTGTGAGAGTGGACGCCCGTTGCTGAGGGCACAGGAGAGGGAGTGGGTAGCTGGGAGCAAGAGGAGGCTCTGTCCTGGCACGCGTGGGCGTTCCTCGGACCCGCTGGCCTGCTGCTGACACCGGCCCCTCAGAGGAGTCCCAGGGTGCTCGGCTCCTCGGCTGACCCTTCATCCCTTATTTATTCTCTTTTCTATTTATATGTGTGGCCAGGACCCTCAGTGAACAGATGAGCGAGGGCGTCTCTCCCAGGTGACCCTTCTTTCCTGTCCCAGGAGGGTTGGCGGTTCCCTTTAGGACGGGACCCCCACCCCTCCCTCAGGTCCCCACTCCGACCAGCACCAGTGTCTGCCTCTATGGACACTGGCAGCTCATAGAAAGCCGGGCGGTGCCCTGGATGGGGGGCAGGTACTCCCCACCTCCCTGCCTCCCCTTCTGCTCCTCGTCCCTCCCTCCCCCTTTACTACCGTTTTTGTACTTGATGCCTTCTCCGTGAGCAGTGGCTCTGTTGGAAGGAGGGAGCCAGGAGCCTGGTGGGAAGCCCTCCCCAGAGAGATTGCTGTAGGGGCTTATTTTGCAGACTGTGTGATGCTAGAGCAAGAGCAGGGCTGCACCTCTGTACATTGGGAGATGATGAATGTCCATTGCTGTGTGATGGCTTGGAATTTAATTTATTAAAGTCAAATTGGAGTTTATCAACTGGACAACTGGTCATCCTTTGGAAGGCAAATGGGCAGCGAGGCTGTGGTGTTGATGGGATGGGGGAATCAGAGACAGACCCAGACAGTGAGGTGGGATAGGGGACACATTATGTTGGGTCTAAGAAGTTCCTGCAGGGAAGAAGGGACATGTGGAGAGATGATGGGAGAACAAGGGTCTTTGGAGAGTGAAGGTGCAGTGAAAATGTCAATCAGGAAAAAATCTCCATCAGCTAGTATAGGCAACTTTTTTTTTCTTTTGTCTTTTTAGGGCCACACCTGCGACATGGAGTTTCCCAGACCAGGGGTTGAAGTGGAGCTACAGCTGCCGACCTATACCGCAGCCATAGCCACTCGGATGCCACTCAGACCTACACCACAGCTCACGGCAACGCCAGATCCTTATCCCACTGAGCAAGGGCAGAGATCGAACCCGTGTCCTCATGGATACTAGTCGGGTTTGTCACCACTGAGCCATAATGGGAACTCCAGTACTGGCATCTTCATACCCCTTCCTTGAATGAACTGCTCCTTCCAGAATATAGCAGAGTCCAGAGTGCGGCCTCTGGCTCTAGACTGCCTGGATTTGACTCCCAGCTCCACTAATTACCCGTGTGACCTTGAGCAAGTTATGTAGCCTCAGAGTGCCTCAGTTTGCTCCTCTATGATGTGGAGACTGTGGTAATAGTAGCTATCATTCAGTTGTCAGTGAGAAGTAAATGAGTAAAGTGCTTCGAATTTGGCTGGCATATAGTCAGCACTGAATGAGTGTGAGATGTTGCCTCAGAAAACACAGACTGGGAGGGGGAAATCTTGCAAGCGGTTCATCATCATGAAAAGTTTTTCACTCATAAATGTGGGCAAGTTTCAGGGAGTTATGGATACTAGCAAACTCAGTGACCCTGGTTCCTCTTCTCTGGGACCTGACATAAGACCTGAAGCAGGTAAGCTGCTGCAGGATGTCGGTAACTGAAAACCTGAGTGCACCGCAGACACAGCAAGTGACCTTGAGCGGTCCACTTCTCCTTTCTGGACTTCAACTTCCTCAACTATAAAACGAAGGCTGACCTAGGTAATCATCCAGGTCACTTCTGGCCTTGCTATTATTTTATTTTATTTATTTTATTTTATTTTAATTTAATTTTATTTTATATTTTGCTTTTTAGGGCTGTGGCTGTGGCATACGGAGTTTCCCAGGCTAGGGTTCAAATCAGAGCTGTGGCTGCCAGCCTATGCCACAGTCACAGCAATGCAGGATCCAAGCCACGTCTGCAACCTACACCACAGCTCACGGCAACGCCAGATCCTTAACCCACTGAGCAAGGCCAGGGATCTAACCTGCATCCTCATGGATGCTAGTCAGATTTGTTAACTGCTGAGCCATGATGGGAACTCCCAGCCTTGCAATTCTAACTTACCTATATCACAGGGGCTTCTGGGAACCTGCCTTTGGATAGAAGGCATAGAATTGCTAATATCCCCTGTGCTTTTGTCCATCCTTTTCACAGAATGTGGAATATCTAGAAAGGGTGACATAATACGGATATTCGGTTAAATTGAGTATAGTGATATGCCAAACTCTAGGTCATCAAAACTCGAAGAGATTTACCAGGTTATTTCCCCTGATCTAAGAAATGCAGCTCTTGGTAGTTCCCAGAAAAACAGTTTGCTTTTTTTACCAATATGACAAGATAGCCGAACACACTGAACTTGACATTTCACAAGAAATTTTTGTTAATTGGAGGGCAGTTCAGAATCGTGCTGGACCTGTGGTTTGAGTGGATGGTGACTGGAAGTTGTATTCAGCTTCCAGTGCTGATTTGCTCAGAACTCAGTCAATCACGTATTTTGTAGTGAAGAAGAATCTAATCACATTTCAAAAAATAGAGATTTTTAAAATGAATGTGAAAGAAACACGAACATAACTTAATCCGCTTTATCCCTTTTTGCACTTTTGGAAGAGATCCACAGTTTCTGATGAGCATGAATACTGTGGTCTTTGCACACAGATGGAAAAAGAATTTTCCAGATTCAAAGCAAAGTGAAGGAAAGACAAGTTTTTTTTTTTTTTTTTTTTTTGTCTTTTTAGGGCTACACCCATGCGTGTGTGCCGCATATGGAGGTTCCCAGGCTAGCGGTCCCATCGGGGCTATAGCCGCCAGCCTCTGCCACAGCCACAGCAATGTGGGATATGAGCCGCATCTGCAACCCACACCACAGCTCACAGCAACGCCAGATCCTTAACCTGCTGAGTGAGGCCAGGGATCAAACGCAAGTCCTCATGGATACTAGTTGGGTTTGTTAAACACTAAGCCATGACAGGAGCTCCGAGAAAAGACAAGTCTATTGAGGAAAGAGACAGTGTTAACACAGCAGGCCGACTTCCTGATAATCAGGGAGACCATGGGTACATGGTCGTATCTGTTTTTATAGCCCAGAGGCAAAGGAGTGCAAGGAGAGGTCTTGCCATACACCTGCTGACCTGCTATACACCTGTTGACCTTGCCATACACCTGTTGACCTTGCCATACACCTGTTGACCTGCTGTACACCTGTCTTCCCATACACCTATTGACCTTGCCATACACCTGCTGATCTGTTGACCTGCTGATTGGTTGGGAAAGAATGGGGTCTTCTGATACACTTGCTGGTGACATATATTGCCCCTAGAGGGGTAAGGAGTGGGTCACATAACTTTCCTAGTGGGGCAGGAGGAAGGAAGGAGTAGGCCAAGTCCCTGGGGTGGTGAGGTCCTTAGGAACATTATAACAATTACAGTGAGACAGGTGAGATGATAAGGGTCTGGCAATTCTTATCTTAGCCAGAGTCTTTTCGAGTTTTATCCCCTTGGAGTGGCCTTGAAGTCCCACAAGGAAATGTGCTTTAAGGATTTTGTGGCAGCTTTTAAAGAACAAATCCCAGGGTGTGTCTTGAATTATCCAGCCAAAATTGTGGCTTGTTTTCAAGAGAAGCAGATTGAGATGGAAGTAAACTATGCTAGACAGCAAGACACTGTCTCAAATTTTGGAAACATATGTGTGGATCTGAGAGCTATCCTGAAATTTTTGCTCTGTAAAAAAATTGAGTCTACACGGCTCTGTGAATGAACTTTTTCTTTATGAAACTGCTAAATTAAAGCTAAGAGCCATCTTTAGTGGTGTAAGCCTGCATTAAAATAAGGTTGGCATTTTGTGAAGTATTACTATAGCTATGTGCTTTTGAATTCAGCTGATAAATATATTTTTGTTCCTCTTGAATTATATTTTAAAACTCCTATTTTAAAATAAGGACAAAGCTTAATTCACTGTTGTTAGTAACAAATTCCATGCACAAATTTCTGATTTTACTGTGACTTTGCTATTTTTAATGGTATCTAGTTGAAACCCAGAAGGGCCCTGTGGGGCTCGTGAGCATACAAGTTTTTCTGTGTCCCCCATTTCTTGTTTTTGGGGAACGGGCTTCAGCCTCGAGGACTTTCCTTCAGTTCCAAAAACCAGGTTCAAACAGTTGCTAATCAAGGAAGGAAGCGGGTGCAGAGAACTGGGAGAAGCAGTCAAGAAACAATAGTGCAGCCTTGGGGCAGGGTCCTACTTTAACAAGCTCTTTGAGTTCTGAAGAACTAAACCCCCCAACAATTGGAAGATGCATCAGCTTTGAAAAACAATGAGAGCTTGCATCTACCCTGATCCTTATGTGTGGCCCTATTTTTCACTCCCAAACTGTAAAACCACCTCCCAATCTCTCCCTGGGAGGGGGGGCACAGTTTTTAGGGCATTAGTCTGCTGTGACCCTCTTTTGCCTGGCAAAGTAATAAAGCTATTTTTTCTCCTTCACCCTAAACTCTGCGTTTCTATTCGGCACCAGTGGACAGAGGTTGAATTTCGGCAACATAAGTTCATTTTATTTATACTGAACATTCAATGTGTTTTCTGATTATATAAAGCATATAGGCTTATATTTAGGTTAGAAAACTATAACACAATAAATATCAATCCCAACGAACTTTACTAAGGTACATAATTTTTAAAACAAATATGTCTTAGACACTTACTGAGTTTTAGCTTACTAGGCTAAGCGATGGGGTTATAAAAAAGTACACACAAAATCCCTGCCCTCGTTCACTGAACCGAGTTGGGTGCAGAATGCAGACACATAGGTTAAGTACGAAGTGACAGAACTGTCATGGGGAAATACAGGAAAGGGATATCCAGGATGACTTCTAGGAAAAAAAAGCATCTTCCCTGATACCAGAAGAATGAGTAGGAATCAAGCATGGTGGGAAGGGGAGAAGATTGTTCCAGGCAGAGGAAACAGCAAGTACAAGGCAGGAAAGGAAAGGCGACTAGGTGTGCTGGAGAAACTGAAAGAAATTTGGGGATAGAGAGCAGAGACTGAGAGTGAGAAACATTCAGGATACACATGGTTGGAGATAAGGATGCAGGACCCAGATGCTGAAGGATCTGTTGTGGTCTCTGCACGTGGGTGGAAAAGAATTTTCTGGACTTAAACCAAGATGTAGAAAAGACAAGTTTACAGAGGCAAGAGACACTGCTAAGGATAGGGATGGAGTAGGCACAGGTAGTTTTAGAAGTCCCAGTAAAGGACCACAGATAACCAGGGCAACTTAGGGGACACTGGGAGATCACTATAAGTAAACAAATTGCTCAAAAAAGCCATCCCAACAAGGCAGGGTTGCTTGATTAGTGGGTGGGGGATGGGATGGGGCCTGCATTCAGATTCAGACCAAGGGCAACGAAGCCAGAGCCACAGCAACACCAGATCCGACACGCGTCTGCAA
This sequence comes from Catagonus wagneri, assembly GCA_004024745.2. Lineage (NCBI taxonomy): Eukaryota > Metazoa > Chordata > Mammalia > Artiodactyla > Tayassuidae > Catagonus > Catagonus wagneri. The sequence goes on from PVHT021183652.1 coordinate 458,282, forward strand.
CCTACAACACAGCTCACTGCCACACCAGATCCTTAACCCACTGAACTAGGCCAGGAATTGCACCCGCAACCTGATGGTTCCTGGTCGTATTCGTTTCCGCTGCGCCACGATGGGAACTCCTGCTGGAGGCTTTTTTGAGTTTTATTTCCTTGGAGAAGACTTGAAGTCCCACAGGATCTAGAAAACCTCAGTATGGTTTTGGGGTTTTGCCCTGAGGACAACAAAATGCCCTTGAGCGTTTAAAACAGAGTAATGGTTTGATCAGATTTGCTCTCTGTAAAGACCACTTTGAGAATGATTTGGAGGGAAGCAAGAGTGCTCGCAGTGTAACCAGTTAGGTTAGCGTAGACACCCGGGCTGAAGGACGATAACGGACTAGAGAGGGGGCGGCAAAATCACCAGGGCTGATTTCGAGATCCTGTGTTTTTGACAGATAGAATTTGGCAATGGACTGGATGTGACGTGTGAGGGAGGAATCTGGCGTGACTGCCGGTTTTCTGACCTGAAGGCGCCGTTTCCACCGATCCTGGTGACACAGGTAGAGGCGTGGGGGAATGAGGGGATGGCTAAGGAATACCGCTATTTAAGAAACGGTAAGATTAAGAAGGCGAAGAACCCCCAGTGTGGGCCCAGCGGTGCTGGCTGTTCTGAGGATCGAGCTTTGCGCGCCTCCAGCTCCGCCTCCCCCATGGTCGGTCTCACCGCCCACACGGCTAGCGAGCGCTTTAAGCAACCTGAGCGAGGAGACCCCACTCGGCGCCCAGCCCGAGCCCTGCGCATGCCCGGTGGGTGCCGTGCGCCGAGCCTGCGCAGCTGGGGGACCTCGGGTCTCTGGGATTCCTATCAGCGCCTGCCTGGAGCCCCAAGATGCCGGCAGCGCTGCCTCTCCCCGCGCCCGCCGCCCCTCACTCCCGCCCCTTCCGTGTTTTGGTCGCGCACGGGTTCCGTCAGTCGCAGAGGCGATTGGCTGTGAGCGGGATCCGAGAGCGGTGATTGGCTGTTGTTGGCCGTCGCTCTAGCTAGCGCCTTCCCGGAGACCCGGAGACCGTGCGAGGTGGGAGGAGAGCTGGGATCCGGCGGCCGACGGAAGGTAAGCCGGGGACTCCGGGCTTGGCGGGGACTGCGTTGGGCAGCGCTCTGGGCCGGCTGCCCAGGCCAGGCTCCTCCCCGGTCGCTTCGGCGAGTCTCCCTCTTGCAACTTGGCCACGCTGGTCGGCTTGGCGCCTGCGGTGTCCCTGGACGCCAACCCCGATTCGAACCTCCATGCTTTGCAGTCTGAGGCTTCGCTGTTGCTGAGACACGGTCGCCGCCACGCCTTAGGGGGAAGCCTCGGGAGCAGACAGGGAGAGGTTTACCTGAGGGGGTGGTCTCCTTCCTTCTCCCCGAATTCTACCACTGCTCCAGGGGCCGGTCCCCACCGATTAGGGTAGGCCTTCCCTGGTCACTGGACTATCTCCCTGTCCAGCTCTCGCTCCTCGGGCGCTTTGTTTTCGTCGTCGTCTAAACACGTCAGAGCCTTATCTGTTTGGCCAAATTGTGAATCCTTAGGAGGTTCTGGACTGGGTCGCTCCTTTCTTGAATACCATTCAGGGTTCACTCGGTGCATTGCGTTACCGTTTATATTCAAGTATTTGCTGATTTCTTATTACTGTAACTCCTGATGAAAGCAAGGATTAGGAATCCTTATGCTTGTCCTTTTGTCGACCTTTTTGTAAATTCATACTTAAATCATCTCACCCTCAGAAGCAAGAACATGAAGAGCCAACTCCTGTTGAGTTCTAGCAGTGTGTTAGGCTATTTATTTTAATATCCATTATCTGGAGTAATCCTCAAATCAGTTCATTGAGACATGATTATTCCCATGCTATGTGGGAAACCTTGACTTACATAACCTGTCTAAGGAAGTTTAGGAAGGAAAATAGATGCCTTAAAACTTGCTTAAGGAAACATATTCAGAAAAGCTAGGTGATTTCTCCAAAAGTAAAGCAATAAGTTATAGATTTACTTTTAACATTAAAAGAGCTCCTAGTAGGGTATGTGCTGGCCCTGCAGTTTGAACCCAACAGAGCACAGACCAGGCTTTCTAGGAGCTCACAGCTCTTTGGAGGAAGCTGACAAAATAGCTACTCAATAAAACATGCTTTGGGTATTATGTATATGGATATAATGTATCCAGGAGTAGGGAATCCGATGAGAAGGTAAGACAGGCAGATGTAAGAAGAGAATGGAGCAAAGTCCCAGGCTTTGAATTCTGACTCACATCCTAGCTTCGTGGTCTTGGGTAAATTATTTAACCTGTCTGGGCTGTCTCTTCATATGTGAAGTGGGATAATAATGTCCCTACTTCAATAGAATTGTTGTAGGAGTTCCCGTCGTGGCGCAGCGGAAATGAATCCGACTAGGAACCATGAGGTTGCAGGTTCAATCCCTGGCCTTGCTCAGTGGGATAACGATCCTGCGGTGCCGTGAGCTGTGGATCTGGCGCTGCTGTGGCTCTGGCGTAGGCCGGCAACTGTAGCTCTGATTAGACCCCTAGCCTGGGAACCCCCACATGCCGCAGTTGCGGCCCTAAAAAAAAAAATAGAATTGTAAAAAAAAAATAGAATTGTTGAGTTTTTCTACCTATAAAAACACTTAGGATAGTGCTTGGCATATAGTAGATACTAAATGGCCCAAATTTCCTCTATGGCCTTTAGGATCAAGCCCACTTAGCATGGCATGCAAAGCTCTTCTCCACCTGGCCCCAATTTACTTTTCCAGGAGCTGGGTGAGGAAGCTAACACAGGAGGCCCAGCTGTTATAGGAGTTCCCTGGTAGTCTAGTGGGTTAAGGATCCAGCATTGTCACTGCTGTGACTTGGGTTAGTGCTGCGGCTCAGGTTGGATCCCTGGCTCGGGAGCTTCCACATGCCATGGATGCAGCCAAAAAAAATTTTTAAAAAGGAGCTCCTGTGGTGCCTCAGCAGTTAATGAACCTGACTAGTATCCACGAGGACTTGGATTTGATCCCTGGCCTCACTCAATGAGTTAAGGATCCCGCATTGCAGATCCTTAACTGTGGCGCAGTGGAAACTAATCTGACTAGGATCTATGAGGTTGCGGGTTCGATCCCTGGCCTTGCTCAGTGGGTTAAGAATCCGGCGTTGCTGTAAGCTGTGGTGTAGGTTGCAGATGCTGCTCAGATCCTCCGTTGCTGTGGCTGTGGTGTAAGCCTGTGGCTACAGCTCCGATTAGACCCCTAGCCTGGGAACCTCCATATGCCGTGGGTGTGGCCCTAAAAAGACAAAAAAAGAAAAAAGAAAGGAAGAAAGAAGAAACTTAAAGGTTCATTTGCGTGGATTAGAAAGAATGTGCACTTTGGAATCATCCTGACCTGACCCTGCCACACCACTAGTTAGCCTCTCCAAGCCTTAAACCCTTATCTACAAATAAAGTTTCAAATAGTACTTACCTGATAGGGTGGTGCTCGTAATTAAATGACACAATGTAAATAAAGTGCTTAGTAAGGTGCTTGGCATATACTAAGTGTGAAATGTGAAAAGAAAAGCGAAAGGGTTTGTTGTCCCCATTTCAAAGATGAGGATGTTCAGGACTAGAAGGATTAGGTTACTTGGCCAAGGTCGCACAGCTAAGTAGGTGGTGGTTAGAAGAGTCTGGAGTTGAACTCTCATCATTTTCCCAAGCCATCTTTTTGAACTTGAGCATCATTCTGCCTCCCGCAGGCATAATTCCTTCTCGGCAGGTTGCTCTAAAACTTTGAAAAAAATGTCTAGTAAAGTTCTAGCTCAGAGCCTATAATGTTAGCTTGTGTTCTCCCTTCCCAGGAACACCAGACAGCTTGCAGGGATTTGAGGAACTGCAGCTCACTCCATCCTTACTGGAAAAGTCTGGAGCTCCTCATGGGGTTGCTGGAAAACATCTCCTGGTTCTAGGCAGGCTGCCTGCCCAGCTGTTTACCCCCAGCAGCACTTGGATGGAATCCTTGCAGCTGCTGATTTCTTCCTCCTCCTTTAGGGTGAAGGCCATGCCGCCCCCTGGGAAAGTTCCCCGAAATGAGAACCTGGGACTACAGTGTGAGTGGGGGTCCTGTTCCTTTGTGTGCTCAGCCATGGAGGAGTTCTGCGAGCATGTCACTCAGCACTTGCAGCAGCACCTGCAGGGCTCCGGGGAGGAGGAAGAGGAGGAGGAGGACCCGCTTGGTAAGGGAGCAGGACACCGAAGGGGAAAGAGCTCAAGGGGTGTGGAAAATCTGACCTTCCTTGTTGCCAAGGGAGAAGGTAGCCATGGAGAATGGTGACTTCTTACTCTGCTAACTGTGCTTTAGTTTTGTTTAGTAAAAACATCATAAGAGTTCCCGTTGTGACTCAGCGGTAACAAATCCAACCAGTATCCATGAGGACGCGGGTTCGATCTTCGGTCTCGCATAGTGGTTAAAGGATCTGGTGTTGCCTTGAGCTGTGGTATAGTTTGCAGACCTGGCTTGCATCTCGTGTTGTGGCTGTGTCTGTGGCTGGCAGCTACAGCTCTGATTCAGCCTCTAGCCTGGGAACTTCCTTATGCCACAGGTATGGCTCTAAAAGGCAAAAAAATAAAATAAAATAAAATAAAAACATTGTAGACTCATAAAAAACTCAACAAAGATATATGGAATGAACCTGCCACCTTGCCATTAAAAGTCAATTACTGACAGTACTTTAGTGAACATTCTTTTCGGCCTCTCTCTGCGTGTGTATATATAAATTAGGTAAATATGATTTTATTTTATTTTATTTATTTATTTTTGTCTTTTCAGGGCCACACCCATGGTATATGGAGGTTCCCAGGCTAGGGTTCCAGTTGGATCTGTAGCAACAGATCTACACCACAGCCATAGCAACAGGGATCCGAGCCGCGTCTGCAGTCTACACCACAGCTCACGGCAACGCCGGATTCTTAACCCACTGAGGGAGGCCAGGGATCGAACCCACAACCTCATGGTTCCTAATCGGATTTATTTTCACTGCACCATGGCGGGAACTCCAGGATTTTATTTTTTAAAAAAAGATTATTAGAGTTCTCATTGTGGCTCAGTGGAAATGAATCTGACACTAGTAGCCATGGTGTGGCCATGAGCTGTGGTATAGGTCGCAAATGCAGCTCGGATCTTGCATTGTTGTGGCTGTGGTGTGGGCCAGCAGCTACAGCTCTAATTTGACCCCAGCCTGAGAACTTCCATATGGCGTGGGTGCAGATCTAAAAAGACGAAAAAAAAAGGTAGGTGTTGTTTGCAATCCCTTAAATTGATTTCACTGCCTACTAATGGGTCACAACACAGTTTGAAAAACTCTGTTCTGCAGTAAGTAAGAGACAGCTCTGCTTCCTCCACCTCAAATTCTGCTTTTTTTTTTTTTAGCTTTTAAAAATGAATATTGATAATGAGAAAAAATATAACAAAATTTTAAAAACTCATGAATATCAAAATCTAGAAAAATAATATTTTTGCTAATTAACTGTTTGACATACCTCTATTAAACTTTTTCTCTAATTTTTTTGGGTGTCTCCTTTTTATTTCATATGAAATGATTTAATAATGTCTAATTTGCTAAGTTAGCTTTTTCTAAATATGTATTTTTCCTGAATTTTAGGGAAATATTATTACCTAAATAATAGTCTGAACACGAAGACAGCTTTTTTTCCTTTAGCATGATGGATCAAACTTTTAGAGAATTCCTTTTTTTTGCTTTTTAGGGCCGCACTCTCGGCGTATGGAGATTCCCAGGCCGGGGTCCAATCGGAGCTGCAGCTTCCGACCTACACCACACAGAGCTCATGGCAACGCCAGATCCTTAACCCACTGAGCAAGGCCAGGGATCGAACCTGTGTCCTCATGGATACTAGCCATATTCATTTCCGCTGAGCTATGACGGGAACTTCCTGATTGCAGTTTTATTTTTATACATGTGATTATTTGGTGTTTTTTTTTTCCTTCCTGACTAAAAGCTGTGGGAGGGCAAGGACTGGGGCATTTTTTACTCTTTGCTGTATCCCCAGTACTTGTCACCCAGTTAGTGCTCACATCAAATGCTGGCATTTGCAGGATGAGCTCCTGGTGATGTGGTTAGTCTAACCTCAGTCACCGTTAGGTGGAAGGAGATCTTTGGAAGGTCTCAGACTCTTCCTTCTCAACCCCTTTCTGCAGAGGAAGAATTCTCCTGCTTGTGGCAGGAGTGCGGCTTCTGCTCTCTGGACAGTTCTGCTGACCTCGTCCGCCATGTCTACTTCCACTGCTACCACACCAAGCTGAAACAGTGGGGGCTGCAGGCGCTGCAGAGCCAGGCTGACCTCAGCCCCTGCGTCCTGGACTTCCAGAGCCGCAACCTCATCCCTGACATCCCTGACCACTTCCTGTGTCTGTGGGAGCACTGCGAGGTCAGCAGGCAGAGCCAGTAAGGGGGTGGGGGAAGCTGGGATCTTAACTCAAGACGCCTTGAGCCTTTCCGGGTTGTCCTGTCTTCCCAAGGTTTCTGCTAGTCGCCCGCCTTCATTTCCGAGTAGCCCCCTTTGCTCCAGCTCTCCTCCCCACCAAGTGAATTTGGGAGAGAGCTAAGGCGCCCCCTTTGGACTCCCAGCGGTAAGGGTCCCTCCACTCACCCTCAGTCCTTACCCCGTGTTGCTCCTGGTACAGAGCACCTTCGACAACCCCGAGTGGTTCTATCGGCACGTAGAAGCTCACAGCCTGTGCTGTGAATACCAGACAGTTGGCAAGGACAACCACGTGGTGTCATGTGGCTGGAAAGGTAGGGCCCCTCCTTAGCTTCTGGCTTCCAAAGAACCTTCGGGTTGCTAAGGGGCTAGGGCTGGTAGTGGGCGGGAACCAGTCCTGGAGACCAGGGTTGGCTGCTGGAGAGACCGGGGGTGGTCCCAGAGCCTACTCTGGGGGCTCATGGCTGGAACTGAGCAGGCCTTCCTTCCCAGGCTGTACCTGTACCTTCAAGGACCGCTTTAAGCTTCGAGAGCACCTCCGCAGCCACACCCAGGAGAAGGTGGTAGCCTGCCCCACCTGCGGGGGCATGTTTGCCAACAACACCAAGTTCTTAGATCATATCCGTCGTCAGACCTCATTGGATCGTAAGCATTCGGAGAGGAAGGGGCATGGGTACAAGCTGTCCTGCTTGGGGTGGGGGCTGGGGGCACGTTTCTAGGAGAGGGGGGCCCCTGAAAGTATCTGCAGCTTGGCTACGTCTGTCTACCTCGAGGGCACAGTCACTTGCCGCCGTCTGAGCTGATGGAGGCTCGTTAGATGTTACTCCGTGCTTACTGGCTGCCACTCTTGCCTCAGTGACTCCTCCCCGCAGCCCCGTGAGGTAGGCTTCTTATCCCCCTTTTTGCAGATGAGAAAACTGAGGCTCAGAGAGGTTAAATCACTTTACCTGAGATCACACGGCTGGTAGTAAGTGGTCAAGCTGGAACTCTAATCCAGGTTCTCGACCCCAGTCCCGTGCTCTTTCCACAGTACTGGTCGGTCCGTGGTTCCCGAAGCTCCCTTTTTCTCCTCGGTGATTCCCTTCTGCTGGGCTGGCTCCGCTCCCCCAGGCTGGCTCTCCTCCCTGTGCCCCTCCGCCTCCCCCGCAGCCCACCCTTTCTTCTGCCCGCCCCACCGCAGAGCAACACTTCCAGTGCTCTCACTGTTCCAAGAGGTTCGCCACAGAGCGGCTGCTGCGGGACCACATGCGTAACCACGGTGAGTAGCCGGCGCCCCATCCTCCGGCCTGCCCCCAGGCTTCCGCTAGCCCCGGGACGGGTCACAGCCTCCTCTCTGCTCTTCAGTGAACCACTACAAGTGCCCTCTGTGTGATATGACCTGCCCGCTGCCATCCTCCCTCCGAAACCACATGCGCTTTCGGCACAGCGAGGACCGGCCCTATAAATGTGACTGTTGTGACTACAGGTAAGGGGAAACAGAGACCGGAAGTCAGGTAACCCGCGTTCCAGGGTCCCCCATTCCTTCTAACCCCTCATGCCCCTCCTGGCAGCTGCAAGAATCTCATTGACCTCCGGAAGCACCTGCAAACCCACAGCAAGGAGCCCGCCTTCAGATGTGATTTTGAGAACTGCACCTTCAGTGCCCGGTCGCTCTGCTCTGTCAAGTCCCACTGCCGAAAAGTACATGAAGTGAGTGGGGCTGGTGGTGGGGAAAGGGCCACCAGGAGTGTGGCGGGGCCCAGGGGAGAAGCTGGCCTCACTCTCCCTCCTCTCTCTGTCAGGGAGACTCAGAGCCAAGGTACAGATGCCACGTGTGTGACAAATGCTTCACCAGGGGCAACAACCTCACTGTGCACCTTCGCAAGAAGCACCAGTTCAAGTGGCCCTCTGGGCACCCCCGTTTTCGGTATGTCTCTCAGTGCCCCACCCCCACACTCCCATTCTTTTTTCTCATGCCTTTCCACAATTTAAAAGCCTTGGGGGAGTTCCATCATGGCGCAGTGGTTAACGAATCTGACTAGGAACCATGAGGTTGCGGGTTTGATCCTTGGCCTTGCTCAGTGGGTTAACAATCCGGCGTTGCTGTGAGCTGCGGTGTAGGTTGCAGATGCAGCTCGGATCTGGTGTTGCTGTAGCTGTGGTGTAGGCCGGCAGCTGTAGCTCTGATTCGACCCTTCTCCTGGGAACCTCCATATGCCACGGGTACGGCCCTAAAAAGCAAAAAAACAAAAACAAACAAACAAACAGAAAAACCTTGGGGAGTTCCCACTGTGACGCAGCAAGTTAAGGATCTGGCATTGCTGCAGTTGTGGCATAAGTCACAGATGTGGCTCAATCCCCGGCCTGGGAATGTCCATGTGCTACAGGTTCAGAAAAAAATAAATAAATAAATGAAATAGAAACCTTGGGAGTTCTCTTGTAGCACAGCAGGTTATAAGGCTCTGATGTTGTCGCCACAGTGGTTCACCTTGCTGCTGATTAGACCCCTAGCCTGGGACTCTCCGTATGCCATGGGTACGGCCCTAAAAAGACAAAAAAAAAAAGAGAGACCCTTGAATTTGATGTTCACTGTCTCCATTTATAAGGAATCTAGGGAATAGTAGTGGGGCAAAGATTATTTTTATGATTTTTGGATCCAAGGCCTGATGCTAAACCCAGTAAATGATGCCACAAGTCCTGCAGCCAGAACTAGAACTAGAGTCCAAGGCCCCGACCCATTGCTCCATGGCCGAGTCAGGAAAGCCTGTGACAGCCCTGCTGTCCAACACAATTTTTCTCTCTCCCCACCCACCCCCTTCACTTTGAGTAATGATGCTTCTTGCCTTTTTCTCTGAAGATTCCCATAAAGGCCTTTTTGTCTTCAATCCCCATCACTTAGAATCCCAGGGCTTCTCGCTTCCCTCGCATCTGACCCTTACCCTGCCAGTCTTCGGGCCATTTCTGCCTCCCCTGCCCATGCCTGCCGCCCTCTGCCCCCTTCCCAGGTACAAGGAGCACGAAGACGGCTACATGCGGCTGCAGCTGGTTCGCTATGAGAGCGTAGAGCTGACACAGCAGCTGCTGCAGCAGCTACAAGAGGGCTCAGGCCTAGGAGCGTCACTGAATGAGAGCAGCCTGCAGGGCATCATTCTAGAAACAGTGCCAGGGGAGCCGGGCCCCCAGGAAGAGGCAGAAGAGGAAGAGGAAGGCAGGGGTGGTGCGGGGACAGCCCCCGCGGCCTCTCAGGACACTTCTGACCCTGTCGTCCATGTGGTCAATGAGACTGGCGTCCGAGGAGGGCGAGAGATCGTCTACTATGTGCTGGCCGAAGCCCCGGGAGAGCCGCCCCCGGCGCCTGAGCCCCGCTCGGGGGAAGTCTTGGCGAAGCTGCAGGGAAGAGATGAGGAGCCGGAAGTCCAGACGGCGTGAAGGCTGCAGAGCCTGACCACTGCTGCCCCCAGGCCCTAGGGCCTGAGCCGGGCTGGCAGCAGTGCCCCTGGTGGGCAGCCCTGCCAATGAATGCCTTTAGGAGCGGCGCCCAGAGCAGCGTGGTCCACGCTGGACCCGGCCGGGGTCGGTCGGCAGACTCTGAGGACTGCGCTTCTCCACCGGACCGCGTTCTCTGGGGATCTGAGGAATTTATTCTTTCAGGAAGGCACGCTGGTTGTGTGTTTTACAGCAGAGGGGCCAGAATCGGGCTGAACCGTAACCGCCTGGATGCGCTGGAACTGAGCTAACAGCTTGCATCCATTCCCATCTCTAGGGTCCTTAGACCCAGGGATGACGTGTAACTGGTCCTGCGAGGGCCCTGTCCTCACAGCCGGCCAAGGCAGGTGAACCGGGCAGCCGTTCCCTCTGAACACTTCCTTCAACGACCCCAAGGACTTTCATGGTTTTCCTCAGGGATGGGATTGGAGGCACTGAGTGTGTGTGCGTATCAGTTGTTTTTGGTAATAAAAGAAACACTTAGGCTGTTCCTCATTTCTTCGTTTGGTGGTATTAACTAAGCAATGAGGTAACAGCTGCCCAGTAGAGGAGCTGAGTAATTAGGCTTGTTCCCTTTCTTTTTTTACCTTTTTTTTTTTAGGGCCATACCCGTGGCATATGGAAGTTCCTGGGCTAGGGGTCGAATCAGCACTGTAGCTGCCTGCCTACACCACAGACACAGCAACGCCGGATCCTTAACCCACTGAGCAAGGCCAGGGTTTGAACCTGTGTTCTCATGGATGCTAGTCAGATTTGTTTCCGCTGAGTCATGACCGGAACTCCAGGCTCATTCCCCTTTTAGTGACCGGGGTTTGTTTTGTTTCTAACTGTCCTCTTGTTTCCTGTCCCCTGGCTACGCCCTCTACCTTTGGTGAAACTTCTCCATTTCTTCTCAGAATATCTGCCATCTTTCTAGAGGTCCCAGGCTAGGCTGGGAATGGGCAGTAGAACACTCTAGAATGGACAAGGCTTCATCAGGAATATAGAGCATCCAGTCATGGCCACCTCTGAGTGCTAGTTAGAGCCCATGGCCTCTGGGGTGGGGGTTCTTTAGCTGTGGACAAAGAAGGAAGCTCTGCGGCGAGGGTGGATGTGGAGGCCGTAGGGAAGGGCAGGTGCCCAGGAACCAAGAACAAAGTTAGAAAATTGGGTATCTGAATGTGCATTTTCCTGAGGAACACATCTGTTTTTTTCATTAGATTCTCAAAGGGGTTGGAACCCTACAAAATAACTTTTTTTTTCTTTTTCTTTTTGGCTTTTTAGGGCTGCACCTGAGGCATGTGGAAGTTCCCAGGCTAGAGGCTGAATTGGAGCTGCAGCTGCCGGCCTACACCATAGCCACAGCAACGTGGATCCGAGCGGTGTCTGCAACCTACACCACAGCTTATGGCAACGCTGGATCCCTGACCTACTGACCAGAGATCGAACCTGTATCCTCATGGGTACTAATCTGATTCATTTCCGCTATGGCACAGCAGGTACTCCCACCATGTTTTTTTTAGGCCTGTAAAGTCATGTCGTAGTTCTCTGTGTCCATTCTTAGGGTCTCTACTATTCTCAAGAGGTCAAAGAAATATTCTCAATGGTCTTGGACAGGCAGGAAGCTGCCCCCAAAGGGTGTCTGGGATCTTTTTAAAGGAGTAAATATAATGCTTATTAGAAAACATCGTGTGCCTATTGCTGAAAGAATTAGGAAAGAAAAGTCTCTTCTTTAATTCCGTCAGCCATTTACTGAGTTCCTCCTAGTCCAGGGCACAGGGATTCAAAGATGAATAAGCCCAGGACCTGCCCCCGAGGGACTTGAAGTACAGAGGCGGGGAAAGACCTAAGTGTGTGGAGTGAGAGGCCTGTCAGGATTCACTGAAGAGGCTCCAAGCAGGAGCTGAGTGTTACCCGGCAAGCGATCAGTGAGGGCTCTGTCCAGCAAGCGATGAGACCTCTGTCTACAGGGGGCGGGCAGGTTATTCCAGGCAGAGGAGACGAGGGCTAAATGAACCTGAAAGGGTGCTTGGTGGTCCACAGCACAGAGGGCACTAAGAAGGTCGTGGAGAGAGACAAGACCGGAAAGGAAGGCAAAGCCTCCCCCAAAAGACTGTCAAGTTTTGGAATTGTGGTTCTGCCAAAGACGGGGAGTGACAGCAGGAATTCAGGCAAGAAATGAGGGCTGTAAGGTCAAGCCAGTGTGGATGTTAACTTGGCCTCCGCTAGATCCCTTCAAGAAATGCAGTGTGGGGGAGTTCCCGTCATGGCTCAATGGTTAACGAACCTGACTAATATCCATAAGGACGCAGGTTTGATCCCTGGCCTTTCTCAGTGGGTTAAGGATCTGGTGTTGCCCTGGCTGTGGTGTAGACCTGAAGCTGCAGCTCTGATTTGACCCCTAGCCTGGGAACTTTCATATGCTAAGAATTTGGCCCTAATAAGCAAAAAGAAGAAAAAAAAATGCAACGTGTTCTCTAACACCATATACAAAAATAAATTCAAAATGGATTAAAAGACCTAAATGTAAGACCAGAGACCATAAAACTAGAGGAAAACATAAGCAGAACACTCTGACAAAAACTGGAGCAATGTTTTTGTGGCCATGTCTCTTAAAGCAAAGGAAATAAAAGCAAAAATAAACATGGGACCTAATTGCATCTGCACAGCAAAGAAAACCATCTACAAAATGGAAAGACAATCTACTGAATGGTAGAAAATATTTGCAAATCATGACGAATAAGGAGTTAATATCCAAAATATATAAACAGCTTGTACAACTCAACATCCCCCGCCTAAAACCCACTAATTTGAAAAGATGCACGCACCCTGATGTTCATAGCAGCACAGTTGTCAAGATATCAAGCAGCCTAAGTGTTCATCAACAAATAAACGGATAAAGATGTGGTATATACATAAAATGGAATACCACTCAGCCTTAAAAATGAATGAAATTTAGCCATTTGCAACAACGTGGATGGACTTGAAGGGTAATACGCTAAGTGAAATAAGTCAGACAAATACTATATGATATCACTTATATGTGAAATCGAGAAAATACAAGCCAGGAAATATAATGAAAAGAAATGGACTCACAGAGAACAAACCAGTGGTTACCAGTGAGGAGAGGGGAGGGGTAAGATGAGGGAGGGGACTGGAAGTACAAACTATAATGTATGAGTTAAACTATAAGGATATATTGTACAACACAGGGAATATAGGCAGTATGTTATAGCTATAAATGGAGTATAACCTTTAAAAATTGTGAATCACTATATTGTACACCAGCAACATATAATATTGTACATCAATTATACTTTTTTTTTTTTTCAGCCATACCTGCGGGATATGGAAGTTACCAGGTAGGGGTCTAATTGAAGCTATAGCTGCCGGCCTGTGCTACATTCATAGCAACACAAGATCTGAGCCACGTCTGCAGCCTATACCACAGCTTGCAGCGATGCCAGATCCTTTAACCCATTTTGTGAGGCTAGAGATCGAACCCATATCTTCATGGATACTAGTCAGGTTCTTAGCCTGCTGAGCCACAACAGGAACTCCTGATAATATTTTTAAATTTTATTTTATTATTATTATTATTTGTCTTTTTAGGGCTGCACCCACAGTGTATGGAAATTCCCAGGCTAGGGATTAAATTGGACCTGCAGCTGCCGACCGATGCCACAGCCACAGGAACGCCAGATCTGAGCTGCATCTGCGACCTACACCGCAGCTCACAGCAACATCAGATCCTTAACCCACTGAGGGAGGCCAGGGATCGAATCTGCATCCTCATGGACACTAGTCAGGTTTGTTATCACTGATCCACGAAGGGAACCCCAATGCTTTTTTTCCCTCAACACCTTTTTTAATTTAAATTTTAAAAATTGAAGTATAGGAGTTCCCTTCGTGGCTCAGTGGTTAACGAATCTGACTAAGAACCATGAGGTTGCGGGTTCAATCCCTGGCCTTGCTCAGTGGGTTAAGGATCTGGCGTTGCTGTGAGCTGTGGTGTAGGTTGCAGACGCGGCTCGGATCCCGCGTTGCTGTGGTTGTGGCGCAGGCCGGCAGCTACATACAGCTCCTGTTAGACCCCTAGCCTGGGAACCTCCATATGCCGTGGGTGCAGCTTTACATAAAAAAAGGCAAGAAGATAAAATAAATAAATAAAAATTGCAGTATAGTTGATTTACAGTGTTGTGTTAGTTTCAGGTGTATAGTAAAGTGATTCAGTTAGAGAAAGACATATTTGTTTAATGACTACATGGAGGAGAGGAAACACAAGCAAAGACTTTCCATAAGCAAAGCCACTGCATTTCCAAGTTCCTTTAGCATCTTGTTCTAGGTTCACTACCTGTGCTGTGTTCCTCCGCTAAACAAGTCCAACTCCGCTTCTCCTAGCAGGCCTTCAGAGAGTTGAAAACAATGGAGGCTTCTTTTGGACTAAGTACCGTCATCTTCTAAACCTCCTTGTGTCGTGTATTCTGGGGTCCCCTCTCTTTTTTTTTTTTTTTTTTTTTTTTTTTACTTTTTAGGGCCAAACCCACAGCATATGGAGGTTCCCAGGCTAGGGGTCGAATTGGAGCTACAGCTGCCGGCCTTTGCCACAGCCACAGCAACGTGGGATCTGAGCCTTGTCTGCGACCTACACCACAGCTTACAGCAACACCAGATCCTTAACCCACTGAGCAAGGCCAGGGATCGAACCCACAACCTCATCGTTCCTAGTTGGATTTGTTGACAGCTGTGCCACAACGGGAACTCCCTAGGGTCCCGTCTCTACCCTCTCCTCTTCAGGGCCTGTGGTCTTGGTGGTTATACCATGCTCTCAGTTTAATGTGAAGCGGCTGCCCACTGGAACCCCTGCGCTTTATATACTTTGTTACTGCCTAAACCGTGCTCCTTCCCTTTGGACGCATGCGGTGGTTATCTTGGACCTAACAGCAGGCCCTTGTGTTTGTCCTCTTTAAATTTTCATTTAGACTTGATTGACAGCTCTCTCCGAGTGGTAGGTTAAAAGGTTGAATAGGACAGGACCAAAGGCAGACCCCAAAGGCAAGTCATTAGAGACCTTTCTCCTAATCAAGACCAGATGAAGACTAAAGCCTGAAAGACTCTGGCGCCCCATTTCCTGTGTATAATTCAGAATGAATATACCAGTGCTCGCTTTGGCAGCACATATACAGAATGAATAAACTAAACCAGGAGGCTTATACATGGAAGTACAACATCATTATACTTTCAAATATATATATATATGTATGTATGTATGTATGTATATACTTTCGAATTCTGGTCTCTATGTTTTCTTTCTCATTTCTTGGTGCCCTTGTTTTGCTGGTCATCTCAGCAGGGCCTTGTGCTGCCCCTTGAGTGGTTCCTCAAGCATTGCTGATGTGGTCCGTTCCTCAGCTGAGCTGTGCCTTCAGAATCAGGCCAGCATCCTGGGAAAACGTCCTTCTCTATCAGTGATATCAGTCATGCCCACACCAAATCTTATTGCTCTCTCTGGAACATGGGGACAGCAGAAGCCACTCTGGCCTGCTGCCATGTGATTCTGGTTCTCCAGGAGGAGGGGCTCCTGGGCTCTGTGCGTGGGTTAGAAAGCACTGGACCAAAGAGAGGGTTTTGAGTCTAAGCAGCCAGAGACCTGTGGAAAGATATTAGAGGCTGGAGGTGGGTGACAACGGATCCCTGGAGGAAGGAAGGTGTCAAGACTGATTTGATTGCCTTAGAGTTTCATCTGGAGTCAGACATCGTGGTGTCTGAAGATTAGGGAGACACCTTACTCTTCCTCAAAGGGATGTGGGTAGGGAGAGGGCAGGTGACCCAGGAGTGTGGAAGCTAATGCTTCGCTCATGTTTGGGGCAAGTTTACAGCTTCAAACAAGAGCACAGAAGAGCTGTGTATAAAAGAGAAATGATTTTCCAAGATGAGAAGAGGGAGGAATAGTCACGGGGAATAGACTCATTTCTGTCAGATTATGACCTAGTGCGTATGGGCTGTCAACAAAGGAGTGCGTTTGCTCAAGATCAGGAATCCCCTGGTACACTTTGCCAATGGGGAGCATACTCACTTCATGTACAGTAGCAGAGGGGCTTGGGACTGCGAGGAGAAGGTTGGGGGCATTGTGAAAACTTCTCATGCCATGCTAAATAACTTGTATTTCTTGACTGGGAAGGAATACGGAGGACAAGTAGATAGATGAAGTTTGGAAAGGAATGGAGATAACCCTTCCTTTGCGTAGAGGGACGGGGTGTGAATTTAGTTTGTGAGTTTGAGAGGGATTACATGCCCGGCGATCTCTATTTCCTTGATAAAGTAGGGATTAACGTTACTGAGGGATAATCTGTTGGATTAAGGAGATTTATAAGAATTGTCAAGTTTTAGAAACGGCATTCATAACTACAGCAGATTTCTCCAAAGAAGACGTGCAGATGGGCAGCAAGCACAGGAAAAAATGCTCAACATCACCAATTATTAGAGAAATGCAAATCAAAACTACAGTGAGGTACCACCTCCCACCAGTCAGAATGGGCTGTAATTAGCAAGTCAACAAACAACAAATGCTGGAGAGGATGTGGAGAAAAGGAAACCCTCAAAACATTCGTTAAAAAAGACACACGCACCCATATGTTCAACGCAACATTATTCACAGTAGCCAAGACATGGAAACAACCTAAATGTCCATCAACAGATGAATGGATTAAGAAGATGTGGTGCACAGATACAATGGAATACTATTCAGCCATAAAAAGGACAAAATAATGCCATTTGCAGCAACATGGATGGAACTAAAGACTCTCGTACTGAGTGAAGTAAATCAGAAAGAAGGACAAACACCATATGATATCACTTATATGTGGAGTCTAAAATATGGCACAAATGATCTATCTGCAAAACAGAAACATCATGGACATAGAGGGCAGACTTGTGTTTTCCAAGGTGGAGGGGGGTGGGGAGAGAGGGGGACTGACTGGGAGTTTGGGGTTGGTAGATGCAGACTGTTATATTTAGAACTGATGGGTGGTGGGGTCCTTCTGTACAGGACAGGGAACTATATCCAGTATCTTGGGAGATAACCTAATGGAAAATGAAAAAAAAAGGGTGTGTATGCGTGGCTGGGTCACTTTGCTGTACAGCAGAAATTGAAGGAACATTGTAAATCAACTATACTGTAATAAAATTTTTTTTGAAAAAGCTACATACAGCAGAGAGATTGATCCACCTGACAACTCAGCTGACGCTGAAGACCAAGATCAGGCAGTGGCAACTTCAACACAATCAGACATTTTTTTTGTGGCAGATACCAGCACCCTTGGAGCAAAAGCAGAAGACAGACCACTGGGTTGATCCTCAGCCATGGCCTGCCAGCCTGGACGTGGATTGCCTAGGGCCAAGGAGCGGGGTAATTAGAGCAGCCAGAGAAGGATCATGAGGTCCAAGCTGACTGAGGCCTGGTGTGTCTGCAAGGGAGTAGTTATAATCAAATAAGGTAAACCTCTGAAAATTAAGGGTCAGGAGGGAAAGGTAGTCAGAAAAGGGACATTCTTATTTTTTGTGTTTTTGGCCACATCCCCAGCATGGGGGAATTCCTGGGCCAGGAATCGAAACTTCGCCACAGCTATAATCAGAGCCATAGCAGTGACAGTGCTGGGTCCTTAACCTGCGAGCCACAAGGGAACTCTGGAAAAGGGATATTTTTAAATGGAGCTCTTTAGAGTCCAGAGCATGTTTACAAGGAAGTAGGCCGCTGAGTGGAGACAGAGGTCAACGGACTGGCAGAGACCAAGGGAAATCAGGTGTCTTGAACACCGGCCAGCAGTAACCTTTCTGTTCGCCCTCCAGTGGGGTGGGCCCTGTATTAGGAGCAGGGGAATCAGGTGTCTTGAACACCTGCCAGCAGTAACCTTTCTGTTCGCCCTCCAGTGGGGTGGGCCCTGTGTTAGGAGCAGGGGACAGGTCCTAGAGAAAAGCTGAGCAGACACCTGGTTGCAGGCTGGTTCCACGGAGAGGGTAGAGGGGCGTGCTGGGAGGTCAAGTTCTCGGGTAAGGAAGTTGAGACGGGGAGGTGGCAAGTGTGTGGGTTCTCAAGGAAAATAGACAGTGACTATTGGGCAGAGAACCTTGGCGATCTACAGCTTCAGAGAGCCCGTCATTTTCTTCTCATCAAAAGGAAATGGCGGAGTTCCCTTGTGGAGCAGCATGTTAAGGACCCAGCATTGTCATTGCAGCAGCTGCTGTGCCTCGGGTTCGATCCCTGGCCTGGGAACTTCCACATGTTAATGGCGTAGCCAAAAAAAAGAAACAGCATTACATGGCAGGAAAAAGGTGGAAAGATAAATATGACACTTTAAAAATATACTTCAATATTGCTTGATTTTGTTATACATATTACATTCTTATATTTTTAAACAGTATAGATTTTTATTTTGTTTATTTATTTACTTACTTATTTTGCTTTTTAGAGCCACACTCGCGGCCTATGGAGGTTCTAATAGGAGCTACAGCCGCCAGCCTACACCACAGCTCACAGCAACACCAGATCCTTAACCCACTGAGCGAGGCCAGGGATTGAACCTACAACCTCATGGTTCCTAGGGGGATTCGTTTTCTCTGCGCCACAACGGGAACTCCTAAACAATACAGACTTTTAAAAAAGGCAACAGAAGGGTCCGCCGCTGTCCAGACTTGCAGTCTTTATCAGCCTCCGTCTTTATCCACCACTCGCTCCCGCACCTGGGCTGTATTTCCCCAAGTGGCCAGCAGAGGGTCCTTTCAAAATACAAGTACACATGTAAATCGTTCTATCCAGATGAGAGACACACGGTGGGCAAGGGAGGCCCGGTGGACAGGGAGCCTGGGGTGGTGGAAGCAGAACTGGGTCTGTTCCTAAGTCCCCAGTCCACCTCCTTCCCACTCCTGTAGCACTTTCCCACTGCCCTTTCCCCATAGGTCCGTAAAGCTCCTTACCAACTGCTTCTCCCACAAATCCCTGCCCAGCGCACCCTGTGTCTGCTAGATTAGCTCCTAGCACTAAGTTGAGACAGGAATTTTCTGCTTCTTCCTTGCTCCTTGTGAGTCAGTTATCAATAATCTTACCTATCTAGATCGAGGGAACCTGCCTGTGATGGAGTCTGTCTCGGTGTGGGATGGGAATTGGGGAGCATCCTAGAAACAGGAAAAACATTAGTTTCAAGGAATAGTGGGGAGGGTCCATTTGGGTATTGAAGGAAAATCCATGGTGAGAGACTGGAAATTTCTTCTGAAGACTAGAAGTCAAGGTGTGCCCCAGGCTAGCAGCATCGGGATCACCTAGCAACTTATTTAGGGTCACACCTGCGGCATATGGATGCTCCCAGGCTAGGGGTCAGATTGGAGCTGCAGCTGCCAGTCTAGGCCACAGCCACAGCAACACCAGACCCAAGCCACAACTGTGACCTAAACTGTAGCTCGTGGCAACGCCGGATCCTTAACCCACTGAGTGAGGCCAGGGATTGAACCTGCATCCTCCTGGATATTAGTCAGGTTTTTGACCCGCTGAGCCACAACTGGGATTCCACTATTAGAGTTGCAAATTCTCTGACCCCAGCCCGGTTACTGAGTCAGAAACTCTGGGAAGAGGGCCCAGTGTTCTGTATGATAAGGAGCCTTCCATCGTGTGCTAAGTTGGGAACCACTGCTCTTGAGTTTACGAGGTCTCTTCTTGGAGTTAGAGGTGCGAATTCTAGGGAGTCCAAGTTCTGTCTTGGAGGAGATGTTGAGGGAGTTGAGGGTATCTCCCAGAATGGGGGAGGGTCTGTGCTACTGGACCTCTAGAAGGTTGAAAAGCTGCAGCCTGGGTTCGATCCCTGGTCTGGGAACTGAGATGCTGCTGCATACCTCGGACAAAAAACCCAAAAACAAAAACAGGGAGTTCCTGTCGTGGCTCAGCAGGTTAAGAACCCACCTAGTAGCCATGAGGATACACATTTGATCCCTGGCTTGCGCAGTGGGTTAAGGATCGGCATTGCCGTAAGCTGTGATGTGGGTTGCAGACACTGCTTGGATCTGGTGTCGCTGTGGCTGTGGCTGTGGCTGGTAGCTGTAGCTCCTATTTGACCCCTAGCCTGGGAACTTCCCTATGCCACAGGTGTGGCCCTTAAAAAAAAAGGCAAAAAACCCCCAAAACAAAACAAAAACAAAACCACAACAAATGTACAGCCTTGAATTCGGATCCCCAGACCTGTCACATGAGTCGTGTGACCTCATACTTGTACATTTCTGAGCTTCAGTTTCCTTATCTGAAACATGGGAGGATAATACTGGCCTCAAACTTGTTGTAAGGACTGGTTAGACTGTGTAGTGAACAAATATCTATTGAATGGGTTTTCTATGCACAGGGTCTGGGAATTAAGGGGAGAAAGGGAGTTCCCGTCGTGGCACAGTGGTTAGCGAATCTAACTAGGAACCATGAGGTTGCAGGTTTGATCCCTGGCCTTGCTCAGTGGGTTAAGGATCCGGTTTTGCCGTGAGCTGTGGTGTAAGTCTCGGACGCAGCTCGGATCTGGTATTGCTGTGGCTGTGGCGTAGGCCGGAGGCTACAGCTCCGATTCAACCCCTAGCCTGGGGATCTCCATATGCCGCGGGTGCGGCCCTAAAATGACAAAAGACAAAAAAAAAAAAAAAAAAAAAAAACCGAGGAGAAAGAAATAGACCTAAATCTTTCTTCAGAGAGCACATCTCTATGCTTGGTCCTTAGCACACAGCAGGCATACAGTAGATGTAGTTTCCCTTCCTTCGACAAGGAAATGAAATGACCTTGAACCATGGTAGATCTGACCTGGACAGTAAGGATGTATGATCTGTTCTTAAGAATAAAAATTCTTGGAGTTCCCGTCGTGGCTCAGTGGTTAACGAATCCAACTAGGAACCCTGAGGTTGCGGGTTCGATCCCTGGCCTTGCTCAGTGGGTTAAGGATCCGACGTTGCCGTGAGCTGTGGTGTAGGTTGTAGACGCGGCTCAGATCCCGCGTTGCTGTGGCGAAGGCGAAGGCGGGCGGCTAGAGCTCCTGTTAGACCCCTAGCCTGGGAACCTCCATATGCCATGGGTGCAGCCGTAGATAAGGCAAAAAGACAGAAAAAAAAAAAAAATTCTTCATCCAGGAATTCCCATTGTGGCACAGCGGAAACGAATCCGACTAGGAACCACGAGGTTGCAGGTTCAGTCCCTGGTGTTGCTGTGAGCTGTGATGTAGGTTGCAGATGCGGCTCGGATCCTGCATTGCTGTGGCTGTGGGTGTAGCCTGGCGGCTGTAGCTCCGATTAGACCCCTAGCCTGGGAACCTCCATATGCTTCGAGTGTGGCCCTAAAAAAAGGGGAAAAAAATCTGTATGAAATTCTGTCACAGGGTGGGGCCTGGAAATGTCCTGCAGGGGCCGCCAGCCTCCAGGCTGCGGAGAGGCTGGTGTGGGGGGAGACCAGCGGGGGAGAGGTTTGACTGCTAGTAACCTCTCATCTGCTGCAGTAAGAGGAAGCCTCAGCAGTGGCGGCAGCACCAGCAGCCTCCCCTCCCGTCGTCGCTGCTGTGTGACAGGTGGGAACTTAAAAGCTCAGGTCACGTGTCTCAGCCAGCTAACCTACTTACCCCTTGAAGACTGGGGCCAGGGCAGGCAGAGGCCAAGAGGAATTGCCTGAGAAAGGAGCAGAGCAGAAGGCCCCAAGAGTGCTCTGGGGACCTACATTTGAAGGCTTGTGGGATGAGGGAGAGAAGGCACACGTGTGTGAGCAGATGTCAGACAGTGTCTGGGAGCGCTGTGCAGGGCCTGGCACACAGGTGCCTCCAGCATCAGGCATTGCCTGTCTTAAGGGCCTGAATTTGCCCAGGAGAATAAAGATTTACACCATCAGAGCAGGCTGAACTCTGGGTACCAGTTTAACCTTGGAGCTTAGCTGCCTGCATGCTCCCCCAAAACGGCCACCTTCTGTCCCTTTTAAACTAGTCTCCTCGTCCTCAGAGAGGGAATGGGTGGTTCGGGGGCGGGGACGGGAGGGGGCGGTTGTGGGCTGCAGGGGATGGTGGTGGTGGGGAGGATGTTCCAAGACTCTTGCTTTCAAAGCCTTTTTATCTAGTTTGGGGATTCGGGCTAGGAGGTGTGTGTCCCTGAGCTCAACGGCCAGAACTGAGGGAGATCGACTGGGGAGGGGGTGGGCAGTGCAGACGGTCTGACAGCTTCACAATCCCTTGAGAGCGACGGACTCTGTACCCCCTCCCCCATCACCATTGTATAGTCTATAATCCTGGAAGCTGTCCCCGCTGAGTGACTTCAGTTCTCCTTTCCTCACTGTCCTTCGCCACTAGTCCCCAGTTCTGGGTCCACAATTGCACCAGCTCCGGCACCCTGCGTCGCCAGCTCGGCTCTCCCCTTCGCCATCCTCGCTCCCAGCGGACTGAGAGGCGGCGCGGGCCCTTTAAGAACAGCCGGACCCGGGAGCAGCAGCCGAGCAGAGCGCAGTCGCCCGGCGGGTTCGGGAGGACACAGCGCGGAGGGGCTCAGGGAACCCGGTGTGCGCGGCCAAGCGGAGTAGGGGCGCGCCCCAATCACCCCTTCCCAACCTTGTCATCTCGTCTCCGACCTGAGGCCCGGGCCCTCCCCTGTCGCCGGCCCCGCCCCGGCCCGGCCGCCGGGACCGGGAGCCGGGACGCCGGTGCCGCAGCCTGGGGCAGGTAAGGAGGCCCCAAAGTCTCCATCCTTGGCCCGTGGCAGCGCTAAGCATCTCGGCTCCAAATCGGCCCGGGAGCGCGTCAAGGTGACCAGGCACGCGGGAGATGGGAGGGGGTGAGCCCGCCTTGAGGGGCTTAATTGGCAGTGGGGGCTTTGAGTCGGGGTGGTGCGCCGGTCTTTGGGGAGAACCCAGGTCGCGCGGACCCACGGGCGCCGGCGGGAGGGGCCGGCCAGGGCGTCTCTGCCAGGGATGGGGAAAGGGACGCAGCGGGAGGCTCAGTCTCCTCTTCCTCCGCCTTTGCCTGGTCCGCCCTGCGCTCACCTTGCTACCCTGACCTCCCAGCAGGCAACCTCCGTCGGCCACCCCTTCTTTTTTCCCCTCCCCCCATCCAGTCCCCGGGGGCTGCTGGCCTGCGGGGTAAGGAGATTAGAGCCTCCTTGGGGAGGAGGGAGCGGGTGAGGGCTTTGAGGGGCCGGGCTGGGGCCAGGCTGGGGCTGGGGCTGCCCGGGACCGAGGAGAGGTGGGGACTGAACGTCGCTGCGCGGGAGCAGTGGTCGGCGGAGGGCAGGTGCTCCCAGTAGCCGATCTACCCCGAGAAGGTGGCGGGGAGTGGGGGCGAGGGCAGCATTAGAAAGCAAGGGCGCTTTGAGCCAGGGATCGAGGTCTGCCCGAAACTGAGCAGGCCCTCTTTATGCAGGCCGGCGGCGGCGTGATGGCGGAGAAGGCGCTGGAGGCCGTGGGCTGTGGACTAGGACCTGGGGCTGTGGCCATGGCCGTGGCGCTGGAGGATGGGGCGGAGCCCCCAGTGCTGACCACGCACCTGAAGAAGGTGGAGAACCACATCACCGAAGCCCAGCGCTTCTCCCACCTACCCAAGCGCTCAGCCGTGGACATTGAGTTCGCGGAGCTCTCCTATTCCGTGAGGGAGGGGCCCTGCTGGCGCAAACGGGGTAAGGGAGCAGTCTGGTGAGGCGATGGGCCCCCAGGAGTTGCCCCTTTGGGAGCCCGAGGCCTGTGTGTCTGCAGGAATTCTGCAGGAGTGGGCCCACTAAAATAACCCCTCACTCACTGTGGGCAGAGCTGAGGTGCCACGTCTGCACTCCCCCTGCACCTGTGAGCGCCGCGGGACACTAGATTCAGTGGGTTATTGAAACTTTCCTCTTCTAAGTTGACACTATCACCTCTGGTCCTTGAGGAGTTTTCCTTCTTGGTTCCAGGTACAGCTCCTGTCTTTGAGGGCTGGTGTGAGAAGGTGGGGGCGGTGTGGGGCTTGTCTCCAGTGGTTAGCAAAAATCCTCGTACCTATGGAGCACTGCTAATTTTCAAAGATGTTCTCATTCCTGGTCTCATTCTTACTGCATTCTTGCCAGAGTCCTCCGAGGCAGGGCGGGTGAAGGTTTAGCAGGGTAGATGACATCCCTCTGTTACTAATAAGGAAACTGAGGTCCAGAAAAGTTGAGCAACTTGCCCAGTGTCACACATCCAGTAAGTGGCAGCGCTGGGACCAGAAGCCAGGCTTTCTAGCTCTCCACGATTCTTTTCTCTCTCTTAACTTCTGTGGTACAGCATTCCCATCTCCTCCACATTTCTCACCCCCTAACGGTGGGTAAGGTCTGACTGGGCTCTGAGTTCCTCTGAACCCTGCCCGCCTCCTGCATCCCTTACATCTTTTGCCCACCCCGCCACAAGCCCCTGCCCTGGGCAGGTTGAGCTGGGAATATAGAAGCTGTTTTGTTTCGTTTTGTTTTTTCCCAGAGCCTGGGTGTGGGTCGGGGCGGAGTTAGGACGTGTTCTCTGAGGTTTAAGAAATGTTTAGGGTGCTTCAGAGCAGGGCTGAGTCTGAGCTGTCTCTGCACTCCCTACCCCTGGTCCCATAAGTGACCAAAAAGGTCACAGGGCCTGAGCCAGTGGAAACTGAGGCATCTGGGCGCCCTGCTCAGCCTCCTATCCCTAAGAGGCCTCTTGGCCCTGAAACTGGCTCTGGGCAAAATGAGAAGAGAGCTGTTATTTCCTTGGCCCTCGCGTTTCCTCACAGTTCTAAGGAGAAATGAAGACGCAAAAGAAATGTGTCTAGATGGACCAGCTCTCTGGTTGCTTCAACCCACCAGCCACAAATGAACACCCCTGCCCATGTCTCCTTGTCATCCTTGTCTCCTTTGCCCTTGGCAGCCCCATTTCGGTCTACTGTCCACTTTGGCATTTTTTCCATCCCTTGGCCCTTTCTCTGCCCTCTGTCCTCCTCTCTCTGAGTTCCTTTTTCACTTGACTCCGTCTTCTCTTCTCTGGAGGATGGAAAGCAGTTAGAGGCAGGCAGAGAGGTAAAAGAGCAGAAGGTGTGGAGAAAGGGGGATTTCTGTCTTTCCTGGGTTAAGAATTTGCCACCCGCCTTTCCTAATTATATATGACATTTCTTGAGTTTTAATTCAAAACACTTTTCTATTAATTATTTTTAATTATATCACTTACTATTCACAACAACCTTATTATATCCTTGGGAGGAGATATTACTCTCCTTTTTTTTTTTTTTAAGGGCCGCACCCATGGCGTATGGAAGTTTTCAGGCTAGGAGCTGAATGGAAGTTGCAGCTGCCAGCCTACACCACAGCCACAACAACACAGGATCTGAGCTGAGCCTGAGACCTACACCACAGCTTATGGCAACACCGGATCCTTAACCCACTGAGTGGGGCCAGGGATCGAACCCGCATCCTCATGTTTACTAGTAGGGTTTGTTACCATTGAGCCACAGTGGGAACTCCCTATCTTTCTTTTAGAGATGAGGAAATGGAGGCTCTGAAAGACTGACTTAATAAAATTGCAAAGAGAGTTACTGACTGAGGCAGAACTAGAACTCTGGTGGGTCTCCATCCTGAAGGCCTGGCAGTCTCCTTCCATGCTGAGCAGTTGAGGTCCAGCCGGAGTCCAGAGACATGGGTTCCTCGCCACTTGTGTGCTGAGTGCCCTTGGGCAGGCTGCTTACCTTCTCTTGGCCTCAGTTTCCTCATCTGTAAACAGGGATGATAAGAGGACCGCCACACAGGCTTGTTGTGCAGCTCAGCTGAGACGTTAGCTGTGAAAATGCTCTGCGAAAGGCAAGAGTAAGGTAACATTTGAATTTGGCATCAATATTCAATCCAGTGCTGGGCTGTGATTAAACGAGAGGAAGGTTCATCATTACCAATTTCTTCCCCTTCATTTTTTTATTTTTATTTATTTTTTTTGCCTTTTGTCATTTTAGGGCCGCACCTGCGGCATGTGGAGGTTCCCAGGCTAGGGGTCTAATCGGAGCTGTAGCCACTGGCCTACACCGCAGCCACAGCAACGCAGGATCCAAGCCGCGTCTGTGACCTACACCACAGCTCACGGCAACGCCGGATCTTTAACCCACTGAGCAAGGCCAGG
>PVHT021183652.1:484394-495893 GCA_004024745.2 Catagonus wagneri
TTCCCCTTCAAAAGAAATCACTTCCTGTGAGTGCCTCTGAAGGGCGTACGCTGATGTGCACAGCCACATGTCTTTCTGTGATGAGGACTGAGGCAGAGGGTTGGAATCCATGACTTCCCCTCTCCCAGTAAAGAACTTGCTGTGTGACCTTGGGTGAGTCACTGGATGTCTCTGGGTCCCAGTTGCCTCATCCATGTTGCTATAGCAGCAGCTTTGGCAATGGACTTTGTAAACTGGAAAGCACTGTCTAGGTAGTTGGTGTGATCAGGACCCCTCAGTGGGCAGCAGCTGGTCCCCTGTCTGACCAGATGTGTCCAGAGGGACAGCTCGGTGCTGCGGAGGGAGGGTGAACATCCCTCACTGCCTCTGCTAAGGAGGTAGAGTGGAGAGAGAACTGGGCCCTGAGGGGTCAGAGGAAGGGAGTAGTGAGCAGAGTACAGCACAGCAGGCAAGTCCAGCCTCCTCAGCTTCATCTTGCCTCTCCACCCCTGTGTCTCACCAGTTGACTTCATGAAGTCTTTGCCCTCTGCTCCCTAGATTATATTACATAAACTCTTATATAGCAGAGCTTTTCCTCTCAAAGCCTGCAGAGCCTCTGCCTTCCCTTTCATTTTGAAATGCTGCTCATCCGTCAAGACTTAGCTCAAATGCCACCTCTTCCATGAAGCCATTTCTGATTTCCCCTTGCCCTTCTACCCTCAATTCCATTTTCTTTTTTATTACTCAGTGAGTTTTATTGCATTTATATTTGTACAATGATCATCACAACCAAATTTTATAGCATTTCCATCCTAAACCCTCAGTGTATCCTCCACCCCCAACTCATCTCATTTGAAAGCCATGCATTTTTCAGTCTGTGAGTCAGTATCTGTTCTACAAAGAAGTTCATTGTGTCCTTTTTGTAGATTTCACATGTAAGTGATAGCATTTGATGTTGGTTTCTCATTGTCTGACTGACTTCACTTAGCATGATAATTTCTAGGTCCTTCCATGTTGCTGCAAATGCCATTATTTCTTTCCTTTTCATGGCTGAGTAATATTCCATCGTGTATATGTACCACATCTTCTTTATCCACTCCTATGTCGGTGGGCATTTAAGTTGTTTCCATGTCTTGGCTATTGTGTAGAGTGCTGCAATGAACACTGGAGTACCTGTGTCTTTTTGAGTCATGGTTTTCTCTGGATAGATGCCCAGGATTGCGATTCCTGGATCAATTGGTAATTCTATTTTTAGTTTTCTGAGAATCTCCTTACTGTTTTTCACAGTGGTTGCACCAATTTACATTCCCATCAGCAGTGTAATAAGGTTCCCCTTTCTCCATACCCTCTCCAGCACTTATTGTTTGTAGACTTTCTGATGATGGCCATTCTAGCCGGTGTAAGGTGGTACCTCATAGTAGTTTTGATTTGCATTTCTCTAATCATCAATTCCATTTTCTGCATTCTCATTGCACATGATTTATACTTCTGTTATAGATCCTTGTTTTATCTTTCTTCAGATCCATAGATATTTTCCTTTTTTTTTTTAATTCTTTTTTTTTTTGGCCGCACCTATAGCGTGTGGAAGTTCCCAGGCCAGGGATCGGCCCAGTGCCACAGCAGGGACTCCAGCTGCAGCAGTGACAATGCCAAATCCTTAACCCGCTGCACCACAGGGAACTTCCAAGATGTTTTCTTTTTTTTCTTTCTTCCCCCCCTTTTTTTTGTCGTTTTTAGGGCTGCATCCACGGCATATGGAGGTTCCCAGGCTAGGGGTCTAATCGGAGCTGTAGCTGCTAGTCTACACCATAGCCACAGCAACGCCAGATCCGAGCTGTGTCTGTGACCTACACCACAGCACACGGCAACGCCGGATCCTTAACCCACTGAGCAAGACCAGGGATCAAACTATCAACCTCATATCAACCTAGTCGGATTCGTTTCCGCTGAGCCACGACGGGAACTCCTCAAGATGTTTTCTTATCCATCTTTTTTACCTAGACTATCACCTTCTGGAATGCAGGAACTATGCCTTCCTTATTATTATTTTTTTTTGGTCCAGTGTCTGGTACAGAGCTTGAAAGGTAGTATATACCAATAAACATTTTTTCAAATGGAATTAATAATAAAATGTCACTTGTTCGTAATGTGCTCTGTGTGCCAAGCACTGTGTCATATGCTTTAGGACACTGAATATATTATCTCATTGGATCTTTATAGCAACCCTATGAGATAGGTACTATCATCCTCATTTTACAGATGAGGGACCTGGAGCTCAGAGAGGTTAAGCAACTTGCCTGAGGTCACACAGCTGGTAAGTGTGGAGCCAGAATTTGAATGTAGATCCATCTGACTCCAAACCTGTACTCTTAATGCATATGCTGCCTCCCAATGAGTGAGCGAAAGGTGAGATTTTACTGGGCCATATTAGGGGCTGCAGAGACAAGCCTGGTGGGCAGAGAGAATACACTGAAGAAAGCTTTTTCGGAATGAGGCCAAGGCCCTGAGAACAAACACTTATTGAGCATCTAGTACATGCCAGCCAGTCTGTTAAGGTTACAACGATGAGTAAGACACAGATCCTGCCTCCAAGGAGCTGACTGACTAAGAGGCTGGGGGAGGGGATGAGGGGCAGGCACATCGAGTAACAAACATGCTGGCATATGAGAGATGCTCTGGGAACACAGAAGACAGTCAGCCAGTTCAGGCTGGATCTTTGGAACAGTCTTCCTGGAGGGGGTGAGAGTGTTTGCAGATGAGGAGCAGGGTCTTCTGTTACCTTGATCCCTCTCTGCGCCCATCCATGTTTTCCCAGGGCCTTCAGAAGAGCATTGTCACCTTGAGTACTTTGGCTTTCATGGTGGTTGTTTCTAGGGGGACAGGATGAGAGGGTATAGGTGACTGTGGGGGCTCCAGGGGTCCCTCCTCCATCCCAGCCCATTCACACTGACAGGAACTGCCTAGTTCATTGATAGCCATGGCCGCTCCTAAGAGTGTGGGTGCCTCTGCTCGCTGCAGCCCTGATCAGAAGCTCCTCCCTCCCTCACTGCAGGTTATAAGACCCTCCTTAAGTGCCTGTCAGGGAAATTCTGCCGCCGGGAGCTGATTGGCATCATGGGCCCCTCGGGGGCTGGCAAGTCCACGTTCATGAACATCTTGGCAGGATACAGGTGAGGACTGGTAGAATGGGGGCAGGACCCAGGAAGAGGGGGTCCCTGGGGAGCACAGAAAATGTTGTGTAGTGTCTTTGAGCCCCACCCTAACCAACGTTCTGCAGGGAGTCTGGAATGAAGGGGCAGATCCTGGTCAACGGGAGGCCACGGGAACTGAGGACCTTCCGTAAGATGTCCTGCTACATCATGCAGGACGACCTGCTGCTGCCACACCTCACGGTGCTGGAAGCCATGATGGTGAGGGCCGCGTGGCCTCCCCTGTCCCCGCTCCGCCCGCCATCCCGTCCTGCCTCCGCGTTGGCTAAGTGGTCGAGGCCGTGCCCCTCTCACACACACGTCTGATCCACCTCCTCTCTGGGCCCAGGTCTCTGCTAACCTGAAGCTGAGCGAGAAGCAGGAGGTGAAGAAGGAGCTGGTGAGTGGAGGAGGGGAGGGGGGAACAGGACAGCCGCCGTTTTTGGTGCTGCTGAGTTCTGGGGTCCCAGAGTTGGGTGGTGGAAGAGGAACAGTCAAGGCTGGGACATTGGGCTTAAAGGAGATGCTTATTTGAATTCGGATGAGGTGGAGTTCCTGCTGTGGTGCAGCAGGTAAAGAAGCTGACTAGTATCCGTGGGGATTCAGGTTCCATCCCTGGCCTCGCTCAGTGGGTTAAGGATCCGGCATTGCCGTGAGCTGTGGCGTAGGTTGCAGACTCCACTCAGATCTGGCATTGCTATGGCTGTGGTGTGGGCCGCAGCTGCAGCTCCAATTCAGCCCCTAGCCTGGGAAATGCCATATGCTGCATGTGCAGCACTAAAAAGCAAAAAAAAAAAAAAAAAAAAAAAAAAATTGGGAGTTCCCTTTGTGGCTCAGTGTTAACAAACCCAACTAGGATCCATGAGGCAGGTTGGATCTCTGGCCTTGCTCAGTTGGTTAAGGATCTGCGTTGCCATGAGCTGTGGTGTAGGTTGCAGATGTGGCTTGGATCCCACGTTGCTGTGGCTGTGGCGTAGGCTGGCAGCTGAAGCTCCGATTTGATCCCTAGCCTGGGAACTTCCATATACCTTGGGTGCGGCTCTAAAAAGAAAAAAAAGGAAACCACACACACACAAAAGTTGGGGTGGGGGAGTTCCCTGGTGGCCTATGTGTTAAGGATCTGGCATCATCACTGTTGTGGCTCAGGTCACTGCTGTGGTGTGGTTTCAGTCTCTGGCCTGGGAACTTTTGCATGTTGCAGGTGCAGTCAAAACAAATAAAATAAATCAGGGTGGGGCTGGGGGGAAACAGTGACTCTGAAGCTGACCTGGGGTGGGGGTGGGGGGCCGGGCCAGGTGACGGAGATCCTGACAGCACTGGGCCTGATGTCCTGCTCCCACACGAGGACAGCCCTACTCTCCGGTGGGCAGAGGAAGCGCCTGGCCATCGCCCTGGAGCTGGTCAACAACCCGCCTGTCATGTTCTTTGACGAGCCCACCAGGTAGTTCTCCCCTCCTCCCCCACCAGGACGCCTCCTCCGCTCAGCCCAGAGCCAGGGCTGGAGGCTGCATCCGCAACACTGCTGGAGACCAGAGCATGTGTTTGCAGATTCCTGGAGCCAGAGAAGGGCTCCTTTCCTGCCAATCCTGTTGCCATAGCGGCCCCATCCTTCACTCAAGCAGAAATCCTGATGTCCTCCTGAAGCCGCCTGCTCCTGCTCCCCGCCACCCCCCAGCAGTCAGTCAATCACCAAGTTCTGCTGATTCCACCTTCTTTTTCCAGCTCTCGGATTCGCCCCACCCCCACACTTAGTGCCAGCGCTTAAATTCAGGGCGTCATCAGCTCTTGCCTGCATCTCTGTGACAGACTCCCTCTCCTCTTCCCAGCCCATCCTTCTTCCAAACTGCACCCAGAGCGAACTTTCTAAACGACATATCTGGCAACACTCACTCCCTTGCTTAGAAACATGCAGTGATTGGAAGTTCTCATGTGGTGCAATGGGTTAAGGATCCGATGTTGCCGCACTGTGGTGCAGGCTGCAACTGCAGCATGGGTTCGATCCCTGGCCCAGGAACTTCCACGTGCTGCAGATGCAGCCAACCCCCTCCCCCAAACATACAGCGATTCCTGTTTGCCCTCAGAATAAAGTCAGAGGACTTACAAGGTCCTGGTCTGAACCTGCTTCTCTGGCCTCACATCTTGCTTCACGCTGTCTTGTATTTTATGCTCTAATAATATTGAATTGCTTATAATTCTCGCAGTCAAGCCATGTGTTTCATGCCTCTGAGCTTTGCACATGCTGTGTCTTCTGCCTGGAACGCCCTTCACCACCACTCCAGCCCTTCTTCCCTCACCTGGCTTAGCTCCTTCTTCTTCCAGACTCACTAAGGGACCTTCTCTGACCACGCTCCGATGCCTTTGTACAGCACAGCCAAATCCCCGCCTTCTCCTCACGTTTCTACAGCACATCCCACATTATCTCAAATGATCTGTGCATCTCTGTCTCTTCCTCTACAGTCCATGTTGTATTTCTCCTTGTAATCCTAGTGCCTGGCATTCAGCAGGTGCTTAATATATGCTCGTTACACTGATCGGTTCTCTGGGCTTCTTGGTATCTCCAAAGCCTGAATCGTACTGTGTGGCTTGGTTATAGGCACGGCCAGGGCAGCCCCCTTCCTGCCAGCTCCCTCCCTCAGAGCAGCTGCCCCACCCCCTCCTCCAGACGCTCCCTTCCCTTGGTTCTGCCTGCCTTATTCTGCCCCCTGCTGGCCTCTCTCTGCACAGCGGTCTGGACAGCGCCTCCTGTTTCCAAGTGGTGTCCCTCATGAAGTCCCTGGCCCAGGGGGGCCGTACCATCATCTGCACCATCCACCAGCCCAGTGCCAAGCTCTTTGAGATGTTTGACAAGGTGAGCGTCTCTGGGCCTCAAAGGTGACTGGCCTGCGATTGGGGGGGGATCGGTGGAGGTGTGGCGGGATCCGCCTGACCCGCTTGCCGCTGGGCCTGTTTTCCTCGCCCCGCTCTTTCCGCTTCAGCTCTACATCCTGAGCCAGGGTCAGTGCATCTTCAAGGGCGTGGTCACCAACCTGATCCCCTACCTGAAGGGGCTCGGCTTGCACTGCCCCACCTACCACAACCCGGCCGACTTCAGTGAGTGGGGCCCTGTTGGTGGGGCTGGGATATGGTGGTGGGTCCAGCCTGGGGTTCAGACCGAGCATTTGGGCCTCCCGGGGAGCAGAGACCTCACTGTCACCTGCCTTCCGCACACGCCCAAGGAGGGGCTGGCTTGCCCTTGGGAAGCACGGCTAGCTCCGCTGAGCGCACCCCTCTGTGTCCCACAGTCATCGAGGTGGCCTCTGGCGAGTACGGAGACCTGAACCCCCTGCTGTTCAGGGCCGTGCAGAACGGGCTCTGTGCCATGGCGGAGAAGAAGAGCAGCCCCGAGAAGAATGCGGTCTCCGCCCCCTGCCCGCCTTGCCCTCCGGTGAGTAGGGTGCAGAGGGCAGAGTGCAGAGTCGGGGAGGGGGTCAGGACTACCGGCAATGGCCGCGCCAAAGAGGCTGTGCCCCAGAGACGTCACAACCACCGGACACTGGGAAGGACTCAGGACTCGGGAGTCGACCTCTTATTAGCTGTGCGACCTTGGGCCCGTTACGTAACCTCTTTCTCTCTTTTTTTTTTCTTTTTAGGGTTGTACCTGCAGCAAATGGAAGTTCCCAGGTGAGGGGTCGAATCAGAGCTGCGGCTGATGGCCTGCATCACAGCCACAGCAACGCCAGATCTGAGCCACGTCTGCGACCTACACCGCAGCTCATGGCAACGCTAGGGATTGAACCGCATCCTCATGGATACTAATTGGATTCTTAACCCACTGAACCATAGTGGAAACTCCTACTTAACCTCTCTGAGCTTCAGCTTTCTCATTCATTCATCTGTTCAGCAAAATTCTCACTGAGCATCTTAGCATGTTGTCCTCAGTGCCACCTGGAAAGCAAGACAGAGGTTGTCTCTGGCTTCATAGGCAGTGTGGTTTCCTATCATCTCTAACTTGGAGATGATGATACTTATTTCATAGGGTTATTGAGAGGTCTCATTAGATCATCATGTAAAGCTTCCCGCTGTGGCTGGTACTGATAGTGTTTGTTCCATGCCAGCTCTCGTCCTTAAATTAAATACTAGAACCCTGGAAGACTGGAAGGGTTATGTTGCAATTGTCATCGTTATTATCATTGTTAATAATATTACTGTGAAGCTGGTGGCGTAAAGGCATTATCCCCTTAGGGTAAATGTTTTCAGTCGATTGAAGTGAAGTGACCGATCTGTTAGCAGCCTCCACAGATGTCCTTGACCCTCCTTCCGTCCCCTCCCTCCCTCTCACCCCCTCTTCGTGTCTCTCTCTGATTCTCACTTTGATTCACGCCTGTAAGGCCAGCTTCCAGGTATCCAATTCAAGGGTGCAAAATTCTGGAGGACCCTGGCCCTGGGGACAGGCCTCCGGGGTTTTCCCACCAGCTGAGCTGGATGTGCAGCGGCCGGGTGGGGTAGGCTCACTGGATCCGATTTCCTCTCCCCAGGAAGTGGATCCCATTGAAAGCCACACCTTTGCCACCAGCACCCTCACACAGTTCTGCATCCTCTTCAAGAGGACCTTCTTGTCCATCCTCAGGGACACGGTGAGGCTTCAGGTGGGGGGCGGGACGGGTGGTGTAGGCCTGGCCTTGTGGAGTGTGGGATCCCAGCCGCTGGGATGGCCTTGGGGCCCCTCCCCCTGCAGCCCCCCAGGGCCTCCATGGGCCCTGCTCGAGTGTGGTCTGCCCATCCCTGGCCTGGAATCCATCCTCTCTCCTCGTGATCACCCCTCACCCAGGTCCTGACGCACCTGCGGTTCGTGTCCCACGTGGTGATCGGCGTGCTCATCGGTCTCCTCTACCTGCACATCGGCAACGACGCCAGCAAGGTCTTCAACAACACCGGCTGCCTCTTCTTCTCCATGCTGTTCCTCATGTTCGCTGCCCTGATGCCAACTGTGCTCACCTGTGAGCTGAGCCCAGCTCCCCTGGGTGCCGGGCGGGCTGGGGTGGGCACAGGGTGCCAGACGGCTGTCCCTAATCAGCCTGCATCCTCAGTCCCCTTAGAGATGGCAGTCTTCATGCGGGAGCACCTCAACTACTGGTACAGCCTCAAAGCGTATTACCTGGCCAAGACCATGGCCGACGTGCCCTTTCAGGTGAGCCCCTTCCTCCCACCTCCCACTGCCTCCCTCCTGTCTTGCGTCCTTGCTTGCTTGCCTCTCTCAGCCTCGTCACCTGCCATCCTTTCCTCGACGTCTACTCACTCAGCCACAGGTGGTGAGTACCCACCATGCACTGGGCTCTAGGCCAGGCACTAGCGATGGAGCAAGGAACACGGCGGAAGAAGGCTTGACCTGGTGGAACTTAGGACAAACAGAAAATAATGAAAGTCACAGCCCTACGAATGACACTGATGCTTATTCGAGGCGTCAGAGAATAGAGTAGCGGCGCCTCGTTAGCGGTGAGACTTTGGGCAGGTCACCTAATCTCTTTTTGCTCCAGTGTCGCCATCTGCAGAGTGGAGTGATGACAGTACCTTCCTCGGGACTGTCTGTATGAATGAAATGAGTTAATTCATGGAAAGTACTTAGGATACTGCTTGGCGTGGACTAAAGTGCCCAGTAATGCTTGCTGGGTTTGGTTGTCGTTATTGCCGCCACCGCCCTGTTCTAAGCACCAGGGCCGCCGGTAACCCGCAGAGCGCCTCTGAGCAAGTTAGAAAAGGCGCCCCTTCCTCAGGGTGGAAGCTGCATTGCGCCAGGGTGAGAAGGGCACAGCTGGGTTCCCTCTTGATGGGTGTCCTGTGCAGGGAGTGAGCTGCAATACTGCACATGGTAGACTAGGTCTCTGTCCTCCAAGAAGTGATGGCACCCACGAAGACAAAACGCTTTTCTGTAGAGAGTTAATTAATTGACAGGATAAGGAATATGCTGGTGCAGATGGGAGGGACCTTGGGAGTTCAGAGGTGTGGAAGTCACCGTGCCTGAGTGGGTCTGAATGGGTCTGAGAAGGCCTGATGGAAGAGCTGAGACTGGAAGATGAAAGAAGTCCGTAGAGCTGGGAGGAAGAAGACCTGTGTCAAGTTCATGTGACGCATGAATAGGAATGTGGAGGCAAGACCAGGCCTGGACGCTCTAGCAATAGCTGGTCTAGAGGCTCCTGCCTGGGTGGAGTGGAGGGTCTCGGCCGCTGCCCAGCCCCGTGCCCACTCCCCAGGTGGTGTGCCCAGTGGTATACTGCAGCATCGTATACTGGATGACAGGCCAGCCAGCGGAGACCAGCCGCTTCCTGCTCTTCTCGGCCCTGGCCACTGCCACGGCCTTGGTGGCCCAGTCTCTGGGGTTGCTGATTGGAGCCGCCTCCAACTCCCTCCAGGTGAGGGGCCAGCAGGTGGGGGGCACCCCGTGAGGGGACGTGGGCTGGTGGGAGGAAGCAGGGGCTGGCCTGAGGAGTGGATCTGCGCAGAACGCAGGGGTCACCGCAGTCCTGAGTCTGTCCTGGTCACCCCTGTGATGGACCCGTCGCCTCCCCTCCCCTCCAGGTGGCCACCTTCGTGGGCCCGGTTACTGCCATTCCTGTCCTCTTGTTCTCCGGTTTCTTTGTCAGCTTCAAGACCATCCCCACGTACCTGCAGTGGAGCTCCTACCTCTCCTACGTCAGGTCAGTGCCCCTTCGCTCACCGCCCCGTTCCTCCCTGCAGCAGGCATTGCCCCACGGGCGAGAGACTGCACCCGGCCCTGGCGGGCTGCCCAGGGAGCAGGGGCCCTGTGCTCTGTGTCCTGCTCTAATGGCGCTGCTCGCCTAGGTATGGCTTTGAGGGTGTGATTCTGACCATCTATGGCATGGAGCGAGGAGACCTGACCTGCTTGGAGGAACGCTGCCCTTTCCGGGAGCCCCAGAGCATCCTCCGAGCGCTGGATGTGGAGGATGCCAAGCTCTACATGGACTTCTTGGTCTTGGGCATCTTCTTCCTGGCCCTGCGGCTGCTGGCATACCTTGTGCTCCGTTACCGGGTCAAGTCGGAGAGATAGAGCTCTGTCCTGGCCTGCGCCCCAGCCCCCGCAGCAGGAAGCCCCCAGCCCCAGCCCTCTGGGACTGTTTTAACCTTGTAGACTTGGGCACTGGTTGCTGGTGCAGCCACCCTCCCCTCTCGACTCCTCCGCAGGCTGGCTGTCGGACTGGGCTGTGTTCCCAGCCTTGGCCGCCGGGGTCAGGGCGCTAGACCTCTCTGGCCCGCCCGGGAGCCTTCCCAAGTCGATGCCGTCTGTAGCTTCCTCCCTCCTCTCTCCAACATCTGCATGTGAAGACCCTAGGAGGCCGCACCCTCCCTCCTGCCCCAGCACCCTCCTCTGTTGTCTGTCTGCCTGGGAGCCCCAGGCTCTCCAGGCCCCCACTCACAACTGACCAAAGTGGCCCCCTTTGGGGGTCCCTGCCACACAACTGTTTGTAAACTGGGCTGTTACAAGGTTGGGGTTCCAGGGCTGGGCCCTGGTGGGGTCCCCTGGATGTCCCGTTTGGACGTGGGAACGGAGCAGGGATGGACCCTGGAAGTCTCCTCCTCCTCCTCCCCGCCCCCAGACCCTGGCAGATGTGGACAATCTCTTGGGACAGAAGCTGGGTTTTCTACCTGGGTCACCCCTCCCAGTCCTGGGGATTGGAGAGGCCTGGCGCTGTGGGCTGTCCCTGTCACCTCGGGTGGGGGCTGGGCCTGTGGCACCTCTGCAATAATGTCTGTGTTTCTCTCCCACCTGGCCCTGGAACTGGAGAATGTACTTTATTCCGGGAGGGAGTGGCAAAAGACCTGAGCCTCCCTTCTCGATGCTTGAGCCGTCCCGCAGTGTCCCTCCCCTCTCCTGAGGTACAGGCACATACTTGCGAACAGGCAATCTCAGCCCTACACGCATTTGCTGTCCCCCTCTGCCCCCTGCCCAGGGCACAGAGGAAGAGTGATGGTGGCGCGGTGGTGGTGGTGGGTGCTGCGGGGAGGGCGGTGCCAACTTCCTCCTGAGGATCCTACTTTGACTCTAAGGATGAGGCTGGTGCTGCCTGGGGGTCTCCAGGATCTGCAGGTGTCTGCCCCCCTCCCCAGTCTTCCCTCCCTCCCCACCCCGGGGTGGCACTGGGCACCAGTTCCCTGGAAGACAGGACCCCACACAAGCACAAGCGCGGGCGTAATTTAGACTCGGCCACTGCCACCCTATGGCTCTTCTTTTGTGTGTCAAGCTGGCATTCTCACTCCCCCAGCCCTTCCAAGGCCACGTGCTGCTCAAATTCCTGTCCATGTCTCTTCACCCGCTTCCAACACACACACACACACACAC
>PVHT021183652.1:499319-536358 GCA_004024745.2 Catagonus wagneri
TGCCTGGAACATCCTAGTTTTGCTTTTTTTTTTTTTTTTTTGTCTTTTTAGGGCCGCACCTGTGGCATATGGAGGTTCGCAGGCTGAGGATCCAATCGGAGCTGCAGCTGCCAGCCTACACCACAGCCACAGCAATGTGGGATCCTTAACCCACTGAGTGAGGCAGGGATCGAACCTGCATCCTCATGGATACTAGTCAGATTCATTTCTGCTGAGCCACGACGGGAACTCCCAGAACACCCTAGTTCTGCCACACGCAGAGTTAATTTCTCTGGGCTGGGGTAGGGCCCAGTGTGTGACGGGTTGGGTGCTTACCTGGAGACAGACTAACTTAGTTTTTTATGGAGGCGGGGGTGGGGGTGGGATGTGGGGAGTAGGAGTGGGAAGTGGAAACTCTGAGTCTTAGCTCCTAGAATTCTAGCTAGTTGTAGGGGGAATTCCGGGGACCACCTTCTTGCTGGAGCGATGCCAACAGATGGCTCCTTGAAGTTAAAACAAAATCCCACCGTTAGCTAGTCTTTCTTAAGATTCTTCATTTTTTTACTCTTTCGCAAAAAAAAAATTTCTCAAAAGTTCTGGCCACACTTGCAGCATAGGGAAGTTCCTGGGCCAGGGATCAAAACTGCACCACAGCGCAACCCAAGCTTGCTGGCATAGCAACGCCAGATCCTTAACCCGCTGTGGCACTAGAGAACTCCTATTCTTTCTTTTTTAAGATGAAATTTCAGATGCTCCCGAAGGAGTAAAATTTATAAATTCACACATTTGTAAGTTCCCTTGGGAGCGAAAGGAACAGTCATTCTGAAGCCAGAAAGGGCCATTCAGGCACCGAGAACATTTGTGGAGTGGCTCACATATTTGCACAGAAAGCTCTTCTGCATGAGGCTGCTGGGATGAGTGTTGTCATTTCCTCCTTTCACAGAGAAGGAAACCGAGGCTTAGATAAGTGACTGGAGCCAGCTCTCAAGATGCTCTGCTCTTGCCACTGAGAACCACCTGCGATTTCTCCTGCTGGTCCCAGTAACCTGCAGAGGTGGGGCATCCAGGCATGTTTTGAAATGAGCCCACTTTCCCTGAACGCCGACCTTCCCGGACTCAGAGACCCTTTCCTTCCGCACAGCTGCCTTCGGTGGCAGGGTCTGTGCGAGGTGCTGGAGGGCAGGTCCGACCAAGGCCGTTCCCCGGGCCCCGGCTCTGCAGCACCAGCTGCCCCGTCCTGAGGTCAGACGACAGAGCACATGCCCACAGCATGACTCACAGTACTTCTGTCTTCAAGAGGCCAAATTATATGTTATTAATAAAACCTACATGGCTGTCATACCCGCTGGGGGGCGGGGGAGGGGACCAGCTTGCTCTGAGCTGTGTCCAGTAACCAGCCAGGGCCCTGTCTGCCCCGTGTGGCTAAGCAAGAGCCGTGAAGCCAGAGCGGTCC
This sequence comes from Catagonus wagneri, assembly GCA_004024745.2. Lineage (NCBI taxonomy): Eukaryota > Metazoa > Chordata > Mammalia > Artiodactyla > Tayassuidae > Catagonus > Catagonus wagneri. The sequence continues at coordinate 500,752 of PVHT021183652.1, forward strand.
CCAGGCCCGAAATGTCCTCCCTAAGACCACACTTGCAGGTTTGCCCTGCTTCCTTTCTTCCCCTTATCCCATCCTGCTCTTCTTTCAGAACTTCTGCTAAAGTCATAGGAGTTCTCTTGTGGCTCAGAGGATTAAGGATCTGCTGTGGCACAGGTTCGATCCCTGGCCCGGGAACTTCCACGTGCTGCGGGTACAGCCAAAAAACAACCCCCAAATCAAATGTGCTGTTTTCCCTGCTGCCTGGAGTGCCCTTCCCTACTCCAGCTTTTTTTCTTTCTTTCTTTCTTTCTTTTTTTTTTTTTTTGTCTTACCTAGGGCCGCACCCGCGGCATATGGAGGTTCCCAGGCTAGGGGTCCAACAGGAGCTGTAGCCGCCGGCCTATGCCACAGTCACAGCAACGTGGGATCCAAGCCGTGTCTGCAACCTACACCACAGCTCACGGCAACGCCGGATCCTTAACCCACTGAGCAAGGCCAGGGATCGAACCCGCAACCTCGTGGTTCTTAGTCGGATTCGTTAACCACTGAGCCACGACGGGAACTCCTTCTTTCCTTTTTTTATTGAAGTATAGCTGATTTGCAGTATTTCAGGTGTACAGCAAAGTGATTCAGTTCTATATGTGCATTCTCATTCTTTTCCATTTTAGGTTATTACAAGATATCAAATGTAGTTCTCAGTGCTATGCAATAGGTCCTTGTTGTTTATCTATTTTATTTATAATAGTGTGTATCCGTTAATCCCAAATTCCAAATTTATTCCTCTCCCCTACTTCCTCCCCATTGGTAGCCATAAGGTTGTTTTCTGTGTCTGTGAGTCTATTTCTGTTTTGTAAATAAGTTCATTTGTACCATTTTTTTTTAGATTCCGCGTATAAGTGATATTAGATGATGTTTGTCTTTGTCTGGTTTGCTTCACTTAGTATGTTAATCTCTATGTCCATCCGTGTTGCTGCAAATGGCATTATTTCATTTTTTCTTATGGCTGAGTACCAGCTTATTTTTTAAGATCCAGTTTGAATGTCCCCTCCTGTGCCAGAGGCGGTTAGTACCTTCCTCTCTCAGTCTTTCCTAAGGCTTCTGCCTGCCTCGGACTCCCTGGAAGGCCGCTGCTCTGGTCTGGTCCCTGTTGGCCTTGTTCTGGTCGCTCAGTGCTAGCCCAATGCCATGTGCTCAGTGAAAGAACAGCTGTCCACGTGTGTAAGTGAACTACCTGCACTGTCTGCGGTCTGGATAGAGTAGAGGCCCCAAAGCCCTCTTCCCAGCCCCGCCCGAGATGCCTCTCCACCAGTTCCCTCCTGCACACCTTGGCTCGGTGCACACCTGTGTTTGCAGGTGGAGGCGTGTCCTGCCTGTGGGTGGTGGGTGACTCCGTTGGCTTACGTGGGCCCTGGGTGTGCCCTGTATGAAAGCGCAGCAGTGAGGGTGGGGGCTCTGAGAACCAGGAAGCCCCAGGGCCAGGCCATGATTGGGTGCCAGGCCATGATTGGGCGCCAGACCAGAAGAGCAGGTTGGGGTGGGAGCGGTCCCTCAGCCCCACTCTTCTGCCTTCCTTGACCTCAGTGTCCAGAAGCAGTACACAGAGGTCTGGGGTCTCAAGAGAGCCAGGTACAGACGGAGGACCCAAGAAGACCTTGACTGACCTCTGCCAGGTGGTAGGCTGAGGCAGTGAAGAGGCAGAGAAGGAAGAAGGCCTTGGGGGCCAGCGGGTGGGTTACTCAGGAAGGCCCAGGGATGAGGCAGGAAGACCCAGGCCCCAGAGTCCTGTTCTGGCTCTTCCCTTCCTCGTTGGGTCAAATTGTGCAAGTTTTGGCCTTCTGAGCTGCAGTTTCTTCATCTGTAAAACGGGCACAGGCCCTGCCTTGGCGGGGGGTAAGGGTGTAGTGGGCGAGGGCTGAAGCTTGCGGAGGGCAGTCCCAGCGGCAGGGCCCGCCCAGACGGAAAGCTGCACCCCGGCGGGCGGGGGCGATGGAGCGACGGAAGGGGAAGAGGTCCCCGCCCCAGACCTGCTCTCCGGGACGCCAGCTCCTCTTGCTGTCCCCGTCCTCCCAGGTCCTGGCGGCCCGGAGCGCCTGGGTTCGTCCTCGCGCGTGCCCGCTGCGGGGCTGGATGCCAGGGCGGGCAGGGCTCCGCGCAGGCGGGCGGGCCGGCTGGGCAGGAAGCGCCGCGCGGCGCCGGGGCCTCTGGGAGCAGGCGGGGGACTCCGGCGGCGACCGGCTCGCGGGCCTGGGCAGCGGCGGATAAAGGTCTAAGCAGCGGGGCGGGGCGGGCCGGTGCTGGGCTAGAGCCGCTAGGAGCCGCGGCAGGGGATGCGGAGGACCGAGCCGCTGCGCTGAGTGGTGGGCATTCTGGCAGGCTCTCCCCTTGGGCTCTGAAAGCGACTCGAACTAGCAAAACTGGGACTCAGCTTAAGGGGAGGAACTCTGCACCGTCGGAGCGCAGACCCCGTACTTTTCCTGCTGTGCACCTTCCTTTTCTTACTGCCCAGGAGGGACCTTCCGAGAATTGCCCTCCCCACCTAGAGTCCCATATTGAGTCTGAGGCCCTGCGTCTGATTTTATCCCACTTGAAAGTTTCCCCAAGCTTTTTCGACCTTCCAGGGTCCTCTTTTAACTCCTCCAGCTCCTGGGATTCCTGGTCTGACCCCTGGCCCGGGCCTCCTCTGGTTGTTTCTGCTGGCAGTTGAGCCCAGTGCAACCAATTCTAAGTGTGCCCTGCTCTTAAGGGGCCACATTTCAGTGCAGACCAGGTGCCAAATCGTTGTATCCTCCATTTAAGAGAGCTCAGAGCCGGGAAGGACTTCTTTTTTCCTGGGAGGAAGACACTTAAGTAGATTCCTAAAAGATTAGGTAGGGAGTTCCCTGGTGGCTCAGTGGGTTAAGGATCTGGTGTTGTCACTACTATGGCTCTGATTACTGCTGTCTCTTGGGTTTGATGCCTGACCCTGGAACTTCCGTATGCTGTGGGCTTGTCTTGAACAACAGCAACAAAAAAGATTGAGTAAGATTCTGACAGGGAAGAAAGGTGATTCCAAGCTGATGAAAGGGTAGGAACAAAGGAAAGTACCAGCAAGAATTCAGTAAGCCTGGCGGATGAGGGGCTGGTCAGGGGCAAACATAATAGCCGATGTGGGCCAGGTATTTGGACTCTATACATTAGGTAGGATCTTAGGGAGGTGACTGGTGCCTGGGATGAGGGATCAGAGTGGAACGAGACTGAAGGCAGAGGCCAGTAAGTTGAAGGGGGGTCCCCGGAAAGCCCCTGGAGCATCTGAGTATCACAGGGGCAGTAGCGGTGATACAGTAGGAACAGGCTGGCCAAGCACTGGGAGGAGGAAGTGGCAGGACTGTTTCCATTGTCTGAAGGAGCGGGGGAAGGATGCGAAGACGAGAGATCAGATTTCAGGTACAAATCATATGACGGAGAAGATTTGCAGTAAAGTTACTGAAAGGGGAGGAGGGATGCTGGGTTCAGTTCTGCAGCCATGCAGCTTGAAGCACCGGTAGGATGTCCACATGGAGATATCAAATAGGAAGTCATTCATTCATTTATCTATTATTTATGCCAGGCGCAAAGGGAGGTTACAAAGAAGTCACAGAGAAGATAAAATGATCAAACCATTAAAACTCAGCCACAAAGACCTGATAGCTAGGGGAAGAACTGCAGAGAGTGGATGATGGTTACTGGAAAATACCGGCTCAGAAAAAGCCACTGAAAATGAACACAGGGCTCGTCTGAGCTTGATGGCAGCCAAGCAAAAAAAAAAAAAAGTCATTTAAATAAAACAGTTCACTGGGCTAGAACTCAGTAGAAAGGCGATCGCGAAGCCACAGGGGAGAGGCAGTGGGTGGTAGGAGGTAAAATGGGATCACCTGGGTGGGGGAGGTGGGGGAGGGAGGTCTGAAGGTCAGGCCAGGACTTTGGCGATGCTGACATTTAGGGAGAGGCTGATGTCCTCCTAGGAGGAAGACGCCCCCCTTGGCCTGCAAGGGGAGGTGGGGTAGGAAGGTAGGGGTGTGGGGGGTCCATTCACACCATTCTTCCTGCAGGGGTTCGAACAGGCTAGAAGGTGGTTTGCTCAGACTCCAGGCTCTGGCCTTTTCTCCTGCCATGAGGTGGGGCTGCCATTTGCCCAGGGCCCCCTGGGGTCCTGGTCTGGGAAGAGCACTCCAGCCAGCAGGTGAGCAGGAAGCAGGGTTTTCTGTTTCTACCTCTCCTTTCTCTTCAGAGTCCAGAGGGCACCTCCAAGAGAGCAGGGATCCAGACGCAGGGGTGCTAGTCCCAGCTCTGTGAGTCACTAGCTGTGGGTCTTGGGCAAGTCACAGCACATCTTTGAGCTTCCTTTTGCCCATCCTAAAATAAGAGAGTCAGACTAGATGGTCTTTAGGGCCCCTGTAACTGTTTAAGTCCAGGAACACTTGCCTGATTGCATTTTGCCTTCAACAGATATTTCCTGAGTGCCTGCTATGAGCCAGGCCCCATGCTAGGTTCTAAGTAAATAATTGTGAACCAAAACAGTTCTAATAATTGTGAACTCCCTGCTCTCATGGAGGAATGTTAATCATTACAAATGAATGTTAATCAAATAATCACATAATAACTACTACAAAGGGGTAGTACATGATGCTAAGAGAGCTAATAATGAGGGTTTGTTTGTTGGTTTGTTTTTTGTTTTTGCTTTTTAGGGCTGCACCTGCAGCATATGGAAGTTCCCAGGCTAGGGGTCAAATCGGAGCTGTACCTGTTGGGCCTACACCACAGCCACAGCAACATGGGATCCGAGCTGCGTCTGCAACCTACACCACAGCTCACGGCAGTGCTGGATCCTTAACCCACTGAGTGAGGCTAGGGATCGAACCAACAACTTCATGGATACTAGTTGGACTTGTTTCCTCTGAGCTACAATGGGAACTTCTAATGAGGGATTTGATGTAGATGTGGGGTCTGTGTGTTGGTGAGCTAATGTGGGTGAGTTCTGGATGCTATTTCTTTCTTCTTTTTTCTCTCCATAGATGAACGAGGCCCCTTCCTGATCCACTGGAGTTTGCCCCTTAGAGAGCAGCGCGTCCTCGGTCCCCCTAGGTGAGGCCTTAGTGTCATACCTTAGAGTGCGTCTGGGACAGCAGAGTCGCCTGGGAAAGGTTAGGACTTGAAGAGAACTTGACGCCCTGGGGAGAGACAGGCCTTCTGGGGATGGAGAGGGCACAGAGTCAGCTACCAGGCCTGAGAGGAAGTTGGTTTACATCATCCGAAGTACAAGTCATGGTGGCCAGCCTGAGTTTCGGGCAGGCAGCCAGCAGCGGCGCGCTAGAGGGCTAGGGGCGAGACCTTAGTCCCTCGGAAGGGTGTGAGAATCAGAGAGGCTCTGGACTTGAGTGTCCAGGGCCAGGCCTGGATCTCAGGAAGCCAGAAGTCCATCATTCCAGGCATTCCGGAGGTGGGCTCTGAGCCTGTGTGGATCCTAAGCCCAATAGCCGAGCCCCAGCTCACCCCTTCTCCTTGCTCGCAGGGCCTTTATACGCCACCACGGAAGCTCAGCGGACAGTGATCCCCCATCAGGGAGGCCCGGGCAGTTGTTCCGGGGTGTTGCTGCCACTGGTAAAGGGACCGGCTGGGAGAAGGGCTTCGGGGATCTCAATGCGGGGATGTGGCGGGGGAGGAGGGCTTAGAGGGAGAAGCAGGCGGAAGGAGGGGGATAGAGGATCCAACTTCGTCGTCATCCGTCAGTGGAACCACCTCCCTCACCCCAGCATCCACTTTTCCACGTATCCCTTCCTGCAACACCTGTGCAAGGCTCACTTCCGATGTGCATGTGCAAAGCCCTGGGAGGGATCTATCGCCTCCACTGCCTCTAGCTGTCCGGAGAAGCCGGTGCACAGATAATATGCAGCCAGTCAGCGCAGGCTCGCCATCACTCTTCCCGTGGCTCCTCATTTTCTGCCACAGGGGTCCAAGCCTCTGGACAGCCTGAGGGAGTCCTGTGTGCCCAGCACCATTCTGGGCCCCAGCCCTTCCCGGTGCTGTGCCTTGACTCTGCAGCCTCACCCCGCCCGCTCCCTGAGCTCCTGCATTCCCGGGCCTCTCCCCGATGCATCTCCCTTGCCTTCCCATCCAGAAGCCGTCCAGCGGCACCGCCGGAACCTGGCTGAGTGGTTCAGCCGGCTGCCCAGGGAAGAGCGCCAGTTCGGCCCGACCTTTGCGCTAGACACGGTCCACGTGGACCCTGTGATCCGAGAGAGCACCCCCGATGAGCTGCTCCGCCCGCCGGCCGCCGAGCTGGCCCTGGAGCGCTGCCCGGCCTCCGCCGGGCTCCCCCCGCTGGCCCTGTCCCAGCTCTTTGACCCGGATGCCTGCGGGCGCCGGGTGCAGACAGTGGTGCTCTACGGGACGGTGGGCACCGGCAAGAGCACGCTGGTGCGCAAGATGATTCTGGACTGGTGTCACGGGCGGCTGCCGGCCTTCGAGCTGCTTGTCCCCTTCTCCTGCGAGGACCTGTCCTCCCTGGGCTCTGCACCAGCCTCCTTGTGCCAACTCGTGGCCCAGCGCTACACGCCCCTGAAGGAGATTCTGCCTCTGATGGCCGCTGCCGGCCCCCGCCTGCTCTTTGTGCTCCATGGCCTGGAGCATCTCAACCTCGATTTCCGGTTGGCGGATACGGGGCTTTGCAGTGACCCCGAGGAGCCAAAGGCACCAGCTGCCGTCGTGGTCAATCTGCTGCGCAAATACATGTTGCCTGAGGTGAGTGCCCCTGCGCTGCCTCCACTGTCCCCAACTTGTTCCCTAAGGGTTTTTGTGACCTGGAGCTGCATGTTTACCGGGTACAGTGCATAGGCTCTGGGTTAGTTCAAATCCTGCCGCTCCACTTCCCAGCTGCAGGACTGGGCAAGTCAGTGACTTCCCCAAGCTTCTGTTTCCTTCTCTCCTTAGGTTGTAGGGATCAAACGAGACAATGCACGTGAACTACTTAGCACAGTACCCTGGACCGTAGTAGGGGCTCAGTAAGCGTGAGTTAGAATTACTGTGTCATCATCATCTTTATCCTTGAACACCGGCGTCTTTCTCTCTGGTTTTTTTTTTTTTTTTTTTTTTTTGGTCTTTTTTAGGGCTGCACCCAAGGCATGTGGAAATTCCCAGGAGTCGAACTGACCTGTAGCTGCTGGCCTACACCACGGCCACAGCAACTCATGATCTGAGCCGCATCTTCAACCTACACCACAGCTCACAGCAACGCCAGATCCTTAATCCACTGGGATGGAACCCACATCTTCATGGATATCAGTCAGGTTTGTTACTGCTGAGCCACAACGGGCACTCCCAGGGTCTCTCTTAACCCTCAGCTATGCTCTTCCCAGGCCAGTATTCTGGTGACCACCCGGCCCTCTGCCATTGGCCGCATCCCCAGCAAGTATGTGGGCCGCTATGGCGAGATCTGTGGCTTCTCTGACACCAACCTACAGAAGCTCTACTTCCAGCTCCGCCTCAACCAGCCAGACTGCGGGCCCGGAGCTGGGGTCTCAGCCACGCCGGCTCAGCATGACAACCTGGTGGAGATGCTGTCCCGGAACCTGGAGGGGCACCACCAGATCGCCGCCGCCTGCTTCCTGCCCTCCTACTGCTGGCTGGTCTGCGCCACCTTGCACTTCCTGCACGCCCCCACGCCTGCCGGCCAGACCCTCACCAGCATTTACACCAGCTTCCTGCGTCTAAACTTCAGTGGGGAGATGGTGAACAGCACTGACCCCTCCAAGTTGTCCCTGATGGCCTATGCCGCCCGAACCATGGGCAAGTTGGCCTACGAGGGGGTGTCCTCCCGCAAGACCTACTTTTCTGAGGAGGATGTCCGTGGCTGCCTGGAAGCTGGCATCAAGACGGAGGAGGAGTTTCAGCTGCTGCATGTCTTCCGCCGGGATGCCCTGAGGTTTTTCCTGGCCCCATGCGTGGAGCCAGGGCACGCGGGTACCTTCGTGTTCACTGTGCCCGCCATGCAGGAGTACCTGGCTGCCCTCTACATTGTGCTGGGTTTGCGGAAGACAGCCCTGCAGCGCATAGGCAAGGAAGTGGCCGAGCTCGTGGGCCGAGTCGGGGAGGACGTCAGCCTGGTCCTGGGCATCATGGCCAAGCTGCTGCCCCTGCGGGCCCTGCCGCTGCTCTTCAACCTGCTCAAGGTAATAACAGCCCCAGGACCCCGGGCTGCCAGCCCCAAGCCTCCCCGTTCACCCTCTGCTCCTCTCCCAGAAGGAAACTGCTTCTTCCCGCAGAGCTGGGAATCCTCTTCTTTGGTTTCAGGTTTGGGCGATCCGGTTTTTAGTGGGATGGGGGCATAGGGAAGGGGGAGAGAGAAGCCACAGGCTGGGGAAGGCTGGGAAGGGAATCCGAAGGTGCAGGGACTTTCGTAACAGTCCCATGACTGAACTCTAATGATGGGTTTTTTATTTCTTTGTTTTTTGCATCTCTCCTCCTAGTCTTTGTTGCCGGGCAGCAGGGGTCACTGCAGTCCAGGGTCTGTCCTGTGCTCTGCAGGCCCAGAAACCCAATTGCATCTGTTCTCCCAGAGGTGATTAGACCCTGGGAGTGATGTCTCATCCTAACCGAATCACCAGAGGCAGGTTTATAAAGCAGATGCCACCTTATTCATTTATACCAGGAAGATAAATGGCATGGGTAATTGGCTTAGGACAGTCCGTCCGCGGTGTAGGTCTGCTCCAGAAACCAAATTACAGGCCCGAGGATTGTGCTGTGAGCGGGGCGGATGTGCTAGGTTTTTGTTGGGAAGAGTCTGCTCTTGGCTGATGTTTGCCAGGTGCCTTGTTAATGAAACACTATTACGATCTCTTTTATAGATGAGAAAACTGGGGCTCACAGAGGCTAAGTAACTTGACCAAAGTCACTCAGATAATAAGTAGAAACCAGGAGCTGGGAGTTCCTGTCGTGGCTTAGCGGAAACGAATCTGACTAGTATCCATGAGGATGCATGTTTGATCCCTGACCTCGCTCAGTGGGTTAAGGATCCGGCGTTGCCGTGAGCTGTGGTGTAGGTCGCAGACGCAGCTCGGATCCCACATTTCTGTGGCTGTGATATAGGCTGGCGGTTGCAGCTCCGATTGGACCCCTAGCCTGGAAACCTCCATACGCTGCGGGTGCGGCCCTAAGAAGACCAAAAAAAAAAAAAGGAGAAAAGAATCTGGGACCTGAATCCAGGTTTTGTGATCCTGCATCCTGTGCTCTTTCTGTCAGACTTGCCGATGTGCTCTGGATATTTCTGTGAAATTACGGTCCCTTGCTAGTAACCCAGGTCCTCTCTAGGAATATTTCAGTAACTGGTCTTGAGGAAGCAGAGCCCCGGTGGGCCGACAAAATTTTAGTAAGCTTTCCTTTTTATAGACAGCAAAGCCTCAGGTTTAAGAACAGGGATTCGTCATGCAGCTACCGGGGTTCACATTCATCCTCCGCCACTTAACTGGCTGTGTGACCTCGTACAAGTTACTTAAGCTCTCGAGGTCCTTATCTGCTAAATGGGAGTAATGATGGAGTCTGTATCGTTGGTCTGCTCTGAGGAGTAAATGTCTTCATCTCCAGGCCCCGGCACATACTTAGTGCCATTTAATTGTTAAACAGAAAAACAGGCCCCGACAGCCCATCACGTCTCCCGCCATTGCTGAGTCCCCCCTTCCGTTTTGAGGACGTTCTTGGCTTGCCTCATCTGGCTTGCAGTAAGAGGCTGCGGTCTCCTAACGGCACTCAGGGTGCCGCTCCCCCAAGCCCTGTCTGGGGGGGGCTTCCTAGCAGAGGACCAGACCCATCGGTTTCTTCAGGAGCCTTTTTTTTTGCCCCCCCCCCTTTTTTTAGGACCGCACCCTTGGCATACAGAGGTTCCCAGGCTAGGGTTCGAATCAGAGCTACAGCTGCCGGCCTACACCACAGCCACAGCAATGTCAGATCCGATCCATGTCTGCGGCCTACACCACACAGCTCACGGCAATGCCAGATCCTTAACCCACTGAGTGAGGCCAGGGATCGAACCCAAAACCTCATGGTTTCTAGTTGGATTCATTACTATTGCACCACAACGGGAACTCCCCTTCAGGAGCCTATTGATTCAGCTTCCTGGGGTGATTGTTTTCTTTTTTTTTTTGCCTTTTCTGTCATTTTAGGGCCGCACCTCGGCATGTGGAGGTTCCCAGGCTAGGGGTCTAATCGGAGTTATCTTATCTCCAGCAGCGGGTTGCAGGAGGCACATCCTAACCTCCATGGCAGAAACCTCGCCTGTAAAAAGCGAAAAAAAACCCAAACCAGGCAGAGCCTCTTTGTCTGCCCGCTTGCATCTCTCACAAGCGTCCTATCTTAATAAATCTATTTCTTGCCTAAAAAAAAAAAAGGCAAAAAACCCAATCCAGACGTTAGAAGAGGCGCCACTAAACGACCCCGTGGCTCTTGCCGGAGGAAGAGAGCCCCCTTTGCCTTTCAGAACCACCGCAAGCCTGGGAGCCGATGTCGCAAACCTCCCAGACGTTCATCTCTTCAGCAGGTTTCTGTGTGCCTGCTGCGTGCCAGGCAATGTGTTAGATTCTGAGGAAAAAACAATTAACAGAACCCCAGGTTTCTGCCTTTTTTGACCATACAGTCTCAACACAAACATGTCAACACAACCGTGTAATTAAAAATTCTGGGAAGTGCCTGGGAAGCTCCGGGTCCTGTGAAAGCGTGTAAGAGCAGGTGGTTTGGTGGGGTGAGGAAAACCTCTTTGCAGGAAGGGTGTTTAATCTGATCACTGCAGGGTTAGCCCGGAGAATGGGGGGGGCAGGGGCGGGGAGGACACTCCAGGAAGAGGGTACAGCCTTGAAGGGAGAAAAACCTCAGCATTGTCAGAAAACAGAAAGCGATGAAGGGGGAGTTCCAGTCGTGGCGCAGCAAAAACGAATCCGACTAGGAACCATGAGGTTGCGGGTTCGATCCCTGGCCTCGCTCAGTGGGTTAAGGATCTGGCATTGCCGTGAGCTGTGGTGTAGGTCGCAGACATGGATCGGATCTGACATTGCTGTGGCTGTGGTGTAGGCCGGCAGCTGTAGCTCCGATTCGAACCCTAGCCTGGGAACCTCCATATGCCAAGGGTGTGGCCCTAGATAAGGCAAAAAGACAAAAAGACAAAAAAACAAAACAAACAGTGAAGGGGATACGTGTCACCAAGCACACGTGTCAGTGGAAGGCGCCCAGTCACGAGGCTCTTGGTTAATTGTTTTAGTACTTTTCCAAGGATGAAAAAATGCAAGAACCCAGGTTCATAAAAACTTCTCCTGCAAATATCTAAGGATGAGTTCTATCAGTTTTCCCAGAGAACAAAGTGCCTTATCCTGCTCTTCACCCTGAATTCCTTTCAAGGTTAGTGCAGATCAGTGGTTGCAATGGCTAATGACTTGATTTTTGTAGAACTCGGTGGTGGGCAGCATCCTTTTTTTTTTCTTTTGTCATATTGAGGTTCCCGCTAGGGGTCCAGTTGGAGCTACAGCTGTCAGCCTTCGCCACAGCCACAACAACGCCAGATCCAAGCCACGTCTGTGACCTACACCACAGCTCACAGCAACACCAGATCCTTAACCCACAGAGTGAGGCCAGGGATCGAACCCACAACCTCATGGTTCCTAGTTGGATTTGTTTCCTCTGTGCCACAATGGGAACTCCTAAATTTTTATTTTTATTAAAAAATTTTTTTTTGGCTGCACCCAAGGCATATGGAAACTCCCAGGCCAGGCAGTTAATCCAAGCCACAGCTCTGGCAATACCGGATCCTTAACCCACCATGCAGGGCTGGGAATTGAACCTGCACCACTTCAGAAACAATGCCAGAGCCTTAACCCACTGTCTGTCAGTGGGAACTCCCAGAACTATATATTTGACCAATTGTTTCAAGTCACCTAATCATCATTAATCTTATCTGAGTCTCAGTCACACATTTAGTATAAATGCAAAAAATAACAATCTCATAAAATAGGCAAATAAAGGAGTTCCTGTTGTGACTTAGCCGTAATGAATCTGACTAGCATCCATGAGGACACGGGTTCGATCCCTGGCCTCACTCAGCAGGTTAAGGATCTGGCATTGCCGTGAGCTGTGGTGTGGGTCGCAGATGTGGCTCGGATCCCATGTTGCTGTGGCTGTGGTGTAAGCCGGCAGCTGCAGCTCCAATTCGACCCCTGGCCTGGGAACCTCCATATGCTGAGGGTGTGACCCTAAAAAGCAAAAAAATAAATTAATTAAATCAAATAGGCAAATACAGGTAACATAGCTAGCAGCATGAATAGGGTCATAAGTAAGTACTGAAGCTAAATATGTCCGTGAAATGAGGCCCAGTATTTTCCCGGGTCATCTGACCAGTCTGTCCTGCACCAGTCACTGTCTTTACAGAAAACGATATATTAGCATTTTACATAAGGGTCACCAAAGATGTCTGCACATACAAGGTGAGAGGTGGGTCGCTGTGATCCCGTGATCCCCTCCAGGATCGAGAAAGGAATGTTATCTTCTAAGGACTCACATGGCTGGAGCCAGAGAGAGAGGAATTTATCTTTATGGCTGAGTAGGTATTTCTGGCCCTGGGGAGGTCTGGCTTAGGCCCAGTGCAGATGCTCAAGGCACACGAGAGGGGAGGGAGGAGGCTGAAGTGGACAGAGAAAAACTTCATGTTTAAAATTTTCTTGTCTCACCTTAAGATAGGAATTTCAGGAGTTCTCTTACGGCACAGTGAGTTAAGGATCCGTCACTGCCACTGCAGCAGCTCGGGTTGCTGCTGTAACGTGGGTTGGATCCCTGGCCTAGGAACCTCCATGTGCCACGGGCATGACCAAAAACACAAAAAGATATGACTCTTATTTTATCAGGCCAAATCATGCAGGGTCTGAAACAGTGGGGGCAACAGCAGGCGTTGCTGCTGTGACGACGGTGATGTTGAAGACGGTAACACCTAGCCCGGTTTCAAGCTAAACGGATGATATATTCTCATTCCTTCACACCACCCCCCGATCTTGAAAATGTATGGAATGTTTGGGAAAAAGAATTTCCTAATGTCCAGAGTAGATAAGACAGGTGTTGAGAGGTGACCCTGGAAAGGTGAAATCGGAGCCAAACAGCCGAAAGTTTTACCTTCCACGTGGGCAGCAGGGCACCGGGCAGGGTGCTGCAGCACGGGGGTCGCATGGTCAGAGCATCACGCTCCAGTTTAAGGGAGAGCGTGAGGCTGGAATAGGCGGCACCCTAGCCGAGGAGGGGAGGCTGAACGGCACGCAAGAGGCTGCAGCGCACACCCCCTGCTTCCCTTCCAGGTGGTTCCACGAGTGTTTGGGCGCGTGGTAGGTAAGAGCCGCGAGGCAGTGGCCCAGGCCATGGTGCTGGAAATGTTCCGGGAGGAGGACTACTACAACGACGACGTCCTGGACCAGATGGGCGCCAGTATCCTGGGCGTGGAGGGCCCTCGGCGCCACCCGGATGAGCCCCCAGAGGATGAGGTCTTCGAGCTTTTCCCCATGTTCATGGGCGGGCTCCTCTCTGCTCACAACCGGGCCGTGCTGGCTCAGCTTGGCTGCCCCATCAAGACCCTGGATGCCCTGGAGAATGCCCAGGCCATCAAGAGGAAGCTAGGCAAGCTGGGCCGGCAGGTGCTGCCCCCCTCGGAGCTCCTTGACCACCTCTTCTTCCACTACGAGTTCCAGAATCAGCGCTTCTCCGCTGAGGTGCTGGCCTCACTGCGCCAGCTCAACCTGGCCGGCGTGCGCATGACTCCCGTCAAGTGCACGGTGGTGGCAGCTGTCCTGGGCAGCGGGAGGCATGCTCTGGACGAGATGAACCTGGCCTCCTGCCAGCTGGACCCTGCGGGGCTGCGCACGCTCACGCCCGTCTTCCTGCGTGCCCGGAAGCTGGGGTGAGGCCCTCTCCTCGTGCACAGGTGGAAGAGAAGATGCTGAGAAATCAAAGGGAGTGAGGAAGGACATGAGGGTGGGGTGAAGAAGTCTGGGGTGGGTGGAGGTGATGCAGCCACAGAGGAGAACACAGCTGCGGACTACAGCAGGCAGGATGGTGGAATTCCCTGCTGGCTAGGTGGGATCTAACATTGTCACCGCTGCGGCTTGGGTTGCTGCTGTGACATGCGTTCAGGCCCTGGCCCTGGAACTCGCATGCTGCAGGTGTGGCCAAAAAAAAAAAAAAAGAAAGGGGAGAAGAGATGAGGGAGGGGGCATGGAGGCTGGACAGGCCCCACGCCCAAATCCTTCCTTGGTTTTTTTATCACCCTTCTGCCACCTTCTGCTCCAGCTTGCAGCTCAACAGCCTGGGCCCTGAGGCCTGCAGGGACCTCCGAGACCTGCTGCTGCATGATCAGTGCCAAGTCATCACCCTGCGGTGAGTGCCCAGGGAGGGGGCTCCACCCACTGGCAGGTGAAGTCAAGGGTATGCTCCCCTCCTTACAACATGCCCACACAGACAGTAAAGACGGTGGGAGTGTAGACCCTGTCCTTCCCGCCCCCACCCCCAGGTCCAGTTCAAGCAGCAGATCGGCGGCTGCGGCGGCGGGAAAGGCGCCACCAACAATAGGTGCTAAAGAAAGCCTCTCCAGTGGCTATAATCAGCCTGGGGGTGGTGGTGGAATAACACCCGGGCTGGTTGCCTGGTAACAGCGCCAGCTGATCCCCTCCCAGGATTTTCTCCGACACTTCACAAGGATGAGCCTGATGCCGGGCATACAACAATAGACGTTCCCCAAATGTTGACTGATTTACTGGCAACCCAGAGGCCTGGGTTCCTGATTTCCAGTTGAAGCAGGGGGAGATGAATGACAAAGGAGGGAGGGAGGGAGAGAAAGGTGGGAATCAGGGAGGGTGAAGCTGGGCCTGGGGGGAGGGGTGCAAAAAGGAGGAAGGAGGGAAATGCTAAGGAGGAGAGGGGAGTCACAGAGGGGAATGGAAGGTGGGCCGAGGGGAGGGAGAAGCCAGCTTCCGCCCCACTCTCCCTCCTCTGCAGTGAGGCTCACCCCTGTTTCTCCATCTTTTCCTGGGCCTGCATTTCTCTGCATCCAGGCTGGTATCTGCCCTGGGCGGTACCCCCTTTTGGCCCAAGTCCTGATGCCCAGCACAGGGCATCTGCTATGGGTCCTCATAACCTTGGGGTGCTCGCGGCTCTAGGCTGTCCAACAACCCGCTGACGGCGGCAGGCGCGGCCCTGCTGATGGAGGGGCTGGCGGGAAACACCTCGCTGAGACACCTGTCTCTGCTGCACACGGGCCTCGGGGACGAGGGCCTCGAGCTGCTGGCCGCGCAGCTGGACCGTAACCAGCAGCTGCAGGAGCTGAACGTGGCCTACAACGGTGCAGGCGACACAGCGGCCCTGGCCTTAGCCAAGGCTGCCCGGGAGCACCCTTCCCTGGAGCTGCTGCAGTGAGTCTGCCCCCGGCCCCGCTGCTGCGCCCCACCCTCGGTGACAGGCCCTTGTCCTGTCCCGATTCTGCACCGCCGTTCTCTAAGGGTCGTAGGAGCCCTGGCCCCACTGAATTCTGGTGCCATCCCTGCCTCCCACTGACTGCCACCCTTCATCTCCGGCTTATGACAGACACCCCATCACATTCCACAGGCGGGAGATGAGATATGAGACCCCCGCTCTGCCCACCCCCCGCCCCTCCTTCTCAGAGCCCTGCTCAGTGGCATCTGCTCCTCTCCCCTCTAGCCTCTACTTCAACGAGCTGAGCTCAGAGGGCCGGCAGGCCCTGCGGGACATGGGCAGTACCACGGAGGGCGGTGCCCGGGTCGTGGTGTCACTGACAGAGGGCACAGCGGTGTCTGAGTACTGGTCGGTGATCCTGGGTGAAGTCCAGCGGAATCTCAACAGCTGGGATCGCGGCCGGGTCCGGCGCCACCTTGAGCTTCTGTTGCGGGACCTGGAAGATAACCGGGGAGCCACCCTTAATCCTTGGCGCAAGGCCCAGCTGCTTCGAGTGGAGGGCGAGGTCAAGGCCCTCCTGGAGCAGCTGGGAGGCCCAGGAACCTGACACAGTGACAGCTAGTTGTGTGTCCCTTGGCCCCAAGCCCCTCTGTCTGCGGCCTGCTGGCTTGCACTAGTGCTTCTAGAAAGATCCCGTCCCATCAGGGCTGGAGGCAAAAGAACAGACACAGCTCTGCCATTTACCCTCCTGGGGCATGTCCAACCCGTGTACTCAAGTCTGGAGTTTCCAGGGTCATGGGACATGCTAGGAGGACTGAAGGATGTGGCATTTTGGTGGCGACGGTGCTGTGTAGCACCACCACCAACCTTGCCCCTGCAACCTCTCAAGGAGCCTCGGATTGTGCCACCAGGGGGCGCACTTCTCACGTCAGCCTTGCCGGGTGTGTTGCCACCCAGATGTGTTGAGTCCCGCTTCTATGCTTTCCCTGGACACTCAGGATGCCAGCAGCCATTCTCCTCTCTCACTGGTGCTGTCATCTCATCCTCGTGCCCCTCTTACTGTAACGGTACTTAAGCTCAGGGGCCCCTAGGGGCTTGAGCACTGACTTGCCGGTATTAAAGAGCTGTGTCTTCCATCTACTGTGGCTTCTTCTTTGCCTGGTGCTTTCAAGAAAGGGTACTTACTGTCTTGATCATTTTGGTTAAACTACTGATTACTTTTTTTTTCTTTTTTTGCTTTTTAGGGCTGCACCTGGGGCATATGGAAGCGTCCAGGCTAGGGGTCAAATCGGAGCTACAGCTGCAGCCTACACCATAGCCACAGACAGCAATACAGGATCTGAGCTGCATCTGCAACCTACACCACAGCTCACGGCAATGATGCCGGATCCCTAACCCACTGAGTGAAGCCAGGGATCAAACCTGCATCCTCATGAATCCTAGTCGGCTCGTTAAGCGCTGAGACGCGAAGGGAACTCCCTGACCACTATCTGTTGCAAATATTTCTTGGGCCCTAGGTTCAGAGGCAGCGAGGTGGGGGGGGCATAAACAAGATAGTGGGGTCATGCTGGGCCATAAGGCTCCTGTCCCCCTTTTTAGCCTCCCGAGAAAGGTAGGGTTCAGGAATGGGGCAGGAGGGACTTCCACACCTCTCCAGAGGCCAAGACTCTCCTCCCGTTAACCATTACCCGAGAGCTTCCAAGGCAGCGTCTTGGAGGAGGCGGGACATGGGCGGGGGGGAGGATCGGCTGGTTTCAATGGACCTTGTCCCTACTGAGCGCTGAGCCCAGCTCGCCGATCCAGCCATGGAGGCCGCTGCAGGTAGGGAGCCGGGAGAAACCCCCTGGAGGGGACTTTGGGGCAGAGGGCAGATTAGAAGGTTTCAGGACAAGGACACCTTGGTATGAGGGCTTGGGGCCCTGAGGCAAACAGACGGGAGGTTAGGAGAGGAGAGGTGACTGGGCTGATGTGTCTTCCTGGTCCACGCCCTGTACTGACACGCTCAGATTTCTGCCCCAAGGCCTGGGGTGGGAGGGGGGAGAAGGGGCAGGGAGGATCCTTTTGGAGCCGAACAGAAGGGGCGAGTCCTGAACTTGGGGCTCATCTAAGTCCTTTCAGTTGACCATGGAAGAGGGGTCTCGGGGCACAGAACCCGCCTCTCGTCCTCTCACCCCTTCTTTGCCCTGCAGATCCTCCGGAGACGGTCTCCGTGGCCCTGTACGTGCCGCGCTGTGAGGGGCCGGGACAAGGCCAGGGGGGAACTGGAGGTCGGGAGGCCCCTCAGCTGCCGCCGGCCGCAGGGCGAGCCCGGGACCCAAGTCCAGACGCCAGCTTTTGCCTACCCGCGTCCCTTGCCTCCTTGCAGGAAGTTTGAGTTTAACCCAAAGCTGGGCATCGATAATCCTGTCCTCTCCCTCACTGAAGACCTGGACACCTCTGGTAACCCCCACCCCACCCCCGGAGCAAGCATTTTTTTCCTCCCAAAGCCATCGGGGCTCCCAACAGCGTCCCATCTCCTTGGTAATCACTCGTCTCCCGCCAATAACAGGCTTGGTGAGGAGTAACTGCGCGGAGGTGGAGGGGACCAGGAGTTTCCTTCTGTCGCAGCCGCTCCGCTGGGCGGCCTTGAGCCCCTCTGCCCCTCACTGAGCAGGAGCCCGTCCAGTGTTCTATCACGGGGGCAGGGCCTGCCGGGCACAAGGTGACTTGTTCTGGGCTCTGTCCCCTCTCCCCCTCTCTCCTGTGGCCTGCCTCCCCTTGCAGATGCCTGGAGTCTGGACCGGCCTCGCTTCTGTCTGCTGAGCAAAGAAGAGGGCAAGAGCTTCGGTTTCCACCTGCGGCCGGAGCGGGGCGGGGCCGGGCACGTGGTGTGCAGGGTGGAGCCGGGCACCTCTGCCCAGCAGCAGGGTCTTCGGGAAGGAGACCGGATCCTGGGGGTGAACAACCACGTGGTGGAACACGAGGACCATTTGGTGGTGAGGTGGGGCCGGGCCCCCCGTGGTACCCCTCAGGCAGACAGAAGCCAGCTGGTCACCTCCCTGGGTCTGTGGGGGGGCAGGACCCGAGCCTCGGCCTCCCCCACCTCCCAGGATGTGGGGGTGCCCCGGTCAGAACGGTTGGGTGGGGGCCTCCGGAGAGCTGGTGCCCACAGCGAAGGGCGGCTTCCGGGGCGGGGGAGCGGGCGCGAGGGCCCGGCCCCAGCCCGCCGCCCTGCCCGCTGCTCAGGTGATACGCCGCATCCGGGCCAGCGGACCTCGCGTGCTGCTGACGGTTTTGGCGAAGCACGTGCATGACGTGGCCCGAGCTCAGCGGGGGAACGGGGCCCACCTCTGTCCTACTCTCGGCCCGGGGGTCCGGCCTCGACTGTGCCACGTAGTGAAAGACGAGGGTGGCTTTGGCTTCAGTGTCACCCAAGGTGAGCTTAGAGCTCAGGAGGGCTTGGGAGGCGGATCCCGGCCCTGCTCCGGGCAGGCAGCGGGCGGAAACCTGCTGTTTGCGCGTCAGGACGCCGGGGTCCTTTCTGGCTGGTGCTGAGCGCCGGAGGAGCAGCTGAGCGGGCAGGGGTGCCCCCTGGGGCCCGACTGCTGGAAGTGAACGGGGTCAGCGTGGAGAAGCTGACACACAAGCAGCTCAACAGGAAGGTACGGCTGGCTGTTTCCCATTCTGCTTCATATCGGCTCTGGGCCTGGGCCCTGCCTCGGGGAGCGGGGAGCCGCCGGTTCTCCCACACGCCTACGCTCCTGATCAGATCTTGTACCTCTGTCACTGTCCCTCCCTTCGGGCTGTGCCAGGCCCTTCCCCGCTCCCTAGAGCCTCATTCCTGGGCCTGGGAGGAGGAGCTGTGAGGAGGTGCCTGCCTCTGCCCTTCCCACCCCGGTCGGTGCTGATGCCCTGCTGGGTCCTCACAGCTTTGGCAGAGTGGCAAGCAGGTGACGCTGCTGGTGGCAGGGCCAGAGGTGGAGGAACAGTGTCGCCAGCTGGGAATGCCCTTGGCTGCACCCCTGGCAGAGGGCTGGGCATTGCCCAACCGACCCCGATGCTTGCATCTAGAGAAGGGGCCCCAGGGCTTCGGGTTCGTGCTCCGGGAGGAGAAGGGCCTTGACGGTCGCCTAGGTGAGTGGGAACCCTGGGGGGTGGGGAGGGAAGGTGGGCCCGGCGGTGCGCATGCAAAGGGGTGTCTCTGGCTGAACCCCAGCCCGGGGCCTCCTCTTCCTGTGTACCCCCGGGTTGGTCCCCGGTTGTGCGCACGGTGGCCTGGGCCAGCACGGGGGTCGGGGGGGTTGGAGCAGCGAGGATGTCTGTGTCCCAGGTCAGTTCCTGTGGGAGGTGGACGCAGGACTGCCAGCGGAGAAGGCTGGGATGCAGGCTGGGGACCGGCTGGTGGCTGTGGCTGCGGAGAGCGTGGAGGGGCTGGGCCACGAGGAGACGGTGTCCAAGATCCGGGCGCAGGGCTCCTCCGTCTCGCTCACTGTCATCGACCCCCAGGCTGACCGCTTCTTCAGAATGGTGGGAGCTGGGGGGGCGCGGCGAGGCTGGGGCAGGAGCGGAACAGGGCTCGGGTGCCGGGAGCAGCAGCAGTTCTGTCCTACCGGTCTTTCTCTTTCCAGATTCGCTTGTCCCCGCTCCTCTTCTTGGAGACCACAGAGACCCCTGACTCTCCCCAGGACATCTGCTCAGCCTCTGTGGTCGAGACCAAGGACCCACCGGTGGAAGACACAACGGCGGCCCCTGTTGCACGCGGATTCCGCCAGTGCTTCCTGTACCCTGGGCCTGGTGGGGGCTACGGCTTCAGACTCAGCTGCGTGGCCAGTGGGCCGCCTCACCTCTTCATCTCCCAGGTGATTGGTGCCCCAGGGACCTCCGTGGATCTGGGTTTTTTTTTGGGGGGGCACACCTCTGGGCACATGGAAGTTCCCAGCCTAGGGGTCAAATTGGAGCTGCAGCCGAGGCCTACACCGCAGCCACAGCAATGCCCCTGGATCCTTAACCCACTGAACGAGGCCAGGGATTGAACCCACATTGTCACAGAGACAACACAGGGTCCTTAACCCGCTGAGCCACAACAGGAACTCCTGCTTTGGATCCTTTCAATCATTTGCCTCCTGATGAGCCTCCCTCAGCTTCCCTCCCGGAGCCTCGGAGCCCCCAGCAAACTTTCCCGTGCTCTTCGGCGTTCTGTATTCCTCTCTCCTCCATCAGGTGACCTTGGGAGGCTCAGCTGCCCGGGCAGGGCTGCAAATGGGAGATGTGATTCTGGAGGTGAACGGCTATCCCGTGGATGGAGAGAATGACCTGGAAAGGCTTCGGCAGCTGGCCGAGGCGGAGCCACCTATATGCCTGAAGCTGGCGGCCAGGTCTCAGCACGGCTTGGAAACCTGGACTCCCCCAGGATCTGGAGAGGTGAGGAAGAAGAAACAGATGGACTGCGAGCAGCCAGAGAAGGACACGGGGGGACCAGAGAGAAGGGCAGAGCAGGGGGCTGCAGGGTCAAGCGGTGTCGGGCATACAGGTTGGGACTCTAGGCCATGTTAGGGGGGAACAGAAGGACCCAGGGAAGAAGCCCCAGTCCTGGGCATCCCAGTGTGGGTAGGCGCGGGAAGAAGGAACTCTTCTGGTCCCTGAATGACCTTTCTGCTTTCTCTGCTCAGGACTGGGCTCTAGCCTCAGATCTGCTCTAGCACCCCCGGGCCTGGCACAGATCTGCCCAAGCTGCCCCGTCTTCACTCTCCAGCCTGGGTGGTGGGAGCTGAGATGCTCCCTTAAGCCGGAAGCTGCAGCTCTAGGATTCTGGATACCGCCAAGCACGGGATGGCCCAGGGTCTCCCTCCCTTCCCAGGGGCCCCCCTCCCAGAAAAGGGAGTGGTCAGAGGTCTCTGGTGGGCCCTGAGGGAGCCTTCTCTTTGATTCCAGAGAAAGTCAGGTGGAAGCCTTAGGGGCTGTGCCCCAGAGGATGAAGTTCTGCTTGTGATTTTGTGACTTGTAACAAGAAATGTACTTGGTCTCCATACCGTTTCCATACACAGAGCTCATTAAACCCAAGGAATTTCTTAAGGAATCAGAATGATACAGATGTCTTCTCTTATTCAAAATAAGCTCTTTCAGTCACACCTAGTTTTTATTAATGAGGTGACTTTTGGAAAGCACCTAAGGATGGGGCACTGGTTGCCAGGGGAACCAATCATGTGATTCGGGAAGTGGAACTTTCAGCACCACTCCTCCCCCACCCTCAGCCTCCTGGGAGGGGAGAGTGGCTGGAGGTTGAATTAATCACCAATGATCAATGGATGAACTGATCATGCCTGTGTAATGAAACCTCCACAGCAGCCTCAAAGGACAGGTTCAGAGAGCTTTCCGGGTTGCTGGACATGTGGACGTGCTGGGACGGTGGCGCTCCTGGGGTGGGCGTGGATCTTCTTTGCTCATACCTGGCCCTGTGTATCTCTTCCATCTGGCTGCTCCTGAGCTGTGTTCTTTATATTAAACTCATAATCTAGTAAGTAAACTGTTTCCCTGAATTCAATCACTCTCTGGCAAATGATTGAACCCAAGGAGGGGGTTGCAGGAAACTCTGGTTGACAGCCAGTTGGTCAGAAGCAACAGGCGATGACAACTTGGACTTGAGATTGGCATTTGAGGTCAGGGACGGTCTTATGGGGCCGAGCCCTTAACTTGTGGGATCTGATGATATCTCCAAGTAGATAGTGGTAGAATTAAGTTAAATTGTAACACAAAAGGTAAATTGTGTCTACAGAGAATTGCTTGGTGTGAGGAACCTCCCCACCCCTCACCCTCGCCACACACACATTTGACCAGAAAGTAGAACTGAGAGTGTTGCAGCAAAATAGAGGAGAAACATAGAGTTTTCCCTTTTCCGGTGGCCCGTGGGGCTGGCTAGGATTGAAGCCACCTGGAACTGGCCTTAGGCATCACCCAGGACTGCTGGGTGTGTTGTAAGAACTTGGAGATGGGCTGTACCTTCCCTCTGTGGGCACCTTAGGATAGTGGGGGCTGGTGCCTGGTCACCGCTAGTCTGTTATGGAAATGGCCTCTCCCTACAAATCTGGTTGCCTTTGTTTTGTTGGTGCTGGTGGGGGTAAGGGCACCAAAAGCGCCCCAGGCTCAAGGAGTGGGAACCAGTTTCTCAAAGAGAAGCTGAGACCTTGTCAAATTTCTCTCCCCTTATTCAGTCTTCAAGGTCATGGGTCATCCCAGAACAGAGATGTCCCCATGAAAGGCACTCAGCTCTGCCCAAAAGCCACAGTCCACAGTTCTGTTGAATTCTACATCAGGACAGCTTTATTGTTCAGTCTCAGAGACTAAAGGCTCACATTCTCAAAGATCCAGGGGTTGAGTCCAAACTGGCGGAGCTGCTCCTTGTGCCTGGCATGGAGTCTCAGCACAGCGCCATCCCGCTGAGGCTTGACGGCTCTCAGTTTGGCCAAAAGCTGGTCCAGGCTGCCCTGCAGACACCAAGCCTCAGATCTCAAGAGGGGAGAGGGCTGGGTGAGGGGCGCCCCCAGGCTGGCGGCTAAGCTTTCCTAGCCAGTGTTTTCTTAAAGCTCTGTTTCTTAGAGGGTAGGCATGGTTGTATTTCCTTCAGATGGAGCAGAGGCCCCCGTGGAGGTGCTTCCTTTCCTTCCCCCTGGTCTGTCATTGTCACACTGGTTGGAATTTGTGGGGACAGCGGAGTGCTGGGTACCGGGATGGCTAGCCTTCCGAGGGCAGGGCTTACATGTAAGATTTCCTCGTACTTGGCCTCCATGTCTGCCATGTGGGCCCGGAGCTGAGCCAGAGTTCGGTCCCGCTCTGCAAGGGCCTGCTCGGCTTCTCCCTGAGCAGCTTCAGCCTCCCTGTGGCACACCTCTGGGGAGGGGGCAGAAGGATGAAAGAGGACAGGATGGTGACCCTCTGCCTTTGAAAGGAGTCTCAAAGTTACTCAAAGAGCAGAACTTGAGTGGGATCATTTCAGACTCCCCCAGGGTCATGAACTTGCCCAAAGTCCCGATCAAGAGCTGAAATACACCAGTAAGCTATAGCAGAGAGAGTAATGAACTTGGGACAAGGGACCTGGGTTCCGAATCCGGTTGTCACTTACTGCTTGTATAGCATCTGACATGTCTCTCTCAGAGCCTCAGTTTCTTCATCTTTACAGAGAGAAGGACATGTACATCACAGGCTTGCTTTGAGAGTTAAATGTGCTAATGCATGGGAAAGCACTTAGTATGTCAGAGGTGCTTAATGGTTGCATTTATTTATTTATTTAGTCTTTTTAGGGCCGCACCCGCGGCATATGGAGGTTCCCAGGCTAGGGGTCAAATCAGACCTACAGCTGCCGGTCTCCGCCACAGCCACGGCACAGTGGGATTGGAGCCAAGTCTTCAAACTATGCCACAGTTCACCGCAACGCTGGATCCTTAACCCACTGACCAAGCCCAGGGATCAAACCTGTGTCCCCATGGATGCTAGTCATTTTCGTTTCTGCTGAGCCGAGATGGGAACTCCCACTGATTGCATTTAAATTTGAGATAAGGCAAAGACCAGGAAAGAGTCTGCAGGGCAGATAAGCAACTCCGGGATAGCTCCAGCTAAATGAAAGCTATTTGGGGATAAGAAAACTTGAGGTCAAAATTGTGGAAAATCTGTGCACCAGGCTACAATCTTTCGACTCTATCCTGTTACCAAGAGGGAAGAGAGCAAAAGCTCCATTTTGTATTTTTCCTTATTTAGAAGTCTTATTCAACTATCGGCAAGTAGTTATTTAGGATCTACCATACTCCAGGCCTCGAAAATATGGAAATAAGTCAGTCCAACAGTTTTGTTTCAGCTTGGTTTCATTGTAAAAATCAGCCAACTAAGAGGGAATACGTTTTGCTGGTGAGGGATGTGGCAGTGGTGGGAGTAAGAACTGGATTTGGAGAGACCATTGAGAGGGGGAAGGCGCTGAGAGCCTTATGTCTTCTTTACTCATAGCTTAAGTGTTTTTGCTTTTTTCTTTCCACCTGAACCCTCTGCTGCAATCCTCAGTGGTGGGAGAGTCAGTGGGGCAAGCGATATGAGACATTGCAGGGAGTTCCCATCATGGCTCAGTGGAAACGAATCCGACTAGGAAGTATGAGGTTGAGGGTTCGATTCCTGGCCTCACTCAGTGGGTTAAGGATCCAGCGTTGCCGTGAGCTGTGTTGTGTGTAGGTCGAAGGCGTGGCTTGGATCTGGCGTTGCTGTGACTGTGGTGTAGGCCAGAGGCTGTAGCTCCGATTTGACCCCTAGCCTGGGAACCTCCATATACCTTGGGTGGGGCTCTAAAAAGAAAAAAAAAAAAGGAGAGCTTGCAGTCTTCCAGAGAAGGATCATCCTAAGTCCACACCTTCAGGCTGAACCTCGTCAGTGACCCTCTGAGAGAAGGGGCTTTGAAGGTGGGGAAGCCTACCTAACTGCTCCCGAAGGCCCCTCACTTCTTCCTCCAGCTGCCTGCTGCGTGTCTCCATCTCCTCCTGCAGGGCCCGGCGCTGACGCCTCATCTCTGTGGGGGGACAGTGGGTGGCCAGGGACAGGGGGTGGGGAAAGAGCGGGCTCTGCTTAGTCCAGTGGGACAGGTGCATGAAGGCCTTTTGGCTCTTCTCGCGGGGAGTCTGAGAGGCTGGGGAAAGAGCCAGGAAACCAGAGCCCTCTCCCCTGTGCCAGTTCAGGACGGGGGCTCTAGCCCTTCTCCCCACACACTCCCAGGGGATGAATGAGATAAAGGCTGTGGCTGCATTTTGTAACCCACACAGCTTCAAGTGCATGGCCTCGGGCTTTCAAGGTCCCTGCCTAGGATCTCAGAGGCCTGCCTTTGGTTCCTTCAGGATTCTGGTGTGGGCTGGGAAGGCTGAGCTGGGCACGGCAGATGGAAACCCTCCTTCCTAGCCCCCTCTGGCCCTCTTTGCCCTCTTCCAGGCCCGTCTTCCGCCCACCTGCTTGACCAAATGCACACCTGCATATATGGCCTTCCCTTCGCTTCGGGCCCCCTCCAGTTCCACTGCTAGTTCTTGCAACCTCTGCTTCAGCTGGTCTTCAGAAGCCTTGGCGCGGCGGGCCTCATCCCTCCGCAGAGCTGTGAGCAGAACCAGAGCGGCCCTCAGGACTGGCTGGGGACCCCACTGAATCAGCCTCCACGGTCTTGGTGGATTCTGCCCTCCTCTGGAAACCCGGAGGCAGGCTTCCAGCCTCTCATTGTCATTCTGTTTGTTTGTTTCTTTTTTTTCCCCTCTCAGAATCCCTCAGGCTTTTGTTACAGAGAAGCAAAAACTCCCTCTGTGTTCTGCTATTAAAAAAAATAATCATAATAGCGGGAGTTCCCATCGTGGCTCAGTGGGTAACGAACCTGACTAGCAACGATGAGGACTCGGGTTTGATCCCTGGCCTCGCTCAGTGAGTTAAGGATCCAGCGTTGCCGTGAGCTGTGGCGTAGGTCGCAGATGCAGCTCGGATCCCGAGTTACTGTGGTTGTGGTGTAGGCCGGCAGCTGCAGCTCCGATTTGACCTCTAGCCTGGCAACCTCCATATAGAAGCTACCTTTGTCGACCCTCACTGCCCACCCTGTCCTTACAGTTCCAGCTCTTGACGAACTTTTCCCACTAGAGGAAGGTCAGAGGTCAGCCCTGCCCTCCGCCGTGGCTCCAAACCATCAGGCTCCCAGGGACGCAGAAATGGCCGCTGTTCCGCCTCTTCTTACCCAAGTGGTCTTGGAGCAACTCCTTTTCCAGCAGTGCCAGCCTGCGCGTAGATTCCGCCTCCACATCTGCCCGGGCAAGATGGCAGAACTTCAGCTTAACATGATCTCAGCCTCCTTACTCCCCTTCCATCCTCATCTCACACCTGGGACTTTCTTTTTTGCCAGAGATCTGAGGACCTGTCATGGCTCGGTGAGAATGAACCCAACCAGTACACGTGAGGACGTGGATTCAATCTCTGGCCCTTCAGTGGGTTAAGGATCTGGTTTTGCTGAGAGCTGTGGTGTAGGTCGCAGGTGAGCTCGGATCCTGTGTTGCTGTGGCTGTAGTGTAAGCCGGCAGCTTTAACTCCCATTCGATCCCTAGCGTGTAAACTTCCATATGCTGCAGGTATGGCCCCAAAAAAGAAAAATAAAAAAGGGGAGGGGATCTCTGATGGCAGAATCTCATGAGTTCAGTGCCTGGCACATAGCAGGTTCTCAAAAGATGTGTAAGGAACATGCAAGGCAGGCGAAGAGCCAGAAGGGGTTCAGGGAAGGCACGGGTGCTAATCTCCCCACTTTTGCAGCTTCGTGGAACCCAAATGTGAGGCTGTGAAGGGGGAAGGTCAAGACAGCTCCGTCTTGTCATGCAGAGGGCTCAGTTCTCTCTGCAGGACCTCTGCTCCGTCTCTGAGACAGAGCGTGGGGAAGCCAGGGCACCGCCTCCACGCGACCGGACTCACCAGCACCTGCATTCTTTTTCTTCTTTTGTGCCCCAGCTTTTGTCCCTTTTTCTTTAGTCTTACGTGGCATCTCCTTGCTGTCCTGGGGGAAGGAGGGAACCAGCATTTAGGTCTGGATCTGAAGTTGCTCTCCTGACCCCCGACTGAACTGGGAGTCCCAGGGGCAACTCCAAATCTGTCTTTTATATTTTACAGAATCTTTTGTTATTGGTCTCCTTGGAAATTTAGGCAAAGCTGGGGCCAGTGGTAAGGATGGAGCTGTTTCCCTCTACCATTCAGGCTCTTTGTACAGAAATCATTCCTCTCAATTCTCTTTCAGAGAAAATAAATCTTAGTACCTGGTCCCTTCCCTCTTCCCACCATCCTTACCCTGCCTCTTCCTTCCTGCAAGATTCTCTCTTGCCTCTGTTGTGTCTCCGTGTGGTGTGACCACACACGAGGAGGGGCAGAGAGAAGGCCCAACCAGCTAGGAGCCTGAGAAGGCCACTTGGTACCAGGAGCCAATCCGGAGTGGCGTATTTCCTTCGAGGGCGGGACTGAGAACCAGAAGGCTGGGTTTCTGGAGGCTGCATATTGTCCAGGCAACTGGAAACATGAAGCTCTTAGGAAGGTGAAATGGGAAACATACAAAGCTTAAAATACCAAGGTCTAAAGGGTCAGTTCTCTCCTTTCCCCCAAATCCTAAGTGTAGTTTGAGGAGAAAGGGCTTTGGAGCTGACTAGCTATAATTCACTTCCAAGTGACACTGCCTGCACTTTGGAGACTTACAAATTACAGATTTACACGTCTGAAATAGCGCTTCCATGCCGATTCAGAGGAAAAGGACCGACAGTAGCCATTTTGGTCAACTTACACCCCTAGGTGTAATCAACAAAAGGACATTTTTAGGCTTAAAACTGAAGATCCCCTCCAGCAAGGCATTCTATGGTGTATGAGGGAAAAACAAGCAAGAGAAGGTGGTCGAGAGAGTTTCTCATTTCAGAGAAACGAGATGCAGAGAAGAGGCAGACTCAGGACCTCAGGATGCTGACACACAGATGCAGGTGGAGAAGAAAGAGCACTGATTAGAGGCAAGCGCTGTGGGTTCTCTTCCCCTCTCTGGATACCTAAATTTGGGCAAGCCATTAATCTGGCTTGGCTTCAGTTTCCTAGTCTTTAAATCTTTGATTTTGGGAGTTCCCGTCGTGGGTCAGTGGTAACAAACCTGGCTAGGATCCATGAGGATGTGGGTTCGATCCCTGGCCCCATTCAGCGGGATAAGAATCCGGCATTGCCGTGAGCTGTGGTGCAGGTCACTCAGATCCAGCTGCCGTGGCTGCTGGGGTGTAGGCCGACAGCTGCAGCTCTGCTTTAACCTGTAGCCTGGGAACTTCCATATGCCAGGGCTGTGGCCCTGAAAAGCCAAAACAAAAACCAAAAACTCAACCAAGAAACTTTGATTTTGTAAATATTCAAAGACTTGGGTTTTCACCAGGTATTTATAGGGCTACCTTGTTTCACGGTGACTTAATATATATAGACTCTCTTCCCCTGTTCCCTCCTGTGGTTGATTTTCAGGGGTGCTGCAAAAATATCTTGCTTGGCTCTGCGGTATTAAGTTGATTGGGGCTCCCCCTAGTGGCCTTTTTTTTTGACCTCCCGAGAGTCTCCTACATTTTTCTATCTAAATCATTTAGTGAGCAATGTTGGGGGTGCCTCCTCCACTTAGAGATAGTTCCTAGCCTCTTCCGGGAGTCACCAGTAGTTGGAAAAATCGGTCTGGGGAAAGGAGAATGATGGGCGGTTTGCCCTTGTCAGGCAGCCCTCCCTTCACCCCACCTTCCTCCAGCCCGCGTTGCTGGGAGCCTTGTCATCCACCTGCCACCTGGATCTCTGGATACCACACTGGCGAGAATGAAAACAGCAGAAATTTTAGGACTTTTCCCCTTGTGGATTAAGCGAACTACAGACTCTTTCTTCCTTCCTTTCTCCCTTTCTTTCTTTCTTTCTTTCTTTCTTTCTTTCTTTCTTTCTTTTCAAGGGCTGTGCCCTCGGTATATGGAGGTTCCCAGGCTAAGCGTTGAATGAGAACCATAGTGGCAGCCTGTTGCACAGCCACAGCAATAGGAGATCCAAGCCACATCTGCAATCTACACCACAGCTGGCTGCAATGCCAGATCCTGACCCACTTACTGAGGCCAGGGATAGAACCCACAACCTCATGGATACTAGTGGAATTTTTAACCCCTGAGCCATAGTGGGAATACCTAGACTCTTTCCTTAGATATTTCTCCCTATCTCTGTCCCCCTCAACATTTTTGGCCAAATGTCTGTTATCAGGAACAGGTCTAAAGAAATAGCCATGAGGTCTGGGATCAGGCAGATTCAGGCAGAAGCTGATGCATGTTTATTTGTCACCTCATGGCTGCAGGATACTTCTCTGACTCCGGAAATTTTACAGAGTAAAGGAAAGAACTGGCCTCGTCCTTCGGGATGCATATAGTTCCTGTACCTAATTGTCAGATAACCTACGGCACATCTCCCAAATCTGGAAAAGACTTTTCTTCTAATTTTGAAGCATGTTTTTCATTTATCCCCCTCCCCCGTAAGAACCCTCTCTCCCTGCCTAGGAATTCCATAGAGGTTCCTGTCCTGGTCTTTCTGTCCTGAGGCCTATTTGGGGACTTTTCCAAGGGATAATTAGTGTCTCTGTTATGCTGATGCACAGAGCAACATACTGAGGATAGAGATTACAGGATACAAACAACATATCACGCCTCAGAAGAGCATTTACTTTTCAAATATGTTCAGTCAACCGACTTTCAGGTGCAGAATGAGGATGTGGTTTGGGGTGAAGGTGAAATGGAATAAGAAAAGTGCCACATGTCACATGATGTGATACAAACCGAGCCAGCTCTAGAACAATCCAGGAATGAGAACGACATTGTGATCAACAATTCAATCTCTGGCACATTTTGAAAACAAGCCAAGTGAAAAGTGTAAAAAAAAAAGTCAATCTCTCCTTTTTTCCCCCATTAACCTCGTTTAGAGGTGAAAATAGGAAATATCACTTCAGCAGAACTCTGTCTTCCTTTGAACAGGATCCTATCCAGGAGTTTTAAAGAGATACAGAGGAGGGAAGGGCTAACGTCAAATGTGAGAGCTAAATCATTGCATATGACTTATCGATAAGTCCGCTGCATATGGAAAGAAATATGGCTTACTGCGGCAGAAGCAAAGGACAAGTTGTATATTACATATTATTATAATTCTATTCTATACAAATCACACTGAACATAATATAAATTGTATGCCTTAAACCAAGCCAGAGATGTGTATATGACCTGTGATCTCATACACAGCTCCAAGGATTAATTTCTTACTTATACTCCATTAAATCTAGGATTTGACTCCGAGGGGAAGAAGTACCTTTGTGTATCTGCACTGTGCTAGGTACTGTGGAAGACCAAAGCCAATAAGATAGTATAGTGTAGGAGTTCCCATTGTGGCGCAGCGGAAATGAATCTGACTAGGAACCATGAGGTTGCTGGTTTGATCCCTGGCCTTGCTCAGTGGGTTAATGATCCGGCGTTGCTGTGAGCTGTGGTATAGGTTGCAGACGCGGCTCAGATCCGCATTGCTGTGGCTGTGGTGTAGGCCAGCGGCGGCTGTAGCTCTGATTCGACCCCTAGCCTGGGAACCTCTATACAGTGTGAGGGTGGCCCTGAAAAACAAACAAAAAATATATATGTATAGCATAAATTAAGGTGGTAGGTGAAAAACAGATGGCTATGGAAATTTCAAAGGGAAGGATTATTTCTAGCTAGAGTGTCTGGTAAGGAGGATAATATTTGAGTTGACTGTGAAGAATGGCTTGAGGAGTTCCATCGTGGTGAGACAGAATATTAACTCAGTAGTCAGTGTAGGAGAATGGGCTTCGATGCATTCTTTAATATGGCCTTTCCTTAACTTTTATGGTTTAAGGGCTCCAGACAGTAATTCCCCACAGGCCTTGTTTACTGTAGAAAATATGCCTTCCCCCAAACAGACCATAATCTCTAACCCACTCCTCAACTGATAGAACAGGAATGATAGAAATGGTGACCTAGTCCAAGGAAAGAGAAGGACAAAGAAGTCATCAAACTTACGGGGACATTTCCACCCCTAGGACCCTACTGGACAAGGACTGATACAGGTAATTGAACAAGGTCAATGGGAGAAAATCACATCTTTCTGGATCCCACATTGGTACCCCCCATCTTTAAGAAATAAAAACCCCTATAGGACAATAGAGAAAGGGGCTTTTCTTTCCCCTCCCAGCAGCCTTGGGAGCTATTTGCTTCCCTTTAATAAAAACTTTGCTTGCTTGCTGCCTGTGTGTTCGCGACTGCCGTGAACAAGAACCCGGAATCCGGGTTCCATCCCTGGCCTCTCTCAGTGGGTTAAGGATCTGGCGTTGCCGTGAGCTGTGGTGTAGTTCACAGACGCGGCTGGGATCTGATGTTGCTGTGGCTGTCAGCTATAGCTCTGATTGGACCCCTAGTCTGGGAACCTCCATATGCCCCGGGTGTGGCCCTAAAAAGCAAAAAATAAATAAATAAAAATAAAAATAATTAAAAAAAGAATGGCTTGAACTTTAGTAGCACACTCTTTAGGCAGAGGGAATCTGAGAAATGGTAATGAGAAAAGAAAGAATTGTGGTATTTTGTAACTTGGTGAATCACACAGCATAGGATACATGTACTGAAACATATAAAACTACTGTAAGGTAGTCTGGTGTTAGATCATGACCGTTAACTTCAGGAGGCAACGGCGAGTGTTTAAAGCGCTCTTTAATAGTTCCCGTCGTGGCTCAGTTGTTAACAAATCTGACTAGGAACCATGAGGTTGTGGACTCGATCCTTGATCTCGCTCATTTGGGTTAAGGATCCGGCATTGCTGTGAGCTGTGGTGTAGGTTACAGACACGGCTCGGATCCTGCATTGCTGTGGCTGTGGTGTAGGCTGGCGGCTACAGCTGATTAGACCCCTAGCCTGGGAACCTCCATACACTGTGGGTGCGGCCCTAGAAAAGGCAAAAAGACAAGAAAAAATAAATAAAGTGCTTTTTAATGTGTGATGGTGTCAGAACTATGCTTTAAGAACACTGGCCTGGTAGCAGAATGTATTGGAGGTGGCAGGGAAATCAGTGAGGAAAGCCTTTCAATAGACCAAGGAAGAGAGAACGAGGATTGGCAAGTAAGGGTGGAGGCACTTAGGAATGGAAAAATTTGACAATTATCTAAGAGCTTTGCCTAGATTTTTTCTTTAGACATTTTAACTCTTTCTATGCAGGAACTGATTAATGGAAATTCTGATGGGAATGACGCCACAACCACAGGTACAGGCCACTGAACTTCAAACCAAGGATGTCTGGCTGAAGAGTCCTCAAGTGCAGAGATATTTTTTTCCTCTCTTATGGGACCATTTGATGAGCTTAATCCCCTAATCAGTCAAGAGCTTAGTGGAAGAACCAGGCATGGAATCTAAGGAGGAACTGAGTACTTATTGACACACCAGGGCCTGCAAGCTCCCAAAGCTGAGGTTCAGAATTAGCAAATTAGGGCAGGGCACTTCCTTCTTTAGGAGGGAAGTTCTTTTTTTTTTTTTTTCAAGGTTCTTCCAGCAGAACTTTTAGATTAGAAAATGGACTTGACTGGGAACTGCTTTTCTGTTTCACAGGAGCAGCGAGTACTCCTCAGGCCTGCGCTTGAAGGTCACAGGTGCTGGGGGCCTGATGTTAGAGACGCCCCCGTGCAGTGCAGTGCGCTGATCAGGGCAACTCGTAAGCAAATATTTAATTCCCAGAAAAGGAACCAGTGTTCAAGGGAAAAAAAAGTGAGAAGTATTTTGTTTTCGGAAGGTCAAAGGGCCTGGAAGAAAAGCTCACGGCCTGAGTGTCTTAAGCTTTTCTGGGGTCTAATCAGGGTGCAACAATCTGCAGCTGCCACTTTCCCGCCCTTGGTCCCGACTTAACAAGGAGTTTAGAACACCAGGCAGTGGGGAAAAAACTTCCCTTTTCACCCACAGTGTGAGGAAACAAATGACTTTAAGTTCAATTTCCTCATTTGTCAGGTGTGGAGGAAAGGTTAGACGTCGAGATTCTTTCAATGGCTACCTGTCTTAATTTAAATGCTCCAAAAACCCTCTCTCAGAGCACCAACCAACCACTCGCCAGGAACATGGAGGGCTCGACCTCTGCCCAGTGCGCAGACTCCATGCTAGACCCCGCCCCCGTCCTTCCCGCGCTCCTCCAGCAGGGGGCGCCGGCGTGAAGGTTCTGCCTGGGCCCGCCCCCCGCGGCAGGGACTCGGGAGGCGGCGCGGAAACTTGGCCGCCGCTTTCCGGGAGCCGCGGCTCGGGCGGGGGCGGCGCAGGAGAGGTGGCTGCCCTCTCCGGACGCGGCCTCCCGCTCCCGCGAGCTCCGCGCGCTCCTGCCGCCCCGGGCTCGCGCCCCCGAAGCGGCGCGCCCGCGCGCACTCGCGCTCCCGGCTCCGCCCCCTCCCCCTCCCCGCGGCCGCCCCTCCCTCGGCCCGGACTGCCGGCGGCGGCGGCGGCGGCGGCGGCGGCGGCCAGGAGAGGCCCCTCCTTCGCGTCCTCCTCCTCTCCCTCACTCGCGGCAGAGTGGAGCCGGCGGACGCGGCTGGGCCCCTCACCCTCCCCGGGCCATGGCCGGCAATGTGAAAAAGAGCTCTGGGGCCGGGGGCGGCGGCGGCTCCGGGGGATCGGGCTCGGGCGGCCTGATCGGGCTCATGAAGGACGCCTTCCAGCCGCACCACCACCACCACCACCTCAGCCCCCACCCGCCGGGGACCGTGGACAAGAAGATGGTGGAGAAGTGCTGGAAGCTCATGGACAAGGTGAGAGGCCTGCCGGGGACCCGCGGGAGCAGGGGTGGGTGTGGGCGGAGGGGCCGAGGGAGGGGAAGGAAGGGACAGAGGAAGCTGGGGGAGGGGACGGGTCGCGCGAGGCTGGGAGGCGACGAGCTGGGGTGACGGGGCCGCGGGTGGGGGCCCGGGGGCGGGGAGGAGGACGCGGGGCTGGGGTCGGCGGCGGGGGGAGGGCTGCGGTCGGGAGTGGGGCGCGTTGAGCTGGTGCGTTTGGGGTTGCGAGACAAAGATGGGGTGGGGGTTGGGGGGAAGGTTAACTGGGGAGCCACCGGGGCGGAAGTGTTACGGGGGGTGCAGAGTTTGGGGCTCTGTGCCGAGAGTAGGGGTGTGGGTCGCGGAATTGGCCCCGGCAGATAGGAGGGAGGCGGGTGAGGAAGAGCCCTTGATTCACCGGCTGAGAACTGTTAGCTGGATGAGCTCTAAGGAATTACTTTTACGGGCTCTGACTGAGAGACCCGGGGTCCTGACAGCTCCGCAGGCAAACTGCGCTCTGGGTGAACATTTAGGTTTTTTTTTTTTTTTTTTTTTTCTCATTAAGATGTACCTTAATGGGATGTTTAAATGGGCCAAGGAAGGAACTTTCCTCCACATCTAGCGCTGGCTCAAGTTTTCATCCTCCAAAACATTGGATGGGATCCATTGCTGGTGCTGGGATATGCACAGGTTAAACCACAAGTTCTGGTTATAACTATTATCTTCGGGTTAAGCAGCAGATTCTGACTTCTTCCAGAACTTCCTCCTTACACGCACTGCTTTTCAGTGGGTTCTACCTTTTTGGGTAACCGGACCTGACATCTTACTACAGAATCTGATTTTAAGCTTGTTTAATGATCCGCCTTGATTACTTTTTTTCATCAAGTGTGGAAAATAGCTCCACTTTAAGTTTGGCATTTGGGAGAGTTTTACTTCTTTATAGTTGTGTCTGTGTAATGAAATGTAGTAGTCTCAAGTGTTTAAACAGTCTTTTTGTTACAGAGAATTCAGTGTTTCCTCGCTGTTTTTCACTTATTAATAATTCATTTTTACAAAATTCGTACTGCAGATGAAAAGTGATTAGAGGTATTTGGCATGTATTGTAAGCGAATGGTTTTATTTGGTTCCACTCTGGGCCTAGGTTCCTCTTCTGTAAAGTTCTTAATGGATTATTTTGGACTAGAAACAGCTAATAAAAGTGATTGTGAAGCACTGGGCAAATATAAATGTGATATATAAATGCTTAATAAGTCCTGTGTGTGAATTAGCGCTCCTGTAGTGCATACCAGTGATTTCAGGAGCTACTTTTTCAGGCTTGGTTTTTCTCCTGTAAAGCAATTGGTATTGTAATTAACAAGCAAGTATTTGTATGTTGATTATATTGGTGTTGTAATGTTAATTTCATTATTAGAAATTGTAACAAAATCATTACAGAAAGTTAGGCATGTAAATTTTAAATGCATTGATACCTTTTAAAAAATATATTGAATCTATTCAAAATCTGAAGTTTATAGGTTTGCATTTTAGGTGTTTAAACAGGTTCTCCTGGAATAGAAAAAAACTGGCATTTCTAATTAGTTTCTCATTTGAGACACTTGTTTCAGCATGCAGTGTATCAAAATTGTATTGATTAGAGACCTCGCCTTAAAAATAAAATTTCTTTTCAGAGTTCAGAGTTCTCATTGGAAATAAACTGGACTAGTAACCGTGACAACTTGGGTTCTATCCCTGGCCTCGCTCAGTGGGTTGGGGATCCAGTGTTGCTGTGAGCTGTGGTTTAGGTGGCAGACATGGCTCATATCCCGTGTTGCTGTGGCCGTGGCTGTGGCTGGCAGCTGCAGTTCAGATTCGACCCCTAGCTTGGGGACTTCCATGTGCCA
>PVHT021183652.1:552410-576409 GCA_004024745.2 Catagonus wagneri
CCTGTGGGGCGGTGGGTTAGGGTCCAGTGTTGTCACTGCAGCAGCTTGGGTTACTGCTATGGCTTGGGTTTGATCCCTCGCCTGGGAACGTCTACATGCAATGGGCATAGCCAGAAAAGAAAAAGAAACGCACCCTCAGGACACAGATATTTGAACTATCAATCATGGACTTAAATAGCTGTGATTAATGTGTTAGAAGAATTAAAGATAAAATGGTTAATTTTGTCAGATCTGAAATGGTAAGTAATGGCATAGAAATTCTAGAAATGAAATTCTAGAATTGAAATTCTAGAAATGAAAAACACAAGAGCTCAGTGGCAGGTTTAAAAGGATAAAGCTGAAGAAAAAATTTAGTGAAGTCTGGAGTTCCCACTGTGGCGCAGCGGAAAGGAATCTGACTAGGAACCATGAGATTGCAGGTTCCATCTCTAGCCTCGCTCAGTAAGTTAAAGATCTGGCATTGCTGCGAGACGTGGTATAGGTCGTAGACGTGGCTCGGGTCTGGTGTTGCTGTGGCTGTGACACAGGCCGGCAGCTGTAGCCCCAGTTCTACCCCTAGCCTGGGAACCTCCATATGCTGCAGGTGTGGCCCTAAAAAGCAGGAAAAAAAAAAGAAAAAATTAGTGAAGTCGGAAAAAGAAAATCCAGACTGAAGCATTGAGAGAGTAAAGAATGGAGAATATAGCAAAGTGTGTGAAACACATTTGGA
Source organism: Catagonus wagneri (assembly GCA_004024745.2). Lineage (NCBI taxonomy): Eukaryota > Metazoa > Chordata > Mammalia > Artiodactyla > Tayassuidae > Catagonus > Catagonus wagneri. The sequence continues at coordinate 553,120 of PVHT021183652.1, forward strand.
ATATGGAATAAAGATTTTATGTATATGTACTTAAAGTTCGAGAAAGAAAGGGAGAAAGAGAATGGGACAGAAGCAATATTTGATGAATTGGCTGAGAATTTTCCAAAACTGATGAAAATTTAAAGAGGCTCTATGAATACCAGGAAAAATCCAAAGTAAACTACACCTAGGCACATCACAGTAAAACTGCTGCAAGCCTGAAGCAAAGAGAAATCTTAAAAGCAACCACAGGATAAAGGACAATTTATCTTCAAAGGAGTAATATTAAGACTGATAGCTTCACTTTTCAGTAGTAACAGTGGGATCCAGAAGGCATGAGAATAGGCGTACCTCATTTTATTGCACTTCACTTTATTGCACTTAACAGATAATGCATTTAATGCATTAGAGGTTGTGGCAACCCTGTGTTGTCATTTGATGGTTAGCATTTTTTAGCAGTAAAGTAGTTTTATATTGAGGTATGTACATTGTTTTTTAAGACATAATACTGTTGCACACTTAACAGACTACAGTATAGTGTAAACATAACTTTTTTGTGCACTGAGATACCAAAGAATTTGTGCGAGTAGCCCTATTGCTGTACTTGCTTTATTGTGATACTCCCTTTATTGCAGTGGTTTGGTACCGAAACTGCGATATCTCTGAGGTATGCCTGCAGCTATAAGGTGATGACAGAAAATAACTGCTAGTCCTTATCCAGTGAAAATAGCCTTTGAAAGTGAATACAAAATAAAGATGTTTTCAGATAAATAAGAACTGAGGGAAATTTGTAGCCAGAAGCCTATATCCTAAAGGATGTTCTTTAGGTAAAAGAAAATGATTTCAGATGCCATGAAGAGCATTGGGAAATGTGGGTAAATATGAATGAGCATTGGCTGTGTAAAATAATAACAAAAGTAGTAGTATAATAATGACTTGTGGGTGTTTATGTGGATTAAAGTATGTGATATTAGTGGCATATAACTTGAAAAGAGAGTAAATGGAGTTAGTGTTCTAAATTCCTTGAATTGTCTGGAAAGTGATAAAAGCACTACTTTATATGAGATTGCATGAGTCAGAGATGCATTTTATAATTACTAAGGTAATCACCAAAAGAGTAGTAAAAGAATATACATATTTGGTAAGCTAATGGGGGAGAACATTAGGAAAATTTTAAAAATGCTTAAACCAAAAGAGACTAAGAAAGAGGAGGTAAAGGAATATGAGGAGGAAAGACAAGAGAAAACAAATAGTAAATTCCTTTATTATTTATTGTAGAATCAGTACTTATTAAGTGAACCTTATGAAATTGCAGACTTTTGACCTACAGTAATAACAGTTTCATAATTGAAGTATAAGCAGATTTTGGTTAAAACCAAAGATTGTCAGAATGGGTTAAAAGGAAACCAGTTGTATTCTGCATGTCAAAGAGTCATGCATTAAGTGTAAGAATTCAGAAAGTTTGAAGGTAGAAGAATGGAAAAGATAATACTGTGCAAACACCAACCCAGGAGAGCTGGTTTAGCTGTATTAGATATATGAAAGTGGACTTTTAAGGCAAGAAATGTTTCTAGAGATAAAGAAGGATGTTTCGTTGATAAAGGATGGTGAAGAATATACAGTATTATAATTGTGTTGACTTTTTTTGTCTTTTTTTTTTAAGGGCCTCACCTGCGGCATATGTGAAGGTTCCCAGACTGGGCGTCAAATTAATTGGAGCTGTAGCTGCTGGCCTGCACCACAGCCACAGCAATGCCAGATCTGAGCTGCATCTGTGATCTACACCACAGCTCACAGCAATGCTGAATCCTTAACCCCACTGAGTGAGGCCAGGAATCAAACCTGTGTCCTCATGGATACTAGTCGGCTTCATTAACCGCTAAGCCACAACAGGAACTCCCAATTTTTTCATCTTCTAAAGCTTTATTTGCCTTTCACATTTAGGTCTATAATCCATCAAGGATTTTTTTATTTTTTTTGTTTTTTTGTCTTTTGTCCTTTTAGGGCCACACATGCGGCATATGGAGGTCAAATTGGAGCTGTAGCCGCCGGCCTATGCCACAGCCATAGCAACGTGGGATCTGAGCCGCATCTGCGACCTACACCATAGCTCACGGCAACTCCAGATCCTTAAGCCACTGAGCGAAACCAGGGATCGAACCCGGCCGCAACCTCATGGTTCCTAGTCGGATTCATTAATCACTGAGCCACGATGGGAACTCCTTTTTTTTTCCTATATGGATACCTAATTATTCCACCACTATTTTTGGAAAAGATAATTCCTTTGTGATAAGACAAGGGCCAGTATATTTGTGGGTCTATTTCTAGACTTCTCTGTTCCATTAATTTATCTTTTCCAGACACAGAAAAATCCATGTAAATGGAAAGTACAAAATAAGATGGTGAGAATAAATAGAAATTATCAGTCATTATAACAAATATAAAATGGACTAAACTCACCAGTTGAAAAACAAAAACCCCATGGTGCAGTGGGTTAAGGATCTGGCATTGCTGAAGCTGCAGGCTGCAACTTGGGTGCAGGTTTTGATCCCTCGCCCGGGAACTTCCACATGCAGTGAGGGTGGCCAAAAAACAAACAAAAGATTGTTAGCTTGGATTAAAAACATTTTTTTTGGCCAGGAATCAAACCTGCACCATGGTAGTAGCCAGAGCTACAGCAGTGATAATGCTGGATCTTTAACTTACTGAACCACCTGGGAGCTCCTAGCTATATATTCTTCAAAAGAGGCCTAGTTAAGGAGTTCCAACTGTGGTGCAGTGGGTTAAGAATCTGACTTCAGCTGCTTGGGTTGCTGCAGAGGCATGGGCTGGATCCCCAACTTGGTGCAGTATGTTAAAGGGTCTAGCGTTGGTGCAGCTGCAGCGTAGGTTGTAGCTGTGGCTCAGATTGAGTCCCTGACCTGGGAATTTATATGTGCCATGGGTGCAGCCATTTAAAAAACAAAACGAAACAAAAAGACCCCTTGTTAAAACTAAGAACTCTGAAAAAGCTGAAAGTAAAAGAATTAGCAGGCACATTCTGAGAGCTCTGAAGTCATATGGGAAGGAATAGTATTTCAGTTCAACTCCTTGCTGGGTCCAAGGCCTCTGTGCTCCTGTCCCCTAGTGGTTGTTAAGGTTTAGTGCCTTAGGTCTGCTTACTGAGGTTTCTCTCCCAGAGCAACCATGTTCTTTATTTGTGTCCCTGGGAGTTTTCTTTATTCTGTTGTGGGTGAGCTATGCATTTCAAAGGAATTTGCCATACTTCATCTAGCATTTTTAGGCACATATGTGAGTGTTTCTCCTACCCCAGCTTGTTTAGTCTTCTGAGTGTCATCTGAACTATTACATTAGATAACAGTTTTAAGAACCCACCCTTCCAGGGGGACCACTAAAAATGTTAAATGGTTGCCTGTGGGCAGGGGCGTTATGGATCATTTCTTATATTCTTATGCATTTTTTCATATTTCTATAAAAAGCAGATACTTTATATAACTTTTTTTAAACTTCAAAAAGGAAATTGCCCTTAAGATCCTCCAAGTAATAGTTCTTTTCCATTTGTTGCAGGTGGTGCGGTTGTGTCAGAACCCAAAGCTGGCGCTAAAGAATAGCCCACCTTATATCTTAGACCTGCTGCCAGATACCTACCAGCATCTCCGCACTATCTTGTCAAGATATGAGGGGAAGATGGAGACACTTGGAGAAAATGAGTATTTTAGGGTGTTCATGGAGAATTTGATGAAGAAAACTAAGCAGACCATAAGCCTCTTCAAAGAGGGGAAAGAAAGAATGTATGAGGAGAATTCTCAGCCTAGGTAATGGAGAATACTACACAAATATTTATTCAGGTCTGTGACTGCCCGAATGGGTAACACATAGAAATAGTTGAGTTGGTTTTAATTTTATGTCAATAAGAATAGAATGCAAAGTTGACAATTGATTTGAAGCTGTGTTTTGTATAAAAGGTTGCCTTGGAGGGTATTGAACCATGGCTAGCTCTGATCATTTATTTACCTCTGAAAAGTCTGTGACTTAGAGTCATGAAGGTGAGTTGGAGGCAGTAGGTCCTTTAGAGGCCCTGAAGATCATGAAAGTTTGTGGGTAGGTGAGAGTTTGAAAGAGCAGTTGTGGTTAAGCTGAGTTTGGGAGTAAATAAATAATAAGAGGTCAGATTTTGCCCAAGCTGGTGGCATGCTAGTTAAGTTGTTAAGTATGGGGTAGTAGGAAAAAAAATTAAGCCAGTAGATTAGTTTTTTTTTTTTTTTTAATGAAGCCAAGTGAAATGATATTTGCTTTGTGGATAAAGTGACTTTTCAGATAGAATAGAATACTTCTCAAATAGAATTGGCAAATGCATTTAATTTAGTATTTGAGAATACCATTAGGTATGCTTTTGTACTTAGTATAATACTAAAAATGATATTGGTTGTCCCATATCTTACTGGCTTGGTTGTTGTAAATTATGCACTGGGAGAGAAAGAAAATGATTTATGCAAGGGTATAGTTGTGTTTGGTTTTGTCCAGCTGGAAATAAAAACTCATCTGGAACAAGTAATAAAATGTAAATTCTGTTAGAACTTCTTAGGGAGTAACATCTTGCGGAGGAGTGGCCTGAATTAGGAGGAAATGGTAATTTCTGAGCACATTCTGTCAGCACGCATTGCTGGAGCAGGAACTTACCAAATGGTATCCTTGTAGTCATCGAATCTGTTGGCTTAGATTCTGGGAACCTTTGTTTCTCACTTTTACCCACATCATTATTCATGTTCCCTTTACTGTGACAAGTTACTCAGGTTTGGTCCAGAGTATTAGTATTTTCTTCTTCTTTTTTTTTTTTTGCCTTTTGTCATTTTAGGGCCGCACCCACGGCATGTGGAAGTTCCCAGGCCAGGGGTCTAATAGGAGCTGTAGCCACTGGCCTACGCCACACCCACAGCAACGCAGGATCCGAGCCGCGTCTGCGACCTACAGCACAGCTCATGGCAACACCGGATCGTTAACCCACTGAGCAAGGCCAGGGATTGAACCCGCAACCTCGTGGTTCCTAGTCGGATTCGTTAACCACTGCACCACAACGGGAACTCCCTAGTATTTTCTTCTTAAAAAGAGTTCTGGTGACTGAATTCCATCTCTAGGAACCTTTGTAATTTCTATTTATATGAAAATGAACTTTACTATTTAAATTATTTAAATTTTATGACTTTTGTTAAAACTTTGACTATGTGGACCTTGGCTGTTTTTTTTTTTTTTGCTGGTTTTGGACTTTATTAGGTACTAAAACTTAAAAATTTTATTTATCATACAGTGAACTCAGTTCTAATTCTAGGAGGTGAAAAGGAGAGTTAAGCATTCAGTTCTAATGAAATGTGATAAATGCTTTACTAGAGATACGTACCAAAAGCTGTCTGAACATGGTTTTGCCTAGTGGCATCAGGAAAGGTGGCACAGAGAAAGTGCTTTTGGAGCTAGATATTGATGAATGAGTAGGAATTTTCTGGGCAGAGAAGTAAAGAAAAACCTTTAACACAGTGGCATGAAAATGCAGGCTCTGAATGTTTAAGGAACGTGAGCAGTCTGGTTTGACTAGAATTTGGGGAGATAGATAAGCTGGAAATACGGGTTGGAGTCACTGTAAGGTGCTATTTTTTGACCTCTAGACTTTCTCATATAGATAACAGGCTGCCGTAGAACAGTTGTGGGTTTGTGTGTGTGTGTGTGTGTGTGTGTGTGTGTGTGTTTAGAGCATTTTTATAGTGGAGTAAATATTGTAGATTTTTCAGTCTTCTTAGAGCACACCAGACATTGTTGAACATTTTTGTGACTGGTGGCTCATCGGTGAGGGGCAGGTTAGTCTACCGGTTAAGAGACTGGAGTCTGAAGCCAACTGTCTTAGTTCGAAACTTAACTTTTCCTCTTAGCTATGTGAAACCTCAGTTTCCTCACCTGTAAAATGAGATAATAGTACTTTCCTTGTAGGATTGTTGGGAGTTAAATAAGTAATTAAGTGTTCAGTACTTAGAAAATGATTGGCACATTGAAAGCTCTTAGTGTATTAATCATCTTCATTATTTTCATTACTATTAACATAAATTTGTTTTATCAGTCGTACTGCAAGGACCTAATGAAGTATGTAGATCAATTTACCCTTATTATATGGCCTCGCGTGATGCTTGTAAGTCTGTCTGTCTCTCTCTCTTTCTTTCTTTCCTTCCTTCCTTCCTTCTTTCTCTCTCTCTCTCTTTCTCTCTCTCTCTCTCTCTCTCTTTCTCCCTTGCTTGCTTGCTTTTTGCTTTCTAGGGCCACACCCGCAGCATATGGAGGTTCCCAGGCTAGGGGTGGAATCGGAGCTGTAGCTGCCAGCCTACGCCACAGCTCATGGCAATGCCGGATCCTTAACCCACTGAGCGAGGCCAGGGATCGAACCCACAACCTCACAGTTCCTAGTCAGATTCGTTTCCACTGAGCCACGACGGAAACTCCAAAAATGGGGAATTTAGAGTACAGGTGTAGGAAGAACTAAACTGGGAATGAGGGGAATTAAGAATTCCATTTTGAAAAACTTTGAGATATTCTGATGAGTCATCTACGGTAATATGTCAAACAGGTGATTGGCTCTGTTAGAGTTTGGAATTCAGAGGGAGAGGTCTGGAACAGAGATAGAAACTTGGTGGTATCCAGAATAGTATTTAAAACCCTAAGAATAGCAGAATCATAGAGGAGTGGGAAAGAAGTCAGCAAAGGAGATTTAAAAGGAAGCACAAGGAGTTCCTGTTGTGGCTCAGTGGTAACGAGCCCAAGTAATATCTATGGGGACTTGGGTTGGATCCCTGGCCCTGCTCAGTGGGTTAAGGATCTGGCGTTGCTGTGAGCTGCTTTTCAGACATGGTTTGGATCTGGTGTTGCTGTTACTGTATCTGTGGCATAGGCTGGTAGCTGGAGCTTTGATTCGACCCCTAGCCTGGGAACTTCCATATGCCTTGGGTGTGACCCTAAAAAGACCATAAAATAAAATAAGATATAATAAAAATAAATAGGGAGTTCCTGTCATGGCTTAGCGGTAACAATTCCATCTCATGTCCACGAGGATGCGGGTTTGAACCCTTGGCCTCACTCAGTGCATTAAGGATCTGGCATTGCCATGAGCTGTGGTGTAGGTCACTGACGCAGCTTGAATATGGCATTGCTGTGACTGTGGTGTAGGTCAGCAGCTGCAGCTCCAGTTGGACTCCTAGCCTGAGAACTTCCATATGCTGCAGGTGCAGCCCTTAAAAAAAGCAAAGTAAATAAATGAATAATTTTTTTAAAAAGAGGCACAGGTAAGGGAGAAAGGAGAGAATAAAATTGCCAGCAAAGAATACAAAAACAAATTCTCTTTTAAATACAAAACTAGCAAAGGAAATAAATAATACACGAAAGAAGAAATGTAAAAGACCAAAAATGAATATTAAAAGAACAACCAGGTGCTCCCTGGTGACTCAGTGGATAAGGGTTGAGCAGCATTTTCAAGGCTGTGGCTCAGGTTCCATCCCTGGCCTGGGAATGTCCACATGCTATAGGTGTGGTCAATAAATAAATAAATAAGTGAATAAAAGAACGATCCAATTTGCTCGTCATAAAATAATAATCCGGAGTTCCCGTTGTGCAGTGGAAATGAATCTGATTAGGAACTTAGGTCTGAGGTTGCGGGTTTGATCCCTGGCCTCACTCAGTGGGTTAAGCATTGCCATGAGCTGTGGTGTAGGTTGCAGATGTGGCTGGGTTCCTGTGTTGCTGTGGCTGTAGTGTAGGCCAGCAGCTGTAGTTCTGATTTGACCCCTAGCCTGGGAACCTCCATATGCCACGGTGTGGCCCTAAAAAAAAAGAGAGAGAGAGAGAGATGGCAGTACTCGGAGTTCTCTTGTGGTGCAACAGGTTAAGGATCTGGCATTGTCACTGCAGTGGCTTGGGTCACTGCCATGGTTCAGGTTCAGTCCCTGACCTGGGAACTTCCACATGCTGTGGATACGGCCAGAAAAAAAAACCCAAAACAAAAAAAAAAGGAGCAAAAGATTTAAATGGACGTTTCTCCCAAGAAGTTATACAGTTGGCCAGTAAGTGCATGAAAAGATTCTCAGTGTCATTAGGAAAATGCAAATCCCAAACCTTGAGATACCGGAGTTCCCATCGTGGCTCAGTGTTAATGAATCTTACTAGGAACCATGAGGTTGCAGGTTCGATCCCGGGCTTCGTTCAGTGGGTTAACGATGATCTGGTGTTGCCGTGAGCTGTGGTGTAGGTTGCAGACGCGGCTCGGATCCCGTGTTGCTGTGGCTCTGGCGTAGGCCAGCGGCTGTAGCTCTGATTCGACCCCTAGCCTGGGAGCCTCCACATGCCGCGGGTGTGGCCCTAAAATGACAAAAGGCAAAAAAAAAAGTTGAAAATGGAATTACCATATGATCCAGTGACTCTTACAGGTATTTACCTCAAAAGAATCAAAGCAGAGACTTGAACTGGTATTTATACACCCATGCTCATAGCAGCGTTATTCATGTTAGCCCAAAGAGTAGAAACAACCCAAGTGTCCCTCAGTAGATGAATGGACAAGCAGTACGTAGTGTATGCATACAGTGGAGTATTATCCAGTTATAAAGAGAAATGAAATTCTGATACATGATGTAACGTGGCTGATTCTTAAAAACATTGTACTCAGTGAAATAAGTCAGATACAAAGAGACAAATGGTATGATTCCACTTATGTGAGGTATCTAGAATAGGCAGATTCATAGAGACAGAAAGTAGAAGTGAGATTACCAGGAGGCTGGGTATAAGGGGAGTAGGTAGTTACTGCTGACATTTCTGTTCTGAATGACGAAAAATTCTGGAAATGGGTAGTGGTGATGGTTACACAACATTGTGGATGTACTTAATGCTATTGAATTATACACTTAAAATAGTTTGAATGGTTTGTAAAGAAGATATTCCAAAAAAAAGTGACTACTTCAACCATTTAAATATTGCACAAGTGCTTTTTCTGAGAACAGCTGTTATTACAGCAGGAGTGCTTCTGTGTATGTCTCTTTTTTTCACATATAATTTTTTTTGGTCGTCTTTTTAGGACTGCATCTGCGGCATATGGAGGTTCCCAGGCTAGGGGTCGAATCGGAGCTGTAGCTGCCAGCCTACACCACAGCCACAGCAACACCAGATCCGAGCCGTGTCTGTGACCTACACCATAGCTCATGGCAGCGCCAGATCCTTAACCCACTGAACATGGCCAGGGAATGAATCTGCGTCCTCGTGGATGCTAGTCAGATTCGTTTCTGCTAAGCCATGATGGAAACTCCCACGTGTAATGTTAAGAAAAGTCTTCTATAGTAAAAATTTAATAAAATTAGTGGTCTTTCCTGCTTTATCAAGTACATTCTTAAGTGCAGCTAGCATTTTTTTTGTTTTTACTGCAAGTCACGGCGAAGAATACTGTGCCTACATGTACAGTTCAGTGCTACCGCCTTGATCCAGCTAAGGCGCCAGCACACTCAGCCCACAGTTGCATTTGTGCCATCAATGCAAGTATCAGCACAGTGGAAAAGATGAATCATGGGTGTCTTAGTATTATTATAGAAATAATTTTGACCTTGCAAGCCCTCTGGAAGCGTCTCATGGACCCCTTGGGATTGTATAGCATACTTTGAGAAATTCTGTATTGATGTACACATTTTAAAAATGCTATAGCCATATTATAGGGAGTTGAAAAAGTAGTGGAAAGAACAAGTGATTAATGCTGATGTTATTTTGGTACAGTTCCTTCTAATCTTTTAAAGAGTAGACTTGATCTTATACTATTCCGATACTGCTTTGTAATTCTGGAGCAAGGCAGGCTAATCTTATCTTTTTTTGTGTGGTTGAACCATTATACGTTTCAAGGGAACAGAATATCAAGGCTGGTACACGGATGTTAGTAACTGCTGGTCCTGTGAATAGGTTGTAGCTGCTTAAATTGTTGTCTAGAGTAAAGGTCCCAGGGTGGAATAGAAATGTCTTCCTTGGACTTGGGAAGGAGATATGACAGTGTCTTAATTTGTTTTTTGTACTTTTCCAGTCTAAAATTTATAGTTTTTATCAAATTTGGAAAATTTTTATATTTCTTTAGAATAATTTTTTTGTTCCCTGCTTTCTACTCTTTCAGGGGACTCCATATATATGTATATTTGACTACTTAATGCTGTCCCACAGGCCACTGGGTGCTCAGTTCATTTTTCCCCTGTGTTTTATTTTGGGGAGTTTCTATCACTTTGTTTTCGAGTTAATTAATCTCTTCTTCTATGGTAGTTAATCTTCCACGAGTCCCTTCCATTTTAATTTTCATCTGTAGAGTTTGGATCTTTTTTTATGTCTTACTTGTACTTAACATGTACAAGTGTTTCTCTACCTTTTTGTACAAATACATAGTTATAATAACTATTTTGATATCCTTGTCTGTTGTCATTTATGTCACTCATGGATTTCATTCTGTTGATTTATTTTTCTCCTCACTAAGTCATATTTTCTTGCTTCATTGCATGTTCACTAATTTTTGACTGGATGCTAGACATTGTTAGTGTTAGGTACTGGATACTTTTGTATTCTTATAAATATTCTTGAGCTTTGTTCTGGGACACAGGTTGAATAGTTTGATCCTTTTAAATGTTGTCAAGGCCAGAATAGCTTTTAATCCAGGCCCATGCTAGATTCTACCCATGCTTTCTGAATTACAGGATTGTTTTACCCTCTTCTCCTGTGTGAGAAGTGGGGAATGTTGCCTCTATTCCTTTCCATGTGGCTCTTTCCCAAACCCCAGGTATTTCTGTGTGCTCATCATTGCTTAGCTCTAGATCTTCTGAGCTTGCTCTCTATGCAGCTTTCTCCTCTCTTGTATTCTGTACTGAGAACTCCAACTGCCATGGTTTCCCTAGACAGTCAGTTCTGTCTCCTCAACTCAAGAGTCTCAGCTTCTGCTTGGGTTTCTCCTCTGTATATTTTGCCCAATTATTTACTTCTTTCATGGAGAGTAAGTCTAGTCGCTGCAATTCCGTCTTGGCTGAAAGCAGGAGTCTCAATCTAAAATTTAATTTGGCATTATTCCAAATTCAGATACCATAAATATTTATCATGTGCTTGCTGTATGTCTGAAATGTTCAAAAATGTGGTCTAGTCTTCCTCACTCATTCCCAGTATTCATTGGGTGTTCTCTTTTATGTTGAACGGAATGAAATGGCCTTTACCTTTATAGCTGTGGAAAAGGAGGCTCAGAAAGTTAGAATAAGTTACCCAAGTACGTGCAGCTAGTAAGTGCCAGAGCTTTTTTTTTTTAAGTTAGTCTCCCAAATATTTATTACTGATTACTTTGGTTTTCTTTGTTTGAGTATAAAGGAATGATGATTGTGTATTTCATTTCATATTCTAGAAGTGATCACTTGGAGGTCATATTGAAAGTATTTATGAGATAGTGAACTGTGTAAACTTGGGGAACATTTTAGTGGACACGTATGTCTTTTGAACACAAAATTTCAATACATGATTTACTACAGGATTAGGTATTCATGTAGCAAAAAAATTTCACTCAAAGTATTTCTAATAGGACATAGCCTTGATTTTGCAGATAAAGAGATATGAGGATACCTTCCCTTGCCTCCCCTCAAAGAATCAGTGATGATTTTTATAAAACCAGAGCAGAATAGAGAAGTAGGCCATGAATGTCAAGTAGAGTGTGCAAAAGCTTTTTCTAATCGCTTTGCTCTAATAGTGCTGGCCAGGACCTGCTGTAAACCATAACACTTGTGAAGTCTACAAGTGCATTTAAATTAGAACATCTTAAAGAACAGCCTCCAAAACTGGCTACAAGAATCTCTTTTTTGCCAAGCTGTAGTATACAAAGCAGCAAATGCTTGCTAGAGATATCGAGTAGTGTGAAAATGTTAGAAGCATTGTGAACTTGAATCCTGGCAACTTTTTTTAACTTAGTATGTATTAAATTTGGAATATGTGTTTTCTTTAGAAAGCTTAAATCTAATATATTAATTTTGTAAAAGAAATGGAATAAAAAATTTGTTAGTGTTTTTCTTTTTGTTTAAACCCTTCCCCTATTCCTTTTACATGCAAAATACTCATCCAGCTAAGTGTCTAATAAAATATATCCAAATGATTTAAGTACTCAGAGTTAATATTTCTTAACTCATTCATTCTTATTCTTAAAGTATTTACATACTCTGTTACATAGTTACATATTAGATATTCATATAGCAAGAAAATTTAATTTTGTTATAGTTACATTTAATTTTATTTTCCCTGTAGAGTTGAACCAGACTATAGTGATCTCTTTTCTTCTGTTCTTCTGTTAACTTCAAAAAGCACGATTAAAAAGCCACTTAGGAAGGGAAATCTTTCATCATTATTTCTGTGAACAATAAGCTAAGGTCTCTTGACATGAACCTTTTGTGAAGGGTTCTTCAAGCCTGTATGTGACTGAATATTATATATTTTATTCGTAATCACTCAATTAAGGTTTTATAGATGAGGTGAGTGATTATGGCACGGGTTTGTAGAACGGTCTCTCAGTCAGTCTCACTCAGTGGCCCATGTGCATGTCAGTGAACGTGTAACATTGAACCGTGACACTAAGGCAGTGCAGACTTGACCTTAGTGCGAGGGCGTTAGCTGGATTGCCAGCTGCATTCTGTATGACCTTAGTGCGAGGGCGTTAGCTGGATTGCCAGCTGCATTCTGTATGACCTTAGACAAGTTACCTCTCTTTCCCTCGGATATCTCTTTCAAGAGTGTTTTCAGAGAATCGTATTATAACAAATAAGTTCATGTTTAGAAAGCAATTAGAATTAATGCCTGGTTCACAGGAAGCAGGACCAAAGTATTTGATTTTTTAAAAGAAATTAGAGCTATACTCTCATTGAAAAATTATAAAAATATTACAAGAAATGTTATATACACTTAAAAATGTTAAATAATTTATGCATCACGGGTATTTATGTGTATATGTGTGTGTGTGTGTGTGTGTATGTGTGTATATATGTATGTACATACACAACATATATATATATATATTTGACTGTGTCTGTGGCACACGAAAGTTCCCAGGCCAGGGGTTGAACCTGTGACAATGCTGGATCTTTAACCTACTGAGCCACTATGGAATTCCTATCATGTATACTTTACTTATTTATTTATTTATTTATTCATTCATTCATTCATTCATTCATTCATTCATTTGTCTTTTTGCCTTATCTAGGGCCGCACCCACGGCATATGGAGGTTCCCAGGCTAGGGGTCTAACAGGAGCTGTAGCTACCGGCCTTCGCCACAGCCACAGCAATGCGGGATCCGAGTCGTGTCTGCAACCTTCACCACAGCTCACAGCAACGCCGGATCCTTAACCCACTGAGCAAGGCCAGGGATCAAACCTGCAACCTCATGGTTCCTAGTCAGATTTGTTAACCTCTGAGCCACGACGGGAACTCCCTATCGTGTATACTTTATCATAATTTTTTTTAAGAAGAAATGTCATGATTCAAAGGCTGTTGAACTCCGTGTAAGTATTCATTCAGCAAATATTTTTGAGATCTTGCTCTCAGTAGACTCCAGGTGAACATGAATGGAGTTCATGAGTGGAGGGGTGAGCCCGTATGCACACCCTCTCTTCTCGTGGTGTGCTGTGGAGAAGAGTGCTTGAGTTGAGTGCAGTTGGCAGTGTCAGGAGACTGGGCTCCAGGAAAGGAACTCAGCCACCCCCAGCAAACCCCTGTCTGCTCTCTTTTTAGGAGGGTGAATGTGGTGAGGGAGATAAAAAGTGTGGGTTTGGGTGCCACCTGTTTACAGGAGTTGCTGAGAAGCAGTTGCCTGGTAACTAGAAACCTTGGAGGCTGTTGGGAAGATGTTAGTTAGTCCTAGTTAGCTCACTGCCAGGCAACCCAGAAAAGAACAAGATGACCGGCCAGGAGTCAGATCCAGGTGGGACGAAGGTGGTAACTGGACTATGGTGGAAATAAAAAGTCATCGGCTTTATGAAATAATCATATGTCTGTGTGTTACATGTCAATAGTTTATTCCTCTGTTTGCTGAATAGAATTCCATTGGATGAGTGTACCATTCACCTGTTGATGTACATTTTACTTGTCTCCAGTTTTTGGCTCTTAGAAATAACAGCTAACGTGAAGATTCATGTTCAAGTCTTTGTGTAGGACATATATATTTTAATTTCTTTGGGGCAAATATCTAGGGTGACATATCAATTTAATGCTTCCCTGGGTTCTATTTAATAATCATTTAGGATTTTACCATGTATATTGGTAAGTAAAGTCAGCATGTAATTTTTTTCTCTATGGTCTTCGATAATGGAAGTAATCAAACTGAGTTAGTTCTCTTTCTGTATTTGTGAACAGTTTGTAGAAATAGGAGTTAGCTTGTATGGGGGTTATATAGCAAAAATTCTTCTGTAGCACAGCAGTACTTGCGTGTGTGCTTACGCACACTTTTGTGTGTGATTGTGTCTGTGTATGAGGGTGGGAAGTAGATTTTGATACCTATTCTGTTTAATGGTTTTTGGTTTACGTAGGGTTTGGAATGATCCATTTCCCCTAAAATTTATAAGTTTAACAATGGTGCTTGCGATATAGTAAACATTTAATATTTATGGAATGAATATATTAGTGAAAATTATTGGGATAGAGTTCATTGTATTGTTATTAAATTACCTTTATATTTTTAGTATGTCTCTAATTTTATTAGATTTAAAGTTTGTGCATTCTGAAGAATTTTACGAGAGTCCCTATTATGGCACAGTGGAAATGCATCCGACTAGGAACCACGAGGTTGCGGGTTTGATCCCTGGTCTCGCTTAGTGGTTTAAGGATCCAGCGTTGCTGTGAACTGTGGTGAGCTATTATGCAGGTCGCAGACGTGGCTTGGATCTTGCGTTGCTGTGGCTGTGGCATAGGCCAGCAGCTGTAGCTCCAATTAGACCCCTAGCCTGGGAACCTCCACATGCCGCGAGCGCAGCCCTAAAATGACAAAAGACAAAAAAATGAATTTTACCGATTCATCATAAGAGGTTGAAGTTGGCACTCTTGTGCTTTTAAATTTCTGTACTCTAGTCAAGATACATTTATGATTTTTCCCTCCATTTATTATTTATTCTTGTGCTTTATTTTCCCTGATTCATGAATATAGCTTTGCCCCTTTGACAATAATTGAAATTTCCCTGTGTTTTGCTTTACAGAGTTTAGTAAATACAGTAAATGCTATCTACTTGTGCATAATACCTGTAATATTCAAGTTCCCTAGAAGTTTTCCTATTAGGAAGTATGATAAATACCACTGAATGGGTGTAAGGAACGCCTAACATTTGAGGATCTGTGAAGAAGTGTTTAGAATCTAAATGTGTTAGATTCGTATAAAAGATACTGAGAAACAAAGACTGGGTCTCAAAGAGGTGGCATTAATTTTACCTCATGTGAGAACAGCTGAAAAATCAGCATGATTTTTTTCCCTTTTTCTTTTCCTTTGGCTGCACTCAAAGGAAGTTCCCAGGCCAGGGATCAAACCCACAGAGCAGTTGCTACTTGTACCACAGCTGTGGCAGTGCTGGATCCTTAACCTACTACACCACAAGGGAGCTTCCTAGCTTGATTTTCTTATAAAGATGAATATCGCTTACTTGGGATATTGATTGCCCAGTTTCCAAATACCTTTCACATGGATTTGTTCTTTTTTTTTTTTTTAATACAAGAAACCTGCCACTCCTATTCTTTTTTGACTCCATTTCACCTACTCCCATTCCTCTCAAAGGGAAAAATAAGTCTTTGCAAAACTTCATTTCAGTTTCTTTATAGTTTTTAAAATTTTATTGAGATATAATTGACTTCTCACATTATACAAGTTTAAGGTGTGCAATGTGTTGATTTGATTGAAACCTCATTTAATTTTTATTCTCCTGTGTGATGGAATTAGCAAGTAGAAGGTCATTTCCAACACTGTCAAAATCGTATTCCGATATTCTCAAATCTCTTTCCCTACTGGTTGCCTCTTTCCCAAACTGCCTGCTAGACATGCCGTATTAATATTGCTCGGATACCTCACGCTCACCATGTCTGAACATTGAATGTATCCTCTTCATTAGCAAACCAACTTATTCTGAGTTCCCTGAGTTCGTATTATGTAGTAGTGACAAGCATGAGTTACTGAGATTGATTCTTGGCTTAACTTCTTTCAGCTTTTTTATCTGTGAAATGTGAGTAATAGTGGAATCTAAGAAGATTATGAATGAAAATTAATTAAATATGTAAAATGCCTAACAGTAAGCCCTTTAAAAATATTAGCTTTATTAATATGTTATTTTTAGGACCCTGCTCTCAGCTTCTCCGACTCAGTTTCTGTTTCATCGTCTCCTCTATCCTACTCAGTCATCTCATCTTCTTGGTTTTGCTTCTGCAGTATATCTCATATGTGTCATATTTTGCTGCCTGTGTTCAGGCTTCCGTTACCTTTCTGCTGCCATACTATCCTGATGGCACTTGCTGCTTTTGTCATTGCCTCTGTTTCATCTTGCATACTTGGCAGTCATTATGGCTTTAAAACAGATTAGATGTTACCCTGAAGTTGCAGTTCCAAACTCTTAATGACTTAGGCTCCTTTCACCCTGGTGGTTAAATCTCTACGCTTTGATTCCTGCCTGTGTTTTTTGGTTTATCTTGTGCTACCATGAGTCTACATTCTAACCATGTCATTCTGTTTGCCAGTCCCTGAACTTTATTCTGCTGAGCCTTTGCTTTGGTCATTCCCTTGGCCCAGAATCTCCTTCCCTCCCGTACTGTCTATTGAAATTCTGTCTATTTCAATCCTGTCCAAGAAGCTGCCTAAATTATATTAGTTTTAATTAGTGGTTCTCCCATCCATGCTCTTGTGACACTTGGTTTCTACTTTCCTCTGGTAGTCACTAAAAAGCTTGCCTAAATGGGTGAGTCTGCTTTGATAACTAGTCAGGTCCAGGGAGACTTTCTTTCCTGTGTTATCTGACCTACCTTTACTTACAGCTTTTTAATAAAAGTATGTTAAATTTGATAAAACACTACTAACTAAATACTGGGTACTCCCAACTAAATAACCAAAATGTGAATACTGGATTTGTTCAGAGACACAGAATTTTGAACTTGAGGAAGATTATTTTTCATGGAAAATGTATTGAAGAAAATGACAGTGATGAAGATTTCTCTAACTTTGCTTCCCTCCAAACAGTCTGATATTTTGGTAGAGATAAAAAATTTCATTTTCTTTTCCAATTTTTGAGAAGAGCAAAGTTTAGTAGCTACTCTGTGTTTGTTCAGAGAAACCATATATTTAAATGGAAATGGATGTCTGATAGTCATATACTCAGGAGTTAAATAATGAATGCTAATTAGACTTTCTACGTATTTGATTAGGTTCTATTGGAGCTGTCTCTTGCCCTCTATAATTTATTTTGTCTGTCTATATATCTGTATTTTAAAATTTATTTTTTAAGTTCACCGGATGAAATTTCTGAAAGATACTTGGTAGCTTTTGTCATTTGCTGAGGGCAAGATATGAGAAGTTTTGGAGACTTCTACATTATGTTACTGATATGTCTGCATTCTTTAAGGAACTGGAATAGAGAAGTAGTAATCAGGCAAATGCTCCAGGGTATATAACTTACATAGCTATCTTTCGGAACTTGGGTTGAGTAAAGTCAAAGACTGTTTTGAAATAGAGAAGCATGGTTATATTCTTGAACTCTCAAGATATGATGATTGTACCATAACTTGATGTAGCTTAGTGAACATTTGCTACATGTTCACAATAATTTTGAAGCTATTTTTGTCTTTTCCAACCACACTAAAAACCAAAGATATCAGCTTATAAATAAATATTATATTTCTGTAGTGTGTGCTTTAGTGAGACTGTGTTACGTTAATCATTTTAAAATACTCAAGGACAAGTGGTCTGTTTTACATGAGTTAGGAGAGAAGGAATTTATCCCTGAAGAATTTTTTCCAGTAGTAACTATACAGTGGAGAAACAAACACTTACTGCCTCAAGCCCAGTGGTCAAGGTTAACATCAACAGTGATGTCGCATGGACTTCATGTATTCCCCAGTGCGATGTGATGAGAAAGGCAATTCTCTGGTATTGCTTCCGTAAACCTATAACTCCAGTCAAAGCATGAGAAAGATAGTTAAACACAGTTTGAGACGTGTTCTCCAAAACACCTAACCAGAACTCCTTGAAACTATTAAGGTCATGAAAAAGAAGGAAAACTATTACAGACCAATGGAGAGTAGGGAGATGTGACAAATAAACCTTATTTAGCACCCTGGATGGGTCCTGGAACAGAGAAAGCCATGACGGAAAACAAGGTGAAGCCTGAATAAAGTCTAGGGTTTGGTTGGCAGCGCTGTACGGATGTTGGTTTCTTAGTTTTGGCAAATGTACCACAGTGATGTTACGGTGGTAACATTAAAGGAAACAGCAACTCTGTGGGGTATATAGAAATGCATTGTGTACCGTCTTTGCGAATTTTTCGTAAATCTGAAATTCTAAAATAAAAAGTCATTTTAAAAAAGCAGTATCTTGGAGTTCTCGCCATGATGCAGTGGGGATCAGCAGTGTCTCCGCAGTGCCAGGATGCAGATTCGATCTCTGGCCGTGCTCAGCGGGTTAAGGATCTGGCGTTGCCGTGAGTCACAACTGTGGCTCAAATCTGAACTCCAAATGCCACAGGAGTTACCAAAAAAAAAAAAAAAAGGTAATATTTTATTTATTTGCTTTTTGGGGCCGCACCTGCGGCATATGGAGGTTCCCAGGCTAGGGGTCTAGTCGGAGCTACAGCTGCTGGCCACAGCCACAGCCACGCCAGATCTGAGTCGTGTCTGCGACCTACACCAAAGCTCACGGCAATGCCAGATCCTTAACCCGGTGAGCAAGGCCAGAGATCGAACCTGCAACCTCATGGTTCCTAGTCAGATTCGTTAACCACTGCGCCATGACAGGAACTCCAAAAAAGGTAATATTTTAAAATTCAGTTCTGTAAGTTTATTGAATGCCTGTTAAGTGCTCATATTGCAGGGGACAAAGGGTATAAGACATCCTGCCCTTAAAGAGCTGTCGTCCAGTTGGAGAATAAGACAACTGGTACAAAGTAGAATGTGATGAACAAGATGCGTGTCAGGGCGGGTGAGGGGCGTCTGAGTTTGAGAGTAGACATTAAAATGCAAACTGGGAGTACTCTCTCTACCCCCAGCTTACACACCAAGAAAATAGCATTTAAATTGAGTTTTAAAGGGGCAGTAATTCAGTAACCGTAGTCATTGGAAAGGAAATAAGTATCTGCCAGCAAGCCTGGGCTCTTGAATCAGACCTGCTCTGCCACTTATTACCTCGTGACCTTGGGCAGGTTATTTGATGTTACTAAGTCTGATTTTCCTTATAAAACATGATTAGTAGTTTCTTTTTTTTTTTCTTTTGATCTTTTTAGAGCAGCATTTGTAGCATATGGAGGTTCCCAGGCTAGGGGTCGAATCGGAGCTGTAGCTGCTGGCCTACACCACAGCCACAGCAAGGTGGGATCTGAGCCACTTTTGAGATCTACACCACAGCTCATGGCAATGCCGGATCCTTGACCCATTGAACGAGGCCAGAGGGCAAACCCGCATCCTCATGAATGCTAGTCAGATTCCTTTCTGCTGAGCCATGACAGGAACTCCTTTTTCTTTCTTCCTCTCTTCCTTCCTATCTTTCTTTCTTTCCTTTCTTTTCTTTCTTTCTTGTTTTTTCTGCCTCACAGGCAGCAGAAGCTCCCAGGCCAGGGATCTAATCCAAGCTGCAGCTGCAGACTACACCACGGCTGCTGCAATGCTGGATCCTTAACCTACTGCTAGGGGCCAGGTATCCAGCCTGCACTGTAGCAGTGATCAGGGACAATGCTAGATCCTTAAACCACGGTGCCTCAGCAGGAACTCCAGTAGTTTCTGTTTCAAAGAATTATTAGAATTAAATGCAGTATACATGCAGTTTAACAAAATATCTGATACATAGTAAGCTCTTAATATTAACTGTCAGAGGAGTTCCCTTACGGTTCGGAGGGGTTGGATCCAGCGTTGTCACAGCTGTGACAAGGCTCTAGTTACAGCTGTGGCAAGGGTTTGATCCCTGGCCCAGGAACTTTTGTGCCACCAAAAAAAGAAAAAAGTGTGACTGTGTCATCTTGTTGTAAAGTAGAAAATTGATGGAACACTGAAAACCAGTTATAATGGAAAAACTAAAAATCGTTATTAAAAACACGAAAGAGAAAAAACAGGAGAGAGACATATATTATTTTTTTTAACTTACTGGATTTTATTTCAATTATAGGTGTACATAAATCATCACAATTCAATTTGACAGATTTTGTGTCCCAAACCCACAGTGCATTCCCCCACCCCCCAGATTGTCTTATTTGAAAAACCAAGGTTTTCCAAAGTCTGTGAGTCATTGTTCTGCAAAGAAGTTCATTGTGTCTTTTTAGTTTCCACATGTAAGCTGTAGCATTGGGTGTTGCTGTCTAACTGTCTGACTCGTTTCACTTCGCATGATAATTTCTGGGTCCATCCATGTTGCTATAAATGTTAGTAATTCGCTCCTTTTAATGGCTGAGTAATATTCCATTATGTGTATGTACCATATCCTCCCTATCCACTCCTCTGTCGATGGGCATTTAGGTTGTTTCCATGACCTGGCTATTGCATAGAGTGCTGCAGTGAACACTGGAGTACATGTGTCTTTTCGAGTCATGGTTTCCTCTGGATAGATGCCCAGGAGTGGGATTGCTGAATCAAATGGTAATTCTATTTTGAGTTTTCTGAGGAATCTCCATACTGTTTTCCACAGTGGTTGCACCAATTTGCATTCCCACCAACAGTGTAATAGGGATCCTTTTTCTCCACACCCTCTCCAGCACTTATTGTTTGTAGACTTTTTGATGATGGCCATTGTGGCCGGTGTAAGGTGGTACCTCATAGTGGTTTTGATTTGCATTTCTCTAATGAGGAGCGATGTTGAACATCTTTTCATGTGTTTATTTGCCATCAGCATGTCTTCTTTGGAGAATGAGAGACATATTATTGCTGTAACACCTTCACCACTGCTGAAGGCCTAGAGCCTGGAAGATATAGAATGTTTAGGGATATATTGAGTAGTATATGTTTATAAAGAAGATTGAGACCGTATTGTGAGTGCTTTGATTTAAAAGCTGAGCAAGTTGAAATTTGGTGGTTATTGGGACATCTTAAAGATTTTTGTGTAGGTGGGGATTAAAGAGATTTAGTCTTTTTTTTTTTTCATTTTAGGGCCACACCCACAGCATGTGGAAGTTCTCAGGCTAGGGGTCAAATTGGAGCTGTAGCTCATGGCAGTGCCAGATCCTTGACCCACTGAGTAAGGCCAGGTATCAAACCAGCATCCTCATGGTTCCTAGTCGGGTTTTTTAACCACTGAACCACTAAGGGAACTCCGAGTCTGTGTTTTAAGGTTAATTTGGTAGAAGTATGAGAGGGGTGTTGGAGATTGTCATATGGGCTGCTGCCTTTCCTTTTACCTGTTGAATTTGTGTTTCTTTAGCTTTAAAATTCTATGAAACAGCTCAGAATGCTCTGAATGATAATGTTGTAATCAGTTACCATGTAATTTAGGGGTCTCAGAAGCAGGACCATTAGCATAGTATCAAATACACTTAATATGTGTTTAGAAAAACAAAGCTGATATTTATAGATATATTGGCTTAGAATTTTTTTTAATAGGTGATAGTTTTTGCTTTGTCCTTTTTTTTCTTTTTTAGCAATTTAAGCAGATAATAGTTAAACAGTACTTCATTGACTTCCTGTGCAGCTTGGTTGAAAGAAGTTCCGTTGTATCTATTTTTAAAGCTGGTTACTGTGTGCAGAGGATGCTGCTGTCAAGTTAAAAATGTCATCTCAGTATGTTCTCATTCAGCATTCTTTGGATGATACTAGTGTTTGCATATAAGGTTTTGGCATTTAGCGAATAGAAAAAGCAGTGCAGTTATCACTGAAATGGTACCAGGAAATGAAATACTTGAGTTCCCTCTGTGGCACAGCAGATTAAGGATCCAGCTGTAGTGGCTTGGGTTGGTCCAGAGGCATAGGTTTGATCCCCAGCCCAGTGCAGTGGGTTAAGGGTCCTGAGTTGCTGCTGCTGTGGCATGGGTCACAGCTGCAGCTTGGATTCAATCCCTGACCTGGGAATTTCCATAGGCTGCAAAGGTGCCCCCCTCAAAAAGTGGTTTATTTAAAAACACTGATTACTTCACCATTGAGCAGTGTAATTATTTATTGTTATCTATATGGGTTTTATAGCCCACACCATGGCTGAATGGCAAAGAGTGGGTTATACTGTTAACCTCCTTTGGGAACTATTTTGTAGTTCAAAAATGGTATTATATAATGTTGTGCAGCTTGTTTGTCAGTCATTGTATTACGAGTGTTAATCATTTTAAAATTTACCCACTGGGAAGTACAGGATCATTAGGTCCACAAATATTCCTAAAATAGATTATTGGGGTTTTCCCTAATATTTTACTATTAAAATTTTCAGTCGTACAGAAAAATTGAAAGAATTTTACAGTAATCATATCCTGATCATCTAGATCTATAGTCAACTAAATTATTGTTTTCAAAAGGAAAGTTCCACTTTCTTCTCATTTTAAAAATCAAAGAATCTTCTTTCTGAGTCTTTGAACCGTTTCCACATATGACAGTGTTTTCATATAGCTGAGGTGATTTTTTGATGTTTCCATGTTATTTCTGAAGAGATTATAAAATTCTTTGTGTAATATAATTCACCACACATTCTGGGATTTAGCATATCCTTGGTGTTAGAGTAGATAACAGTATTTTAGTGTTTATCTCCACATATGGTTCATTCAGTTAACCACTCATTTAAATTCTATAAGATGTAAGTTATTTAAATTCTTGGCAGGCAGAAATAAAATATACCTTTTTTTTTTCTTTTTAGGGCCACATCCACAGCATATGGGGGTTTCCAGGTTAGGAGTCTGATCGAAGCTACAGCTGCCAGCCTATGCCAAGGCCACAGCAACGCCAGATCCTTAACCTGCTGAGCGAGGCCAGGGAACCTTCAACCTCCCCGTCCCTAGTCGGATTCGTTTCCACGGTGCCATGACGGGAACTCCAGTAAAATGTACTTTTAAAAATTATTATTTCTTGACATAATTTCTAGCACTAGCTTTCTTTCATGTCTCTCTTTAATTTTTTTTTTT
>PVHT021183652.1:577409-721273 GCA_004024745.2 Catagonus wagneri
CACCCATGGCATATGGAGGTTCCCAAGCTAGGGGTCTAATGGGAGCTGTAGCCACCGGCCTTCACCACAGCCACAGCAATGCGGAACCCGAGCCGCGTCTGCAACCTACACCACAGCTCACGGCAACGCCGGATCCTTCACCCACTGAGCAAGGCCAGGGATCGAACCCGCAACCTCATGGTTCCTAGTCAGGTTCGTTAACCACTGAGCCACGACGGGAACTCATCTTTAATTGTATTTTGAAGTTAAACTGAAGTTAATGTTTTCTAGTTTTCAAATCAGTGGTATAGCATAAATTTATACTTCAAAAAAATTTCTGTGGAGTTCCCGTCATGGCTCAGCAGAAACAAATCTGACTAGTATCCATGAGGACGCAGGTTCGATCCCTGACCTCAATCAGTGGGTTAAGGATCTGGTGGTGCTGTGAGCTGTGGTGTAGGTCACAGACGTGGCTCGGATCTGGCGTTGCTGTGACTGTGGCGTAGGCCAGGGGCTACAGCTCCGATTCAACCCCTCGCGTGGGAATCTCCATATGCTGTGGGCACAGCCCTGGAAAAAAAAGACCAAAAGAAAAAAGCTTTTATGGTTGCACCTGTAGTATATAGTTCCCAGGCCAGGGAATAAATCCAAACTGCAGCTGAGCTCTGACCTGTGCCTCAGCTGCGGCCACACTGGATCCTTTAATGCACTTTGCTGTGGTGGGGAACTCCTTATACACTTTATAAGTGAAAAAGATATCTTTAATAAGAGTGACTGGTTCCAGGGAGCCACAGCAGCACGGATACGAGCCGCATCTGCGATCTGTGCCGTGTTTTGTGGCAATGCTGGATCCTTAACCTACTGAGTGAGGCCGAGGATCCAACTTTCATCCTTATGGATACTAATCTAGTTCTTAGTTATAGGAAATACATTTTAGATTTCTAGTCATCTTGACTATTATCATATATATTTTCAGGTACTTTATAGAAAGAATAAACAGAATGCTTGTCAATTATAGAATTTATCTCTATCAAAATGGGGTTTCAAAAAATATGTAACTCTAAGTGAGACTAGCTTTATAAATATATTGGACTAATTGTATGTAAGTTACCATTAAATATTTTTTCTAGACAATCTCAATCATGTAATACTTATTTCTCAACATCCTTTTCTTCTTAAAACTGTTACTCTACTGGGGTTTTATTGTAAGGGATAGAGTGTTCTCAATAAAATGAAAAAGAGTGGTACTACTCTCTCTACTTCCATTAAATTTTATAAGTATATCTGCTAATATTATGTTCTTTTTCCCATTTACTCTTTTTTGTTTGTTTGTTTGTCTTCTTAGGTCCACACCCGTGGCATATGGAGGTTCCCAGGCTAGGGGTTGAATCAGAACTGCAGCTGTGTGCCTACACCAAAGCCACAGCAACTCAGGATCCAAGTCGTGTCTGCGAGCTAAACCACAGCTCACGGCAGCACCAGATCCCACTAATTGAGACAGGGATTGAACCTGCATCTTCTTCACCACAGCTCACAGCAATGCCGGATCCTTAATGCACTGAGCAAGGCCAGGGAATTGAACCCGCAACCTCATGCTTCCTAGTCAGATTCGTTTCCGCTGCACCACGACGGGAACTCCTATTTTTCAGTATTTTGTGTAGTGAAAATGCGCTGATCTGCATCATTTGAGGAGTTTTCTGTTTTATCTCATATTTGTGTGAAGGCTACTTTCCAACACTGTCTTGCTTGAACTACAGAAACGGTGATTGTGGTTCCTAGCAGGTCGTATTTATTTTTCTACATTTGAAGCTAAAACAGGAGCTGTAATTGCTCATTTTAATTTTTAATATACCTGTGCACTGGTGACATAAATCTTAGTCCCTTATTAGGTGAAATTATACCATTACTTTAGACCTAAGGTACAAAGGTACATGGTTTTTAGAGTAGGACCTGAGGTAAGGGGAAAAGAACTCACACCACCAGTCTTAAACCTTTTTAAAAATTAACACTACGTACCGTGTCAGCATTTGATTATGGGAAAGTTGTGAAAAGACAAGAGAAGAGAAAGATGGAAGCTCTAGAGCAGAATTTGCAGTTACTTAGATGTAAGTGGTTAGTGTTAAGGGTAGTAAAAATGACCTCTTCAGATACTGAGTTAAAGAAAAACTTGTATGATTGCTACTACTCAAGAGTTAAATAAAAGTTTTGTCTTTAGAGCTTTACAAAAAATTGAACAGTTGTGTTCCTTTGTGGATCTTTGCAGAAATGTTAGAACATATTGTATGAATTGAAGGAACCACTGACAGAATTTTTTAAAGTTTTGGTTTACTTTGTAATTAGCCCTGATATCCATCATGCCTCATTGTTCTAAGTTACATGTTTAGACAGAATTTGCTGATTAAATTCTTCCCTGTATGCTGTAGACACTGAACCGTAAGCCTAAGGCCTTAAAATGTTGGTGAACAGAATTTCAACTCAGACCAGTTACAAAATGCTGTGGCCTATGGGCTTTTATAGATTTTTTTTTCTTTTTTTCCTTTTAAGAAGTGTGATGCTTACAGTGCACATCTCTGGTGGTTTTAAGAAATGTAAGATGGCTTTTTGGGAGATACATCCTTGAGTAGGAAAGTGTCTTAAATTGATTTTCAGTAACTGTTTCAGTCAGCACTTTGAACTGCTCTTAGGCACGTGATGCATTACATCCTTGTGGTCAATACCTTTCCTCTTTTGGTAGCTTACTTCACAAATTAAAAAAGCTTTTTGTCAATTATTGTTTTGGTATGTACATTTAATCTTATCCAGCATAGTGCTGGATACCTGGTGGATTCTCAGTGGAAAATTGAAAGGTGCGATATGGTCCAGTCATCCAGAGACTCATTTCCTGACTTCACTTCAGAATTGGCTTAAAAATGAACACTCAGGAGTTCCTGTCGTGGCGCAGTGGTTAACGAATCCGACTAGGAACCATGAGGTTGCGGGTTCGATCCCTGCCCTTGCTCAGTGGGTTGGGGATCCGGCGTTGCCGTGAGCTGTGGTGTAGGTTGCAGACGCGGCTCGGATCCTGCGTTGCTGTGGCTGTGGCGCAGGCCAGTGGCCACAGCTCCGATTAGACCCCTAGCCTGGGAACCTCCACATGCCGCGGGTGCGGCCATAAAACCCGCGGCCATAAAATGACAAAAAGGCAAAAAAAAAAATGAACACTCAGAGAGGTTCCCAAGACCACCCTATCTAAAATGGCAACCTCACATGCCTCTTCTCATGCCCTCTTACCCTGTTTTGTTTTTCTTCAAAGCGATTTTCCTCCTATTACCTGATACTCTGCCATGGGAATGTAAATGCTGTAAAACCAGGAAATGTTTAGCTCACTGTTGTATACCTTCCTAGCACCTGGCACATAGTAGGCACTCAGGTGTGTTCTGAAGGTATAATAAAGGTTAGCAAGTGAGCCTGATTCCCGAAAGGATATAAATGCACATTATAAATAGACTCAGCCCTCATGTATACAAATAACTATAGTACAAGGTGGATTCAGTTGACATAAGAAAACTGCAGTGAAAATATTGGGGATATTTGAAAGATATATCACTTCTATCTGGCTTCTTAGGAAATGACATTTAAACTAGGTCTTTTCCAAACTAAGGAACGAATAAGCAGTGACTTAGAAGTGGGGAAGTGAATAAGGATAGTATGTTTAAGAAAAAGTGAAGTCGCAGTTCCTGTTATGACTCAGCGGGTTAGAACGGACCTGATGTCTCTGTGAGGATGCAGGTTTGATCCCTGGCCTTGCCCACTGGGTTAAAGATCTGGCATTGCTGCAAGCTGCAGCGTAGTTCACAGATGAGGCTTGAATCTGGTATTGCCATGGCTGTGGCCTAGGCCCCAGCTGCAGATCCGATTAGACCCCTGGCCTGGGAACTTACATATCCTGCAGGTGTGTTGTAAAAAGAAAAAGTGAAATATTCAGTTTGGGTAGACTATACTAGTGAAGAACTAAGAAATTTGTCATAAAGGTAGGTCAGATCCAGGTTAGTGGTAAGTCTAAAAATCAAAGCTAAGTTTGGATTTTTGTCTATTGGTATTATAGAAATTGTCATTCCCCCCCTTTTTTTTTCTTTGACCGCACCTGTACCATGCAGAACTTCCTGGGCCAGGGATTGAACCTGTGTCACAACAGTGACAATGCCAGATCCTTAACTCACTGTGCCACTGGGGTACTCCTTTTTTTCCCTCTCTTTCAAAAGCAGTTATATGTGATGTGACTGAACATACATAGGGGAGTAGGCGGAAGACTGAGGTTGAATTATGGAGTAGGTAGGTACAGGTAGCAAGGAGTGTGTATTAGAGTAATAATACAAATTCAAAGGTAAGATTGGCAATAGATGGTCAGCAAATTGACAAGTTAAGTATGAAGAATAAAGAAAATGGAAGAAGCTAAGATGACTGACTTGAAGGTTTTGACCTTGTGGGAAGTATTGTCACTAAAGAGAAAATCGAGAACATGAAGAAAGAGCAGATTTGAGAAGAAAGGTTAGTTTAATTTTAAACATACTACTTTGAGGTGCTAGCATTTGAGTGGAGAAATAAATTAGGTAGCTGGAATGCTGCCAAGGCCTAAGATTTGGGAATCGTTTCCAAAGTAATTTTTGAAGGCTTGAAATGGCAAAGGAAGTGTCAAGAGAGTGCATGGAGAAAAGAAAGGAGAATGGTGGAGAGCAAATTCTTGGGAAACAGCTATATTAAGAGAACAGAAAGAAAAGCCAAAGGGAGAACAAAAGCAAGTAGGGAACCAAGAGAGAGAACATTGGAAAATCCAAGGAAGAAGACTCAAACCTATTTCTTCCAAAAAGAACTCTGTTGTAACATTGGGAGTGCAGTATATATTTTTTCTGTCATACTCTTTATTCTGCTGTACTGTTTAGCGTAGTTCTTTATGCATAATCAGTTCTCAACAATTCAGCATATCTTAAGGGAATCATGGACTCTCTCCTATCTTCAAGGATTAACATATGACAAAATGTTATATAAATATTTAGTTTTAGTCCACTGTGCAGACTGGTGTCCTACTGAAAACCTGAAAGTAAAGGTATTAGGACTACTCTGTGCTTTGCAGGTTTCCTATCCTATTATCTGTGATGTATTATTTTTATTTTTATTTATTTTTTTCTTTTTTTAGGGCTGTACCCACAGCATATGGAGGTTCCCAGGCTAGGGGTCTAACAGGAGCTGCAGCTGAGGCCTTCACCACAGCCACAGCAATGTGGGATCCAAGCCCCACCTGCGACCTACACCACAGCTCACGGCAACACCGGATGCTTAACCCACTGAGCGAGGCCAGGGATCAAACCCTCATCCTCATGGATCCTAGCCTGGTTCGTTTCTGCTGAGCCATGGCAGAAACTCCTTGTTAATTTCTATTTTTGTTTCCTCTTTGGTAAAATAGTAGAAGTCCCATCTAACCAGCAATAATTGAAGGATCTCAAAGTGCAAGGAAGAAAACAGTTCATGGAACTTAGGGATTGGATAAGTGGTTGTGTTTTTTAATCTTATGCCTAAGCTATTTATTTTGCATATAAATTATTTTAGACTTTATTCAAGTATATTAATTTTGTCACATTTGTAGGTGCTTTCAGAAAACAGGAAACCAGAAAAGAAAAATTTGATATGAGTGCAAGGAGACAAATATCAAAAAGCTAAATCCAGAGTCCCTGTCGTGGCTGAGCGGAAACGAATTTGACTAGCATCCATGAGGATGTAGGTTCAGTCCCTGGCCTCGCTCAGTGAGTTAAGGATCCGGCGTTGCCGTGAGCTGTGGTGTAGGTCGCAGACGCAGCTTGGATCCCACATTGCTGTGGCTGTGGCGTGGGTCAGCAGCTACAACTCCCGTTCCAACCCTAGCCTGGGGAACTCCATATGCTGTGGGGGCAGCCCTAAAAAGACAAATAAATAAATAGATAAATAATAAAAAAGCTAAGGCCGATCTGTTGAAAAGTCGATGAGAAAGATTTCAGCAGCATTTTGCAGAAAAGTTAGGGGTATAGAGACTTGATGCAGCATTTTATCTCCTAAAGACAAAGTTGGGACTAGTGGTGACCTTCCAGGATAGCATTTAAAAACAAAAAACCCTCTGTGGTAAAGAGAATTTTTAGGTAATAAAATTGATCATGAATTGTACTTAAATTTTTTTTTGTCTTTTTTGCCTTTTATGTAGAGCCGCACCCGCGGCATATGGAGGTTCCCAGGCTAGGGGTCTAACAGGAGCTGTAGCTGCCGGCCTTTGCCACAGCAATGCGGGATCCGAGCCGCGTCTGCAACCTACACCAAGGCTCACGGCAACGCAGGATCCTTAACCCACTGAGCAAGGCCAGGGATCGAACCCGCAACCTCATGGTTCCTAGTCGGATTCGTTAATCACTGAGCCACGAAGGGAACTCCTGTACTTAAAATTTTATAGTCCACTTGTATGACCAGAATTGACTTTGAATACATAAATAGAATTACTGAGACAAGGAAGAATAAGCAAGTGTGATAGTAGCTGGTTAGGTGTGTATCTAGAGTATCTATGCCTTGTTCTGTGTGAGAGTATTATTAAAGACAACAAAGACCATCTGACCTGAAAGAAGAGACCTCATCTGAGGTATTAAATTGAAACTTAATCACATCCTTTAAACAGAACTTAATAGAATAAAGTTAACTTTTAAACCATAGTAGCATATGCACTTAGGTAGAAATTTTTAACATGGTTTGGGTGTTAGCCTTTCATTTTTGGTAAAGTAAGAAAACTTGTTTTAAGTTCATTAAAGAGGAAAACCTCCCTCTTCAAGGTCTGATTTATTGAAAATATTTGTTAGAGCTGGATATTTAAATAGTCCTTTTTATGGAGGATTTTATTTTTAATTTGGATGAGTTATATGATAATTAAAAATCCAGATTAATTTATACAGTGCAGGAAATAATACGGTTTGCTTTTCTTATCTTTTGTGAGTGAATGGTAATAGCACTGTACAAGTTCTTATACTTATTTGTTGAGTTCTTATACCGTCATCCCCAAAAAGTAAATTTGGGAGTTCCCTCTTGGCTAAACAAGTTAAGGATCCAGCATTGTCATTGCTGTGGTGTGGTTCAATCCCTGGCCCATGAACTACATGCCGTGGGTGTGACCAGATTAAAAAAAAAAAAAGTAAATTCGTTCATGTTAGTTTATGCTCAGTTATTAAGCTGATTAATTTAAGATTAAAAGTCTTTAAATGGATTACTATTAAAATATTTTTCTTATTTGCCATATGATGTCTGTTTGAAAAAGGGAAAGGGGTGGACCTGGTGAATACAACAGTCTTTTTTCTGTTATGATTACGCATCTGGTATTGTGAATTCAGCACATTTAAAATAAAAATAATTTTATGTGTTCATTTAGTCATTGCACTTCTGATCATTTGTAGGCGAAACCTAACCAAACTGTCCCTGATCTTCAGCCACATGCTGGCAGAACTGAAAGGAATCTTTCCAAGTGGACTCTTTCAAGGAGACACATTTCGGATTACTAAAGCAGATGCTGCAGAGTTTTGGAGGAAAGCTTTTGGGGAAAAGTAAGTCTCAAGATAATGAATTTGAACTATGAAGAACTAAAGCTTGTGTTTTGGGCTCTTGGTTTGTTTTTTACTGATGAAATAGTTAAAACATGGGAGGAGAAAAAAATAATGAATTATGTTTGTGTACCTACTTCCTGACTTTGGTAAAGTTAACTTTTTTATTGCTCTGATCATTTTTTCTTTTAAAAAGAAATCTTTTCAGATTCCATGGAAACTCATGCTCTTTGAGTACTCCTTTCCTCATCCATTATGCTGTAATGACATTTACATTTCAGATTATTTGCTATTGCAGACGGTGCTTCCGTGAACAGAATTTTGTCTTCATATGCAAGAGTTTCGTGGTAGTTACATACCTAGGAGTAGAATCGCTGAGTCAAAGGGCTTCACATCTTCTGCTTTGCCAAATATTGCCTAATTGCTTTCCAAAGTGGCCGTACCAGTTTGTGTTTCTATAAATAGTATACACAAATTCCAGTAGGTCTGCAGTTTGGCTAACACTGTAATATGAATTGATAGCATATTTTGCTTTACATTCCTGATGGCAGGAGAGCTTGACCACCTTTTCGCATTTGTGACCAATCAAGATTCTTATTCTGACATGCCTGTTCCTGTTCCTGTTGTCTGTTTTCCTACTGAGATGTCTTTTTCCTATTGTAAGATATTAATTTTTTGTTAGTTACATTGCAGATACCTTCTCCTAGTCTCTGCTTGTCTTTCTACTTTGTTGTCCTTTTGATAGTCAGAAGTTTTAATTTTCTTTTTTTTTTTTTTTTTTGTCTTTTTAGGGCCGCACCTGCAGCATATGAAAGTTTCCAGGCTAGGGGTTGAATCAGACCTGTAGCTGCCAGCCTAC
Source organism: Catagonus wagneri (assembly GCA_004024745.2). Taxonomy (NCBI): domain Eukaryota; kingdom Metazoa; phylum Chordata; class Mammalia; order Artiodactyla; family Tayassuidae; genus Catagonus; species Catagonus wagneri. Next base: position 585,828 of record PVHT021183652.1, read on the forward strand.
GCTTACAGACACAGCAATGCCAAATCCCAGCTGTGTCTGTGACCTACACCACAGTTCACGGTAACGCTGGATCCTTAACCCACTGAGTGAGGCCAGGGATCGAACCCGTGTCCTCACGGAAACTAGTGAGGTTCGTGACCTCTGAGCCATGACAGGAACTCCCAGAAGTTTTAAATTATATATGGATAGATTTATAAGTCAAGTTTATGTTCTAAGTATTAATATAAGTGTTCTTGACTATCTCCTGAAATTTTGAATCAAAGAACTGAAAAGGTAAAAAGCAATAAAATTGTTCAGTTGAATATACAGATCCTAATGTAAGTCTCTCTTTAAATGCATTTTTTTTCTTTTTTTAGTTGAAATATAGTTGATGTATGCAGTTAAGTTAGTTTCAGGTATACTATATATTGATTTGATATTTGATAAGGGCTTTGTTTTGTTTTTGTTTTTGTTTTTTTTGGCTTTTTGCTTTTTATCTAGAGCCGCACCCGCGGCATATGGAGGTTCCCAGGCTAGGGGTCTAACAGGAGCTGTAACTGCTGGGCTTCGCCACAGCCACAGCAACACGGGATCCTAGCCGCGTCTGCAACCTACACCACAGCTCGCAGCAACACCGGATCCTTAACCCACTGAGCAAGGCCAGGAATCAAACCCGCAACCTCATGGTTCTTAGTCGGATTCGTTAACCACTGAGCCACGAAGGGAACTCCAGGGCTTTGTTTTTTTAAATCATGTTTTAAACATTGCCTGTAGAATAGTGATTTTATTTTATTTTATTTTATTTTATTTTATTTTATTTTATTTTATTTTATTTTATTTTATTTTATTGTCTTTTTCTAGGGCTGCACCCCACAGCATATGGACATTCCCAGACTAGAGGTCATATTGGAGCTGTAGCCACTGGCCTACGCCACAGCAACGTGGGATCCTAGTCACGTCTGCGACCTACACCACAGCTCACGGCAACGCCGGATCCTTAACCCACTGAGCAAGGCCAGGGTTCAAACCTGCAACCTCATGGTTCCTAGTCAGATTCGTTAACCACTGAGCCACAACGGGAACTCCAATAAATAATTAGTGATTTTTAAAAACTTACTGGAGTTCCCAGGTGGCTCAGTGGGTTAAGGTTCCAGCATTGTCACTGTAGTGGCTTGGACGCTATCGCACAGGTTCAGTCCCTGGCCCAGGAGCTTTACATGCCATGAGTGCAGCCAAAAATAAACAAAAAAACTTACTTGAAGAGGATGAGAATAAGTTCAACTTTGTCCCTTTAACTTAATAACTACATTAGAAGAGAGTCCGAAACACCACTTGATCTCTTATTTTCAGGCTGGTGAATACATAAACTTTTCAAAGGTAATGTGATTTTATTTTTTTAAAGATCTCAAGAGATAGAAATAGAAATCCCACAATACCTCTTGATAGCCATATCTGGGGGTTAGTCATACTTATGTTAAATAATTTCTTCATTTCTATCAGAACTGTATTCTTCCTGTACTTAAGCCAATTTCCCTCTAGTCTAGTCCTTGATAGTGTGGGTTCCTCAAAAGAACAGGGTGTTTTGTGTGCTTTTAAAAATTTAGTTTATGAGTTCTGTCGTGGCTCAGCAGAAACGAATATGACTAGTATCATGAGGATGCAGGTTCGATCCCTGGCCTTGCTCAGTGGGTTAAGAATCCGGTGCTGCCATGAGCTATGGTGTAGGTTGCAGACTCGGCTCGAATCTGGTGATGCTGTGGCTGTGGTGTAGGCCAGCAGCTACAGCTCCATTCGACCCCTATCCTGGGAACCTCCATATGCCACAGGGTGCGACTCTAAAAAACCAAAAAAAAGTTACTTTAAACACAAGCTTTCAGTTAGTAAATATCTGGCTAGAGGTTACGTATTTTATGTAAAAAGGATAATCTCATCTGTCCTTGCTTCTCTAACAGAGCAAATATCTGAAGAAAGATAAGAAAGGGAAATAATTTTGTGGCATTCTGCCAAAAAGGGGGAAAAAGATGTCTTTATTATTAATTTATTCATCAAAAAATTAAATATATCATTTACTCCATTTCTGTTCTCAATCCAAAATATAGTTCACCTTCTTTAAAAAAATTAAAATTGATATTGAGAAGTTAATGTACCTGTCTTTTCCTTGAATATAGCAATGCCTGGAATTATCTGCTATCTTACTCTGTTCCTTCTCTCCCACCGCCACCCCCTCCCAGGACAGTAGTGCCTTGGAAGAGCTTCAGACAGGCCCTTCATGAAGTACATCCAATCAGCTCTGGGCTGGAGGCCATGGCTCTGAAATCCACCATTGATCTGACCTGCAATGATTATATTTCAGTTTTTGAATTTGACATCTTTACGCGGCTCTTTCAGGTAAGGTGCTGAAATGTTGGCTAAACTAGTTATTGCTACTTTTCTAAAGTTATTTTAAAAGAATAGCATTTGGGATTTTGCCTATTACAGAAGTATTTTTATTCATTTAAGAAGCTAAAGCCAAAAAAAGGTTATTATTATTCTGTATTTTATTTATTTTAGTTGATTTATAATGTTGCATTAATTTCTGCTGTATAGCAGAGTGACTCAGTTATACACATATATATACTTTTTCATTATGGTCCATATTTTTGAAAAATAACTATATAATCTTTTCTTCACATTTATAATCTTTATTATTAAATATTTACATCATTTTAATGGTTGTAGAATATTCTAAAATGGGTAAATATATTTAATCAGTTTGTTATTGAACATTTATGTATGTTTCCAACTTTTTCTCCTATTGAAATTCTTGACTGTTCATATTGAGATATATTGATGCTTCACGAATAATTCATTTCTTTCTTTTTCTAAAAATAATCTGTGGAGTTTCTTGGTGGCTCAGCAGATTAAGATTTGGTGTGGGTTGCTACTGTGTTGTGGGTTTGATCCCTGGCCCAGGAATTTTGTGTGCTGTTCATGTAGCCAAAAATAAAATAAAGTGTGCATCTGCCACCTTGCATAAACATTTATTTGGAACTTCTTACTTGTACATCTAGGTCCTGCCCTTTTTCTCTATTTTTGTTTGTTGTTTAATCTCAGTACTGTTGCTTAGAGCTGCTTTTAAATTTCTTGAATTTCATTTTGTGCAGTTAAGTTTCTCCTTATAAACATAAGTTATTGTCTTAGCTTTTCAGAGTTCGTATGTTCCAAACATGTTTGTCTTCCCTTAAAATAATATAATTGAAACTTTTTGTAATAATAAATGGGGAATTGAGGTTGTTTTTCCTTTTGTTTTTCATTGCTCTGAGGCTGGTTGTTCGTCTTGAGCCGAATGGTCTGATTGATCTCTTGCTTCTTTAGCCCTGGTCATCTTTGCTCAGGAACTGGAACAGTCTTGCTGTAACTCATCCTGGTTACATGGCTTTCCTGACATACGATGAGGTGAAAGCTCGACTCCAGAAATTCATTCACAAACCTGGCAGGTCAGTGCCATGAAGCAAAGAGGTTTATTCACCTGAATTTTATTCTCCTGTGACCTTTGCTGGAATAGAGGAAACACTATCTTTTATTTGTTCCCTAATGGCCACGTTTCTGCAGTAGCATTGATGTCTGTTTATCAGAGGAATTGATTTGTTCAGATGCTGTGATTTGATAAACACTTTCAAACCACTTAAGAATTGGGCTTATGTGGGGAGTTTCCTTCGTAGTTCAGTAGTTAACGAATCCGACTAAGAATCATGAGATTGTGGGTTCAATCCCTGGCCTTTCTCAGTGGATTAAGGATCTGGCGTTGCCACGAGCTGTGGTGTAGGTTGCAGATGTGGCACGGATCCCCCGTTGCTGTGGCTGTGGCGAAGGCTGGCAGCTACAGCTCCTGTTAGACCCCTAGCCTGGGAACCTCCATATGCCGCAGGTGCGGCTCTAGATAAAAGGCAAAAAGACAAAAAAAAAAAAAAGAATTGGGCTTATGTGTCTTTTACATTTGGTCTGGAGTCATTGAAGATTCTGTTATTTATGGTCCTTCTGATTTTTGTCTCTATTTTGCCTTCCGCCCTAATGGGAGCATAGACATTAGAGATTTTGTTTTTCTCTGTTCTCAGTTACATTTTTCGGCTAAGCTGTACTCGTCTGGGTCAGTGGGCTATTGGGTATGTCACTGCTGATGGGAACATTCTCCAGACAATCCCTCACAATAAACCTCTCTTCCAAGCACTGATTGATGGCTTCAGGGAAGGCTTGTGAGTACTGACTGTTTATTATCTGCTAAAGTCTGGGAACTTAGGGGCTGAAAAACTTCGTTATTAGTAGCTTTATTCCAGGTTTCTTCTTCTGATTAAGATTCAGGAAGTATATTAACAAATTGTATTGTTTGGACCTTCAGGTTCGACAGGACTTTTGTTTTTATTTAAAAGGGATTCCTTGAGTGAAATTATTTTTTTCTACTGCTTTGGTTGTTACCACTAATATGTTGTATCTTTTTTCCAGATGTTAACATTTTCAAATCTATGTTAGATTTTAAAACATACTAGTTAGCAGAAAATGTTACCAGTTATTTAACTAGCCAGCATTAGAGTGATCAGATGTTTCCTATGGCAGCAGTTTTAGTGGCCTTAATCTACCTTCATCCTACTTTGTTCTGGTTCAGTGGCATTTCTTCAGGCTTTGGACTTTTGTCGTCATCTGTGCTAATAATATTTATGACTAAGTTCTCATTTATTCCAGAATTGCTATTCTTTTGGGAATTCAAATTGATTATCATTTGGTAAGCACTGAAAATACTGACGATTGACCAGGTATCAGAAAACTGCTTGTGTTTTAAAGTGATTAGGCAAATCCATTTTCCATTTTGCATCATCATCTAATACTGGAGCTGAAAGGGGTTCCTCCCCAAATGTCAGAGCAACTTGATACTAGAATCTTCCTGGTAGTTGATCTCAGTGGCTTATTTGCTTCTTATTTCTTTTTTAAAAATTGGTGTCTCTCAATGTTAAATCTGTAAACATGGGTATTTCAGGTCTTTGGTTAAAAGCAAATGCTGTTTAAATTAACAATTTACACTTTGTGGTCATCCATACATTAAAATAAGGGTTGGTAAACTATGGCCCACAGACCAGCTTTTTTGGTACAGCCTGCACCTAAGATAGTTTTTCCTTTTTAAACACAACCAAAAGAAGAATTTGTAATGCAGACTCACGTGGCTGGCAAAGCCTAAAATATGTAATATTTGGCCCTTTACAGAAAAAGTTGGTCAAAATCTTGATTAAAAAATAGAGCTTGTGTCATTGTGCCCTAGAGAAAGAATATCAGTCTTTGGAGAATATCTTCTTACCACTGATTTATGTTATTTAATTTTTTTGAAGCACTGGTAACATTGTCTTTGAGGTTATACAAAATTGCCTTTTTAGAATGAAATGAGAGAATTCCTGGGTAGCATTTATCTGTCATTAGTGAGCAGTGATGGACTGGCTTCAGCAGAACACCAAGATTAGCTACTCTTTTTTTTTTTTTTTTAATTGAAATGTAGTTGATTTACGCTGTTGTATGGCTATTCATTTTGCAGCTATTTGTTTCCTGATGGACGGAATCAGAATCCTGACCTGACAGGTTTATGTGAACCAACTCCTCAAGACCACATCAAAGTGACCCAGGTGAGTTTCGTTTTATGGATTAACCATATTGCTAGAGCAAAGCTTTTGTGTATTACTTTATAGAACTGATGGTAGAATTTCATTAAGTGATTGGAACACTTAAATTTTAAATCATTGACTAGATTAGTGAGTTTACATATGTGTGTTTTTTTTTAAACCATGCAGCTTAAAATATGACCACTGTTGTGACACTTTCATACAAGCAAAATTAGTATTAAAAGTAACAGTCTGTTTGTAGCACTTACAATTGCAGTCATTCATTCATTCGTTCAACAAATATCTGCAATATGCTAAATCATCTCATTTTTTTAAATCAAAGGAACAATATGAATTATACTGTGAGATGGGCTCCACGTTCCAACTGTGTAAAATATGTGCTGAAAATGATAAAGATGTGAAGATTGAGCCCTGTGGACACCTCATGTGCACATCCTGTCTAACATCTTGGCAGGTATGCATCCAGACCTTGCATTTTCTCAGCTAAGTAGTCACAATAAAGAACTGGAGATTATTTACAGATAAAAGGATGGCCTGGTTTGTGGGGTCGGTTCTAAACTTTTGATCTCTTTTTTCATTTCTGGGAAATGTATTTTTAGTGGACTAATGTTTTAGTTCCTTTCAGCTGTCTGTTACCATCTCCTGTTTCCTTTGCAGGAATCAGAAGGCCAGGGCTGTCCTTTCTGCCGATGTGAAATTAAAGGTACTGAGCCCATTGTGGTTGATCCCTTTGATCCTAGAGGAAGTGGCAGCCTTTTGAGGCAAGGAGCAGAGGGAGCTCCCTCTCCAAATTATGATGATGATGACGATGAACGAGCTGATGATTCTCTCTTCATGATGAAGGAATTGGCTTGTGCCAAGGTAAGTCTCCAGTTTAAGAGACTGTGGCAAAATCCATTAGGCTTTGTGTCCAGAAGCAGTAGAGCACTTAATACCATCCGAAAGTAAAATGAAAAATAATGGCTAATATTTATTGAGCATGTACTGTGTGAGAGAGAACCATGCTAAGTGCTTTACTTACTTTAACTCATATAATCCTATACTCATATGTATTCCTATAACCCTATGAATAGATACTGTTATTATCCTTATTTAGCAGATGAAGAAACCAAGGCACAGTGAGGTTAAGGAATTTGCTGAAGATCACACAACTAGTAAGTTGAACCAGAATCTGTAGCCAGGTATTTCAGCTTCAAGGACCATGTTCTTATTGTCTATATCCTAAAACTGGGCTCTACTCAGGTAACTTGGTACAGAAACAAGGGGGGAATAAAAGAATTGGACCCCGTTTTTCTACTGTGACTAAAATGTGCCCTTTTTGTCTTTTTTCCTAATGGAGTCTTGGCATTGAAAAGTTAGGTTTAGGCAGGGAAATGAGGCACTGTTAACAACCAAGTAAATGGCAACTAAAGTGATTGGAGAGTGGTGGGAGGTACCGTATAGGAACTAAACAAACTAGAAAGGCCATCGTGAAGACAGGAAAAATAAAGGCTAAGAAAAGATGTACTCCTGTTATGTCAGTGGTGGGATAATATAGGGATTTATTCATTAATTGGAAGTAAGGCAGTCATTGAAGATTTTAATAAATATGGGGTAAACAAAGGTTCTGATATCCTCTAGACAGTTACAAACTTCGTTGGATGCGTTTTTTTTTTGTTGTTTGTTTTTTGGTACAAAAGAAGCTTTCTTTTATACCAACACCTGACTGCCTGGCACGTAGTAGATGCTCGGTAAGTACTGAAAGGTTGGGGTTTTGTTTTCTTTTTTCTTTTTTCCTTTTTTTTGGCCGCCCTGCGGCATATGGAGTTCCAAGGCCAGGGACCAGAACCGAATTGTCATGTCACAGCGATGTTGCAGCTGCTATCCTTTAACCCTGTGTGCCAAGCCGGGGATCGAACCTGCGTACTGGCACTGCAGAAATGCCGCAAATCCCTTTGCACCACGGTGGGAACTCCTGAAAGGGTAGATTTTATCTCTTAAATGACTGCATTCTGTGTTTCTCCTCCTCTCTGTCCTCGGTGCCACTCCCTTATTTCAAGCTCTCTAATCATCCGTTTTCCCTGCTACCAGAGTCACTGACCTACAGTTCATACCTGACCACCTCATTCCTTTGCCTCCCACACTTTAATGATTTCTCATCACATGCTGGGTAAATAATTCCATTCTCCTTTCTAGGCACTTTACCCCAGTAATCCTTTCTACTTTGTGTTTTGTGATCCAGCAAGACTGAACCTCTAGAAGGTTCTCCATGCTTTTGTCTTGTTAGTTTCTATGTAATTTAGCTCAGTTTTCATTTCCTAGGAAACCTTTCCAGACTGTACCCTGCTTCCCACACCCCCAACTCACATATATATTTATATACATATAACCTAGGTACATATTTATATACATGTAATCAGGTGTTTCTAGGATGCTGTGAATATATCTGCCATAGAAGTTATCAGTTTGTAATGTTTTATTAAAAGTATTTCCCATTATAAATTCCTAGAAGGCAAGAGCTATGTCTCATTTGTTATTAGCTACTCAAAATTGAGTACACTGTAATTGCTTTGGATGTTTGGGAATTGAAAACACTTCAGAATAGGAATAGATAAATTTATCTATGCTGTATCAATAGTCAGTAGTTGAAATCTGGACGGAGAGGTACATTTTTGGTTTTTTGAAGTTGACAGTAGTCTTAGCCCCTTATAACAAAGTTCTTTGGTTTCATTTTAAGAGATTCATGTGACCTCTAAAACAGTTTTGTTTTTACATAGATTGTTTTCTGTTCATTCATGAAAATTTACTGATAACTCCTGGAATATTAGGAAGCTGAATAATAATATAAAGAAGTGATCATATATCTAGTTTGAAATTAAAATGCTCTTTTTTCTTCATGAAATTTTATAGATGAGTAGTACTTATTATGGAGAAACAGGAACTCTAGTGTAGTGTGGGTACAAATTAGTTCCATCTTTTTGGAGGACAGTTTGACATTATCAAAATGTCAGTTTGAATTAGCAATTCTATTTCTAGGAATTTATCCTAAAGAAATACTCACATAAGCACACAAAGATGTAGATATCGCTATTTTTACAGCATTATTTGTAATAATAAAAAGTTAGGAACACCCACCTGTCCATCAGTAAAAAATTTTTATACTTCCATGTGTTAGTATTCTGTTGCTGCCATAACAAATTATAGCTGTCTGTCAGTGTCCGTAGGAGTATTGCGTCCAGGAGTTACAGCAGATAAAAAAATCCATGGATGTTCAGGTCCCTTATATAAAACTGCATGATGCGATGAATACAGTCAGCCTTCCTTACTTGTTTGGGTTTGACAATTCTGTTCCCTGCCTGTTTCCTTGCTAGTTTGTCAGCTAATAGTATTCTTAGGAGCCAACCACATTTTTTGACTCTTGGACGCCTTTCTTCATCCATCAATCATACCTCTCTGAGGTTCTTAGCTTTTAAGGACTTGTGTGATTAGATCAGGCCTTCAAGATAATGCAGGATAATTCCCGTCTCGAGAGCCATACCTTTAACCACGTCAGCAAAGTTCTTTTTGTCACATAAGGTAACAGATTCACAGGTTTTAGGGCATGAATATCTTCCTGCAGGGGAAGAAGTGATGGTCATTATTCTGTTTACTACAGTCCATATACTGGAACACTCTGCAGAATGAATTTAGTTTACATATACCTACGTGGAAAGCTGTCAGTGTGTATTAACTTTAGAAACAACTCTATTATGTATTTCTTATTTCTGTTAAGAAATTATTTGGTTGTAAAACATTTTTTTAGCTTGCATGGGAGGAAAAATTGAATGACAACACATCAAATTACTGTTTCCGAAGATCAGAGGACTTTAATTTTGTGGTATATTTGGATTTTTCAGTTAAGATGTATTTTGCAAGATGTTTATTGTGCTAGTTAAGGAACTCTGTTGTGTGCTACATGGGATAAGAAACCTAAGACAAAGGCCCTAAGGAGACAGTAGTTTTATTTGGGAAGGGACTATATATATATATATGCGTGTGTGAAACAGTATTTATTACAAGGCAGACAGTGTACATTATGCTAAATTGTTGGGTACACACTCTTAAGTGTTATAGTACTTTAGAGGAAAGAAGAAAATTAACATTTTTTTCTGTAGCTAATGTATATGTAAATGAGATTAAATTCACTCATTTAAATAAAAGAAATAGGAGTTCCCCTTATGGCTCAGAGGGTTACAAACCTGAGTAGAATCTGTGAGGATGCAGGTTCGATCCTTGGTCTCTCTTAGTGGGTTAAGGGATCCAGCATTGCCATGAGCTGTGGTGTAGGTTGCAAACGTGGCTTGGATCCCACGTTGCTGTGGCTGTATTGAAAGCTGGCAGCTGTAGCTCCAGTTTGACTCCCTGGCCTGGGAACTTCCATATGCCGCAGGTGTGGCCCTAAAAAGCAAAAAAGAAAAGAAAGAAAAGAATTGCTAAAAGGCTTACAGAAATATCAGTTCCCAGCTTCCACCCCCTCCAGCTCCTCTCTGTGTCCCATTCATATCTTCAGATATTAAAACTGTTTAACTGTATACTATACTGCTTTCTCTTGATTCTGCAATATTAGTTATCTGTTTATTTCAGGTATTATAGAAAAAGATTTAAATCTCTTATCTCCTTCCTACTCCATATGATCTGACTATAGTTAATTTGGATTTTTTTTTTTTTTTGGCTCAATCAGTATTCAGTGTTTAAATGATTTGCTCTCTACTCTATCAGGTAATAATACTATAATGTAATTACTTTTGCCTTCCTATACAACCTTCTGTTCTTCTGAAATAATTATTTGTTTATATTTCCTTAGTTTTCAGTTTATACCTGTCACTGCAAAGTCTTACCATGCTGTCAAACATCCTCTCAATATACTTTTCTATGAAGTAAATCCTATTAACATATTAATATGGTAATAGTATGTAATAGAGTATACTGGTATATGGGAGTCCTTCATGTTTTGACGCTAGCCTGAACTGGTTTGTGCTGAGTGTGCTCCATTCCATGTCACCCTGAGGTCTCCCTTCATTACTGTGGGACTTGCCTCTTTGTGTTGAAGCGTCTATTTCTTGACTCTTGTGTTTTTCTGTTTCTTGCTTTACTTCCTTATTTCAGGTGTAGTATGCCCTCAAAATAGCTTTCTGTGAAACGATGAGAGATAATTTTTGAGACATTTGAGATCTTAAAATGTCTTTATTCAAGCCTCAAACTAATTATAGAATCGTAGATTGAAAAAAATTCAACTCTCTAAATTGTTACGGCTTCAGTGACTTCTAGTCCCTTGTGTATTTTTTGCTCTTTGGTGTTCCCTTTCCCTCTGTCCTTAGATGGTTTTAGGATATTTTTCTTATCCTTGATTCCCTGAAAATTTAAGGGTTTTGTTGGTTGGGTTGGTTGATTATGGGTTTCTTTTCTTCATCGGGTCAGCTATGCAGTAAATGCTTTCTGTTTGGATATTGTGTCCTTTAAGCCTTAGAGATATTCTTGTGTTATTTATTTGATGATTTCTTCCCCATATGTGCTTTCTTCCTTTTCTGGAACTTTATTATATGTGGAAATAAAAGAACATTGCAGGGATTGGTTATGATATTGAGGCATGACTTGGGGAATATTTGCTCAACCCTCTGGACTTTGGGAATGAGGAGAGATGGAAGGTGGGAGGGATCAAAATAGGCAGAGAGGGCCTTCCAAATTGAGAAACAACTTGAAGGTGATAGGAATTCCAGAGTAGGAAATTGTGGAAAATACTGTTGGTTAGGAAGACCAAACTAGAGAGTCCTGTGAAAGCTAGCCAGGAGAGTGACGTAGTGACATTTTATGACATGGGAAAGTGGGAGTTACTGATAGGGATGGTTTTTGAGCTGGTGAGTATTTAAGGATGATTAAACTGGTAATGGTGAGCAAAAAGATTGGTGAGATAAGAAACTAGAAGTTGGGAGAATCACTAGAAGGTGGTTTTAATAAACCAGGTCTGCGATAGGTAAGTAGAATGAAAAGGAAGATATAGACATGCGCTTCTTTAATGGCAAAATCAATAGAATTTCAGTGATTGACTAGTTACTGGTGAGGAAGTGAGAGTTAGTTTGGCTAATAACTTTTCACTTTCTTAGCTCTTGAGGTGTTTGTCTGCTCACCCTCCACTGCTATGGAGCCCATTTTCTTAAACATGAGTAAAAGCAAGGAGCTAGTGATGCGGTCTTGCTTTTCCTTCATTCACCACCCAGCATTGACAGGACTAAGTATGGGGGTGGTTGTTTCTCTGTCATCTAACGTGAGTGCTTGTAATACATATTTGCCTATTTTCCATATATATTTGTTTCTTTTGATGTGGCATCTCAATTTTTTTGTCTTTTTGCCTTTTCTTTTTAAGGGCCGCACCCGCGGCATGTGGAGGTTTCCAGGCTAGGGGTCAAATCAGAGCTACAGCTGCCAATCTATGCCTTAGCCACAGCAACGCCAGATCCGAGCCGCGTCTGTGGCCTACAGCACAGCTCACAGCCACACTGGATCCTTAACCCACTGAGCGAGGCCAGGGGTCGAACCGCAACCTCTTGGTTCCTAGTCGGATTCGTTTCCACTGAGCCACAACAGGAACTCCTGACATCTCAACTTTTAGAATACAACTGACAAAAAAAAAAAATTTATCCCTTTTAATTACTGAATTGAAATTACTTGTAAGTGCTCAGGAAGCTTTTTAATGTTACAGTCATTTTCTCTTCTAGATCTCTCTTTTTTAAAAACAAACTACAATAACCAGTGGATTTATCAACTTTGATATCTTTCTTCATTCTGCCCCTTAAGCATTTATTTTCCCAGGTTAATGTCTGCATCTTTCTTTTTATATGATTTTTTTGTTTTTAATTTTGAAAGTATTTTTTTCCTTTATCTGAAGATGGGGGAATAAGAGATGGTAAAAGAAAATGTTTTAATTGTATGCTAAGAAGCTTTTTATAGCACAGCCATTTCTAGATACATTGTCTAACTTGCATATGCCTCGTATTTCTGTGATTGAGAGCGCCCTCTTATGGTAACGTAAAAATAATTCAAGAAGTGCTTCCTCAAGCCAAAAAGCCAGGCCCATTGATATATTCAGTGTGATATAGTACTTGCTTTAGGAGGAGTTGTGAGAGATGCCGCTCCTCCAGATAAGAATAACTTATTAGGAAATTTTATTTGTGTTAGGTGGAGCGGCCTCCTTCTCCATTCTCCATGGCCCCACAAGCTTCCCTTCCCCCGGTGCCACCACGGCTTGACCTTCTGCAACAGCGAATATCTATTCCTTTGAGTGCTTCTGGTCTTGGAACTGCTTCTAAGGTAAGCATTATCCATTTCTACAGTTTTCTGATTCTACGTTGTGAATTAGTGGGGTTTGATTGATTGTTTCTGTCATGCTTCTACAGGCTCCTTCTGGCTCCCTTCATAAGGACAAACCGTTACCAATACCTCCGACTCTTCGAGATCTTCCACCTCCACCCCCTCCAGACCGGCCATATTCTGGCGGAACAGAGACCCGGCCTCAAAGACGGCCCTTGCCTTGTACACCAGGAGATTGTCCATCCAGAGACAAACTACCCCCTGTCCCCTCTAGCCGTGTTGGAGAAGCATCTTGGCTGCCTCGGCCAATCCCCAAAGTACCAGTAGTTGCCCCAAACCCTGGTGACCCCTGGACAGGGAGAGAATTAACCAACCGGCACTCACTTCCATTTTCATTGCCCTCACAAATGGAACCCAGAACCGATGTGCCTAGGCTTGGAAGCACATTCAGCCTGGATACCTCTGTGGTGAGTCCTGGTTTTGAAATTATTTATTCTAGTAGCAAATATTTGTAGATGACATCAAATGAGTCAGTTTTGTGCAATGTTTTTACAGTTTTTGTGCAATGTTTTTACAATGTTTTTTACAGTTTTGTGCAATGTTTTTGTGCAATGTTTTATGTTATTCAGAGATAACATAATCCCTCCCCTCAAGAAATGTAGGTGTCAATATGCTTGTAAATGCAGCATGTGTATGCCCAATAAGTAGTATAAATAGAAAATGCTTTAGTTTTAGAGAAAGGAGAGATTATTTCCAGATAAAGAAGTCATGAGGGCTTTTTGGAAAGAGTGTCATCTGAATTGGAAGTGCTGGAGTTCCCATTGTGGCTCTGAGTTAAGAACCCAACTAGTATTCATGAGGACTCAGGTTCAGTCCCTGGCTTTGCTCACTGGGTTAAGGATCTGGTGTTGCTGTGAGCTGTGGTGTAGGTCGCAGATGTGGCTCAGATCCCTCATTGCTGTGGCTGTGGCCCAGGTCGACAACTGCAGCTCCAATTTGACCCCTAGCAATGGAACTTCTGTATGCCTCAGGTGTGGCCCTAAAAAAAGCTAATAAATAAATAAATAAAGGAAGAATTAGCCATTTGGTAGTTGGAAATCTTAAGTTTTATTAGATGGAATTGGAGAGAGGTCAGAAGTGCTGTGGTGCTTAAATGAACTATATATTTCTTGGTCGAAAAGGAAGGGGGAAGGTAGTTTAGCATTCAGATGGCACTTATATAATAGTCTACTTAGAAAAAGATCAAAAAAATCCCTAAGCATGACATTGAGGGTGAGGTATGTGTCTATATGATTGTTGTTATTTCGAATAGGTTAAATAAGTAAGAGGAGGTAGCTGTATTAATAAGAAGGTTCTTTTTAAGTCATTATATTTTATTTATTTGTTTGTTTATTTGTTTGTTTATTTTTGCTTTTAAGGGCCACACTCATGGCACATGGAGGTTCCCCAGCTAGGGCTCGAATTGGAGCTGCAGCTGCCAGCCTATGCCACAGCCACAGCAATGCGGGATCTGGGCCACATCTGCGACTTCTACCACAGCTCACTGCATCACTGGATCCTTAACCCACTGAGCAAGGTCAGGGATCGAACCCACTGTGCCATGACAGTAACTCTGATTCATTATATTTCTGTTAGAACATTTACAATTAAAAAGATTGTGTGTATAAACTACTAATTAATGAAATTTGTTTATATAGCTTTTTATTTTTGCAAATAAAACTGATACGGATAAACGTCCAAATCTTTATATGAACATACACCTTCATCTTGCTTGAGTAGAGTGGAAGGTAGGATCATGGATGGGTAGGTGTAAGGGCAGATGTATGTTTAAGTTAAAAGGAAAAAAAAAAACAAACCTGCCAAACTGTTGTACAGGTTACAAATATGAGTTTCAGTTTCTCTGCATCGTCACCAATAAACACTTCCTACAGTCAGTCTTTTTATTTCATTTAACACTCTTCTTTTCAGAATATGAATAGCGGCCCGTTAGCAGGTTCGGACTGTGAGCATCCCAAAATCAAACCGTCCGCATCCGCCAGCGCCATTTATTCTCTGGCCGCCAGGTAAGTTTAATAAAGCTGTGTTTCGTACAGCAGAATTGATATTTTCTTTCTTTCTTTTTTTTGCAACCTACACCACAGGTCATGGCAACGCCTGATCCTTACTCCACTGAGCAGGGTTGGGGATCAAACCTGTGGCCTCCTGGATATTAGTCGGGTTCATTACTACTGAGTCACAAGGGGAACTCCAAGAGTTGATACTTTTAAAACAGCTTATTTATAGAAAGTTTAGAAAACCCAGGGGGTATAAAAAGAAGATTAAAGTTGACCTGTATTTCCATTATGTAAAAATTACCATGTTTTGGAATGTTTCTCTCTGTTATTTTCTCTTTGTACATGTACATAGATCAGTCTTTCTGGGGCTCATCAATTTTAAGCATCTTTTCAAAGAAGCAATTTTGGGTTTTTTTAAGTGTTATTTTTAAATTCTTATAATATTTTATGTTAATTCTTAAATACATATAACAAGAATTTTCATACTCATTTATGAGTATACAGTTCAGTGATGTTAAATATATTCACATTGTACAGCCATCACTACCATCCATTGCCATAATTTTTTTCATCTCGTAAGACTGAAACTCTGTATTCATTAAATACTAACTCTTCATTCTCCCCTCTCCACCAGCCCCTGGCAGCCATCATTATACTATCTGTCTTTATGATTTCGACTACTCTAGATACCTAATATAAGTGGAGTCATACAGTATTTTTCCTTTTGTGACTGACTTGTTTCATTTAGCATAATGTCTTCAAAGTTCATGCATGTTGTAGCATATTGCAGCATTTCTTCCTTTTTAAGCTTAAATAATATGCCATTGTATGTATAAACCACATCTTGCTTATCCATTTATCAGGTGATGGACACATTTTAACTATTGTGAATGATGCTGCTGTGAAAGTGGATGAACAGATAGCTCTTTGAGACCCTACTTTCAGTTCTTTGGGGTTAGGGTTAGGGTTAGGGAACAGATTTATATTTCTGATATATGATGTGCAATATCTTTTAATGTATCATTCATATATCTTCTTTGGAGACATGTCCATATAAGGCCTTTGCCAATTTTTAATCAGCTTGGGTTTTTGTTGTTTTGAATTTTAGAAGTTCTGTATATATTCGCAGTATTAATTTCTTATCGGATGTACGATTTGCAGATATTTTCTTTCATTGTGTGGTCACCATTTTACTCTAGATAGTGTCTTTTGATGCACAAAATTTTTGAATTTTCATGAAGACCAATTTGTTTATTTTTTATTTTGTTTCCTATGCCTTTGGTGCTACATCCAAGAAATCACTACTAAATCAAATACTGTGAAGCTTTTATCCTATGTCATCTTCTGAGAGGTTTTTTGTTTGTTTTTGGCCATGCCCATACCATGTGGAAGTTCCCAGGCCAGGGATCAAATCCAAGCCACAGCAGTGACCACGATAGATACTTAACCTGCTATGCTGCCAGGGAACTCCACGTAATCCTACTTGGTCATTCATTATATGTAATCTTTTTAATGAACTGCTCAATGCTTTTTACCAGTATTTTGTTGAGTACTTATGCATCAGTGTTCATAAAGGATATTAGTCTATAGTTTTCTTCTTTTGTAGTGTCTTTGTCGAGCTTTGTACTGTGGTTGTGCTGGCCTCTTGGAATGGGTTAGGAAGTTTCCCCTCTAAAATTTTGGAGAAGTTTGAGAAGGTTTGGTATTAGTTCATCATTAAATGATTGATAGAAAATTCATCAGTGAAGTGTCAGGTATAGGATTTTCTTTGTTGGGAGACCTTTTGATTACTGATTAAATCTTCTTATTAGTTACAGGTCTATTCACATTATTTCTTCTTGATTTAATCCTTATGTTTCTAGGAATTTGTTCATTTCATCTAGATCACCTAATTTTTTGGTGTGTAGTTATTCATAGTACTCTCTTATAAGCCTTTTATGTATAATTATAGTAATAGCCTCACTTTCATTTATTTTTTTATGATTTTTGTTTTTTCCATTATAGTTGGTTTTTAGCCACTTTCATTTCTGATTTTAGTAATTTAAATGTTCTTTTTCTTAGTCCATCTACATAAAGCTTTGTCAGTTTTGTTGACTTTTTTTAAGAACCATTTTATCTTATTTTTCTGTTCTCTATTTTATTTAGCTCTGTCCTAATCTGTATTATTTCCTTCGTTCTGTTAGCCTAGGGTTTAGTTTGTTCTTTTTCTAGTCCTTAAATTTATAAAGTTATGTTACTGATTTGAAATCTTTCTTTTTTTTTTTTTTTTTTGCCTTATCTAGGGCCGCACCCACGGCATATGGAGGTTCCCAGGCTAGGAGTTCCCGACATGGTTCAGTGGTTAACAAATCTGATTAGGAACCATGAGATTGTGGGTTCGATCCCTGGCCTTGCTCAGTGGGTTAAGAATCCGGCATTGCCCTGAGCTGTGGTGTAGGCCGCAGACATGGCTTGGATCCCGCATTGCTGTGGCTGTGGCAAAGGCCAGCAGCTACAGTTCCTGTTAGACCCCTAGCCTGGGAACCTCCATATGCCGCAGGTGTGGCCCTAGATAAGGCAAAAAGACAAAAAGACAAAAAATATATATATATTATATTATATATATATGTTATATATATATATATATATATATAAAAATATTGAGACCTAATTTGTGGCCTAACATTTTGTCTATCTGGAAAATGTCTTGTGTGTACTTGAGAAGAATGTGTGCTTTGTTATTGTATCTCATTGTTTTATTGTATTATTTAAATCCTATCTTCTGTCTGGTTGTTTAAATCTGTTATTATGAGTCAGGTTCTGAAATCTCCAGCTGTTATTGTAGAGCTGTTTCTCCCTTCAGTTCTGTCAGTTTTTGCTTCATATATTTTGATAGTCTGTAATTAGGTGTATAAATGTTTATAATTGTTAAATCTTCTACTTTATATAATATTCCTTGTCTCTTGTAACTCTTTTTGATATTAGTATAGTCATCTGATATTAGTATAGTCCCTTCTCTCCCCAACTCCCACTCTCTTTTGGTTACTATTTGCATTCAGTAACTTGTTCCATCCTTTCACTTTCAGCTTGTTTGTGCCATTGGGTCTCAGATGAGCCTCTTATAGACAGCATATAATTGGATTGTGTGTTTTTTATTTAATCTTCCCGTTCTTCATCTTCTGCTTGGGGAGTTTAACCCATTTATATTTAAAGCAATTACTGATAAGAATGGACTTCCATCATCTTGCTATTTGTTTTCTGTATGCCTTATAGTGTTCTGTCCCTCGCTTCCTGCATTATTTTCTTTTGTGTTTAGTTGACTTTTTTTTGTGGTGAAATGTTGAAATTCCTTTCTCATTTCTTTTTATGTATATTATTTGGATAATTTTTCTTTGTGGTTACCATAGGGATTACATTTAACATCCTGAAGTTATAACTCTGTAATTTGAATTTATACCAGCTTAACTTCAATAACATACAGAAACCCTGCTCCTTTATAGCTATACTCATGCCCCTTTCAGTTGTTGAATCACAAAATTTTATCTTTATAACATTGTGTGCCCCTCGTTCATGAACTAGTTCTTTTAAATGCATTAGTTTCCTAAATTATGCAGAAAAATGGATTTGGAGATACAAACCAAAGTTACAGTAATACTGGCTTTTATACTAATAATTGGGTATTTTTCTTCCTTTAAATGTATTGGTCTCTTAAATCATGTAGAAAAAAACCAGTTTCAAACCCTTATTACAGTAATAGTTACAGTGGTAACAATTATAGTAGTAATTACAATTTCCCATGTATTTACCTTTACTAAGGTCTTTATTTCTCCATACCTTCAAATTACTATCTAGTGTCTTCATTTCACCCTGCATGACTTGCTTGAGCATTTCTTGCAGGGTAAGTTCCTCAGCTTTTGTTTATCTGGGACTGTCTTAATTTCTCACTCACTTTTTGAAAAACTGTTCTGTCAGATCCAGGCATACCTCAGAGATATTGTGATTTGGTTCCAGACCACTGCAATAAGGCGAATGTTGCAGTAAAGCAAGACACAGGGATTTTTTTTGGTTCCCCAGTGCATATACAAAGTTATATTTGTACTATACCATAATCTATTAAGTGCGCGGTAACATTATGTCTAAAAAGACAATGTACATACCTCAATTTTAAAATACCTTATTGATACAGCCAGAGAAAGGAATAAAGAATTAACTTGCACATAAAAAAATAAATATACTTTATTGCTAAAAAATGCTAATCATCACCTGAGCCTTCAGCAAATCATAATCTTTTTGCAATAGTAACATCAGAGATCACAGATCACTGTAACAAATATAGTAATGAAAAAGCTTAAAATATTGTAAGAATTACCAAAATGTGACAGAGATATGAAATGAGCCAATGCTCTTGGAGAAACAGTGCCAGTAGACTTGGTTGATACAGGGCTGCCACCAATCTGCCATTTGTAAAAAACGCCATCTGTGAAGCACAATAAAACACAGTATAGGAGTTCCTGTCGGGGCACAGCGGAAACGAATCTGACTAGGAACTATGAGGTTGCAGGTTTGATCCCTGGCCTTGCTCAGTGGTTTGAGGATTCGGCCTTGCTGTGAGCTGTGGTGTAGGTTGCAGACGCGGCTCGGATTTGGCGTTGCTGTGGCTCTCACATAGGTTGACGGCTACAGCTCCAATTAGACCCCTAGCCTGGGCACTTCCATATGCCGCAGGTGCAACCCTGAAAGGACAAAACAAAAACAAAAAGAACACAGTATGCCTGGGTAGGAATCTTGGTTGACAGCTTTTTTTCTTATAGCATTTTGAGTATATCGGCCCACTGTCTTCTAGCCTCTGAAGTTTCTGATGAGAAACCTGCTTATAATCTTACTAAGAGATTCCTCATATGTGATGATTTGCTTCTCTGTCTTTGTCCTTTGAAAGTGTGGATCTCAGAGTTCCCGTTTATGGCTTGGTGGGTTACCAACCCCACTAGTATCCACGAGGACACAGGTTTGATTCCTGACCTTGCTCATGGGTTAAGGATGCAGCGTTGCTGTGAGCTGCAGTGTAGGTTGCAGATGCTGCTTGGATCCTGCATTGCTGTGGCTGTGGTGTAGGCTGGCAACTGAAGCTCCATTGGACCCCTACCCTGGGAACTTCCATATGCCATGAGCATAGCCTTAAAAAAAGCAAAAAAAAAAAAAAATGGTGTGGGTCCCTTTGAGTTCATCTTCTTGGAGTCTGCTGAACTTCTTGGATGTTTATATTCATCAGTTTGGGAAGTTTTTGGCCTGTATTTCTTGCATATTTATTCTCTCTGCCCCTTTCTCTCTCTCCTGAGACTCCCACAATGTGTATGTTGGTCCTTTGATGTGCTTTGTCCCATAGCTCCCTTAGGCTCTGTTTGGTTTTTGTTGGCCTTTTTTCTTTCTGTTCTTCGGCCTGTAAAAATTTCTGTCGTCCTCCCTTCAAGTTCACTGATTCTTTTCTCTCTTCATATCTGCCTTTGACTCCCTATAATGAATTTTTATTTTTCATTACGGTTGTACTTTTTAGTTCCAAAATTTCATTTTGGTTTCTTTTTAGGTTTTCTGTCTCTATTGATTGATATTTCTGTTTTGTTCACACATCATTTTCTTGATTTTTCTCCACATCTTTCTTTAGTTGAGTATCTTTAAGATAGTTATTTTAAAGTCTTTGTCTAGTATATTTGCCATCTGATCTTTTTCAGGGAAGTTTTTTCAGATTAATTTTTTCCCCTTCATGGGCCATATTTGCTCTTTCTATGTACGCATTGTGATTTTTTTATTGTGCACTAAACATTTGAATCTAAACATATTAACTCTGGAAATCAGATTCTCCTTCCCTAGGTTTTGCTGTTTTTTTCATTACTTTGGTTTTTGTTTTGTTTTGTTTCTTTTTTTTTAAATTGTTGTAGGCTCTCTGTGTGGAGGATCAGTCTGAGTATAAATTTAATGTCTTTTTAGGTCTTTCCTGAACCTTTCCCTGGGCACGTGAGGTCACTTTTTAATTTCTGCATATATGCATGGTTATTTTTGAATGCCCTTGTCTTTAGTATCTAGCTCCTGAAAGGGGAAGAAGTGCAAAAAGAAGGGAAAGAAAAAAGGGGTCCAGCCCTTTAAATCTCATGGAACTCACTTCAGCCGGAGGGTAAAGGACTTACAGCTGTGGGGGAGGTGCAGCAGCTGTGGCTGCCGCCCTGGGGACAGGAGCAGCCGTCAGAACACATTCCCCAATATTTGGAGGACTGAGTCCTTTTTGCCCACACTGGCTCCAGTGAGCTGTGTGTAGGCTGCTCTAGAAACATTTGCATAGCTGCTTGCCATGTGGCAGGCATTGGGAATAGGCAGCAGCTGCCCTACTAAGAGCTGAAATGAACAGCAATTTAGCATCCAAGTGTTCACCTGGAAATTGCAAAATAGAGTTTCAAGATAGACTACTTCTGCCAGTGCAGTTGTTGTCTAGGTGGTGTTCCCTACTCTGCTATCTTACCAGAATCCTCCTTGAGCATCTGCTTTTTGTTTCATTGCTTCTTCCTCTTTATTTTATTCCTTCAACTTTCTTCGGGTTTTATTTGTTATTTTTCTAGCTCCGTGAGACAGATGCTGTCTAAATCTGCTCAGGCTGCCATAGCAAAATACTATAGACTTGGGTGGCTTAAGCAGCAGAATTAATTTTCTCGTAGTTCTGGAGGCTAGGAGTTCTTGTTGTGGCTCAGTGGTTAACGAATCCAACTAGGAACCATGAGGTTGCGGGTTCGAGCCCTGGCCTTGCTCAGTGGGTTAAAGACCCGGTGTTGCCGTGAGCTGTGGTGTAGGTTGCAGACATGGCTCAGATCCCGCGTTGCTGTGGCTGTGGCGAAGGCCAGCAGCTATAGCTCCTGTTAGACCCCTAGCCTGGGAACCTCCATATGCCGTGTGTGCGGCCCTAGATAAGACAAAAAAAAAAAAAAAAACAAAACACAGTTCTGGAGGCTAGAAGTCCAAGATTAGAATGTCAGCATATTGAGCCTCTGGTGAGGGATATGTTACTGGCTTGCATGCTGGCATAACCTTCTCACTGTTTCCTCATGTCGCCTTTCCTTGATACAGACACGCAGGTTGAAGTATAGAGAGCAACAGCAAGCTCTCTGGTGTTTCTTCTTGGAAAGACACCAATCCTCTTGAATCAGGGGCCCATCCTCATGACTTCATTCAACCTTAATTACTTCCTCAGATGCCCCATCAGCCCATACAGCCACACTGAAGATTAGGACCTCTCCATGTTAATTTGGGGGAGGAAATATTCAGTCTGTAACAGGTGCTATAGCTGCATTCTACAAGTTTTGATATGTTATGTTGTCATTATTGTTCATTTCAGAATATATGGTTTCCCATTTATGATTTCTTCTTTGATTCACTGGTTATTTTTGTGTGACTGATATTCACACATTGGAAGATTAGAAATTCCATATACATTACCACTTTTATTTCATAAAAGTATATATTTTGCTGTTGTTGGCCACAGTATTCTGTATATATCAAGTTTGTTAATGGTATTCAAATATACTATATCCCTTTTTATTTTATTTTATTTTAATTTTATTTTATTTATTTATTTATTGTCTTTTTGCCTTAACTAGGGCCACACCCGTGGCATGTGGAGGTTCCCAGGCTAGGGGGTCTAACAGGAGCTGTAGCTGCCGGCCTACGCCACAGCCACTGCAATGCAGGATCTGAGCCACGTCTGCAACCTACACCACAGCTCATGGCAATGCCG
Source organism: Catagonus wagneri (assembly GCA_004024745.2). NCBI lineage: Eukaryota > Metazoa > Chordata > Mammalia > Artiodactyla > Tayassuidae > Catagonus > Catagonus wagneri. The sequence continues at coordinate 608,576 of PVHT021183652.1, forward strand.
GATCTTTAACCCACTGAGCAAGGCCAGGGATCGAACCTGCAACCTCATGGTTCCTAGTCGGATTCGTTAACCACTGAGCCACGACGGGAACTCCATATCCCTTTTTATTTTTATCTTCACTTTCTATCAGATACTAAGAGGAATGTGTTAAATTCTCCCGCTGTTAACTATGCATCTTGCTTTTTTCCTTTTACTTCTGTCCATTTGTATTGTATATGTAGTTAGCCTATATAATTACGGTACATAGAAATTTGGAATAATTGACTAAATGATAATTATTATTTTTATGATTCCATTTGCTCTCCATTTCTACTTCTCACCAGCCTTAGTCTGCTTTAACTTATACTAAAATGTCTACATCAGCTCTCTTTTAGTTAGTGTTTGCATGATCTTTTTCCTTCCTTTTACTTTCACTTTACTGTATCCTTGTATTAAAGGTATGTTTCTCGTAAGCAGTATGTACTTGTTGGGTTTTTTTTCCCCTTGCATCTAGTCTAGCATTCTTTGTTTTAAAATAATTGAAATATTCAGAGTTCTACTGTATATACATAGGGAACTATATCCAATCTCCTGGGATAGACAATGATGGAAAATAACATAAAAAAAGAATATGGAGGAGTTCCCGTCGTGGCTTAGTGGTTAACGAATCCGACTAGGAACCATGAGGTTGCAGGTTCGATCCCTGGCCTTGCTCAGTGGGTTAAGGATCCGGCGTTGCCATGAGCTGTGGTGTAGGTTGCAGACGCGGCTTGGATCCCGCGTTGCTGTGACTGTGGCGTAGGCCGGCAGCTACAGCTCCCGTTGGAGCCCTAGCCTGGTAACCTCCACATGCCGCGGGTGCGGCCCTAGATAAGGCAAAAAGACAAAAAAAAAAAAAGAATGTATATGTGTATGACTGAGTCAGTTTGCTGTGCAGCAGAAATTGGCACAACATTGTGCATTGTAAATCAAGTATACTTGAACAAAGAAAAAATTGAAGTATTTGTTCCTAATCTTTCCCCCATTTTCCCCATCTTTTTTGCTGTTGTTCATTTTTTCTACTTACTTACTTTAGGATTAAAGTATTTTTTTGTTATACTCTTTCACTCTTAATATTCTTTTAATTAGGGATTCCAACTTGCACCCTTTACTCATTAGAGTCTACTTTGAATCAGTGCCTCTTAATACTCCCTGGACATTGACTTCTCACCTATTTATCCTTTAGTTCTCCTCATTTCTTCCACACTTCCATTTGGAATCTTTTTTGTTCTGCCAAATAACTTCCTTTAGAAAGACAGAGACAGGGAGTTCCCCTGGTGGCTCAGGGATCGAACCCACATCCTCATGGATACTGATTGGGTTCTTTTCCACTGAGCCACAGCAGGAACTCCCCTCCCTATATATTTTAGATCATTAAGATATAGGTTTATGTTTTTCTTTTTCTTTTTTTTTTAACCTAGCATTATATTTTGGGTATTAAAAAAGTTCTTCAAGCAGTTCCTCCTGTTAAAAAAGTTCTTCAAGCAGTTCCTCCTGTGGCATAATGGGATCAGCAGTGTCTTGGGAGTGCTGAGATGCAGGTTCAGTCCCTGGCCTGGCACAGTGAGTTAAGGATCCTGTGTTGCCTCAGCTGTGGCTTAGGTTGCAACTACAGCTTGGATCTGATCTCTGATCTGGGAACTTTGTATGCTGTGGGATGGCCTAAACAGAATGAATGAATGAATGAACGAACGAATAAAATAAATAAATAAATAAATAAATAAATAAATAAATAAAGTTAAAAAACTATTTTAAAAAGTTCTTCAAAATCTTCACTTTTAATGATTGTATTATCATACAATATAGCTATAACATCATATATTTAACAATTCCTCTATTGTTGGATATTTATTTTAAAATCTTTTACAGTAATAAATTTGCTTCACTGAGCATCTTTGTACATAGCTAGAGATGCAGCCAAAATAGAATTACTGTGACAAAAAAAATGCAACTGTTATAAAGTGTGTGTTGCCAAAATGCTTAATGATTAGGAAGTGCAATTTTACATTTTTACTAACATCATCAAGAAAGAATTATAATTAAAATTTTTGGATTGCCCTTTTAATGACCTTTTTCTCCTTATGAAAGTAGTACGTGTTAATTAAAGAATATTTAGGGGAGTTCCTGTCGTGGTGCAGCAGTTAATGAATCCGACTAGGAACCATGAGGTTGTGGGTTCGATCCCTGGCCTTGTTCAGTAGGTTAACGATCCGGCATGGCCGTGAGCTATGGTGTAGGTCACAGATGCGGCTCAGATCCTGTGTTGCTGTGGCTGTGGCATAGGCCAGCGGCTGTAGCTCCGATTTGACTCCTAGCATGGGAACGTCCATATGCTGCGGGTGTGGCCCAAAAAGAATATTTAGGAAGTAGTTCCCAGTGGGTTAAGGGTCTGGTGTTGCTGTGAGCTGTGGTGTAGGTCTCAGACACGGCTTGGATCCAGCATTGCTGTGGCTGCGGCCGGCAGCTACAGCTCCAACTCAGCCCTTAGCCTGGGAACCCCCATATGGCTCGGGTGTGGCCCTTAAAGAAAAGAAGAAAATTTTAGGAGATACAGATAAGTAGTTCTTAAGAAATCAAATCAAAGTTATCCATAATCTTACCACCTAGAGTCAGACAGTAATTGGCACTGCTTGTACGCTCATTGCCGTGCTTATGTGTATGGAATCACACTGCCCGTGCTCTTTTTCACCAGGCGCATCTTGAACAGCTCAGGGTGTGAGATATTTCTTCTACTCTAGTGATTTTCAAGTTACTTCATATGATTGCAAAGCAGTTCATTCTTTCTGTTTTCTTTTTACTATTTTTTACTCTTTATCTTCCAGACCTCTTCCTGTGCCAAAACTGCCACCGGAGGAGCAGTGTGAAAACGAAGAGGACACAGAGTATATGACTCCCTCCTCTAGGCCTTTGGGACTTCAAAAACCAGAAGCGAAATGGCCTTTGGAGACAACCCAGAGTTCACGGTAGGTTCACAGCAATCCTATTTGGGAATTCAGTTGACACCAACTCACCTGCTTGGCTTGTTGCCTGCATAGCATTATCCAGCCAGAAATAAAACAGAAAAATGTATGTAGCCCCTAATGCTTTAAGCCATTTGCAGCTGTAAGCGGTTCTGCTTAGTGTTTTTTCAGTATCGTGGTAATTTAAAAAATGTACACATCTATTACTCATAAGAATAGTCAACCTTATGATATTTATTAGCGAGATTGGCAAAAGGAGAATATGTTGTCTTGATAAAATCAAGATCTAGAGTAGTTGCGAATAGGTGAATCTCAATAAGTTTGCAGTAACGGAGTTCTTTTTCTGAAGCTCATAATGCCACTTTCCTTCTGGTTTAGAGCAAGTGATTGTGACCTGCAGATTGATAGCTGTACATATGAAGCAATGTATAATATTCATTCCCAGGTGGCACCACCTGTCACAGAGAGCGGTACTTTTGGTGAGTAGTCATCCTGCTACTTTAACAGTCGTTGATGTGCCAGAGGCATGAGCCTGTAACGTTTGGCCAGTGCAAGCTTGATCTCAGCAGAATATTCTTTTAAATAATTTTCTTTGAAAATATCTTTGGTCCATGGCAATAAAACATCCTTTTTTATCTTCCATTCACACAGATAGTTCCTTTTGTGTTTTTCATCCTTCCAAGGTCAGGAGGCATTTGTGTTATATGGCCTGGACCTGCAGTGCTGGCAGCTAGCTCACTCTTATTCCCATTGCTTTTCAACATTGATGAAATTCTTGTGTGGGTGGTGAATACTCAAGAAAGTTCAAGAAGGCAGTACACGCAGCAGGGCCCTTTGGCTGATCTTCCAAGGTGAAATGCAGAGAGAAATGTTAAGTGAGTGCTGTAAAGTAGCACTTGAGCCGTGGGCATTATTGGACATTAACCTTGGCAAGGGTAGTTTTTGACATGTTAAGAAAAGTAGCACTGCAGAACTGGTACAGATTTTATTTTCCCTGTCACTTTGATCTCTACCCACAGGGCCGCACCATGTTGGCCCATAGTGGGTATTCGATATTCGGCAGCTCTTTCTGTACATGCTTGCGTGGATGCCCCGTACTAAAATGTGTTAGAAGATGAAGTCCATTAGGAAAATAAGGTAACTACACAAACCGTTTCATAGGTGAAGGGAATTTGGCCGCAGCCCATGCCAACACCGGCCCTGAGGAATCAGAAAATGAAGAGGATGGGTATGATGTGCCCAAGCCACCCGTGCCTGCAGTGCTGGCCCGCCGCACGCTCTCCGACATCTCCAACGCCAGCTCCTCCTTCGGGTGGCTGTCTCTGGAAGGTGAACCCACAGCAAGTGAGTTTCCAGGCTGCCTTGGGCTTTACTGAAATGCTGTATGGCTCCTTATTTATACCGAAACAGATGGCTGCCTGGTGACAGTAAGTCAGTAGCTAGAAGTAGTAGACTAGAAGTTACGTCTCTTTGGGAGGAAAGCTGGTCCTGGGTCCCAGATTAGCAAGTTTAGTAGACTTTTGGAAAGTACAGACTCTTGAGCATTTTACCAGACTTAGAAGTGGGGTCGTCCCATAAACCCTGACTCTTCCTGTACTGGGGGGAGGTAGGATTTCTGGCTCTTCTGAATGGGCATGATGACAGTGGCAATGAAACTCAGTGGTTCAGACCACACATTGCTGACTTCTGGAAAGGAGGCGTGCTGGCTCTGGAAAGCACACTGAATGGGCCCCAGCGCCAGCCCGCATTTGGGCCTTGACTGTTAAGGGCTGTTCTTCTTGCACCTGTGGCCGCCTGGGAGGGCAGCAGCCAGAGTTGCTGTCCTTCTGGAAATGGAAGGCAGCTTACAGAACAGCTGGTGAAAAAGATACGCAGTATCCAGTTGCCCAAACAGGAGATGGTCCCCACCCCGCCCCAGCCTTGTGTAATGCTTCTTCACTGCCGCCAAGGCCCATTTAGAAGTTTAGTGTTTTCTCTGACCCCTCAGGAGTATTTTTTAACGAATAGAGGCAATAATGTGTGTGAAAGCTTGCTGCTCAGTGTAAAGTGTGGTGCAGATGCAGATGTTCTGTGCAGAGGGTAGGGTGGTCACTATTAGTAAGACAGAGGCTTAGTGTCTTCAGAAGATTGTCCTGCCGTGAGAGGGAAGGGCTGAGGACTAAAACCCTCGAAGCGGTATAACCCAGCCTGACGGTAGGTCATTGATAGCTTGATATTAGGGCACTCTTACTAGATGAGCATTTACCCCCCAGATTTGCAAGTATTTTCTTTCCTACTTCTTCTAGACTCTACTGAGGGTTCCCAGGTTCCTGAGAGGCCTCCTAAACCATTTCCTCGGCGAATTAACTCTGAACGAAAAGCCGGTAGCTGTCAGCAGAGCAGTGCCACTGCTGCCTCCGCCTCCCCGCAGCTATCCAGTGAGATCGAGAGCCTCATGAGTCAGGGGTACTCCTACCAGGACATTCAGAAGGCTTTGGTCATTGCCCACAACAACATTGAAATGGCCAAAAATATCCTCCGGGAATTTGTTTCTATTTCCTCTCCTGCCCATGTAGCCACCTAGCACGCCCTCCCTGCCTGGTCAGAGGACCGAGGAGCCGCGAGCTCTTGCTCGAGTCCCACCTGAGAGGGCAGAGAGGTTCCTTTGGAGACTTCGCAGTCTTGCCCTGTCTGTGGGGTGTCACGTCTGTGGTTCCAAGATTTCAAAGCAGTGGAATGAGAACAGAGCAGCTAGAATATCTTCTTATTTTATTTTATTTGTTTTGAGAGCGCATTCGAAGGTGTCCTTCAGTCCCCACTTAGAGTGTGGATTTTTATTAAGTGGTAGCCTGCCTGGGGAACAATCCAGAAAGCAGTAGGAGAAGTACTGTGCTGTAAATCCTAACTGAGGACTTAGACTCTCCTGGGTTAAGGATGTGGCGGTGTGTGTCTTGTCTGTCTGTCTGTCTGTGGGTGTGTGTGTCCTGTGATGATAAGATTAACCTGCTGTGTGTGTTAATCCTAGGCAGGGAATTAGCACAAGAGGTTTAGGAAGGAATCTTAAAGATGTTTTGTAGCCAACCCCCGTGGGTATTACAACTCCAACACCCCCCTTTGGCTTGGGTTATCGTGTGCATAGCTAAAGTCTTGTATTTTTAGAACACCCTCCCTCTGTCTTTTCTCCTGTCTTCTCATCTCTCCTCCTCCTTGGTGTCTGTCATTGGCAGTGGGCTTGCTATGACCAGCCTTACTAAAGCCAAGCTGCTTGGAGGACATTCTTTACTATGTGTGATGGTGTTGGTTTCTTTGGTAGATGGGTTGGGGTGGGGGGAGTGTGCTGTCGCTCTATCCTTATGGTCCTGTTTGATACTAGCCGCTAACACTGGTCACTCCAAAGCACTCTTTCTATAGGAACATTGAATCTGTTTTTTAAGAAGAGATGTTTTAATTATCTTAATTAATTACATAATGACTGATTTGAGATAGAGGCCTTCAAATACATTCCATGCCCTCCCCAGAAAATAGTCTGTGGGAGTCAGTTGCCTTGGTGCCAGCTATGTGTTATAGAATGTAGGTCATGAGCTTTTCTACGTAATGGGAAGAACATTTGTTTCCAGCATGGCTTTCTGGCCCGAATACCATGAAGCTTTTAGGAAGCTCCATTCACATGCTCTTTACCTTGTTATACATAAAATGCACAAAATAGTAAGGATTTATCTGTTCAGTTTTTCTTCCCAATGAATTAATTTCAGCTTATATGGATATCTCCCTTTGAACATGAGCCAGGTTATATTTTCAGAAGTGATTTTTTTCTTTGCTCTTTAAGGAACGGGGATGACTCCCCATGGTAGCACAGCATTCTGCTGATAATTAGCACCAACCCTGCGTTAGCGCCGCCCGGCGACTTGCTTTTCTCTTGTGCCTGTGGCTTTGGGAATGTAACATTTCCTTCTTCCTTTCCTTCCCCTTTCTTCTTCACCTTGGGTCCTGCGTACTCTCGAGTGACTGCGTTCTGCACGGCAGTTAGACAGCACTGGCTATAATAAATGAATTTCCTGTAGCCGGGCGTGAAAAGCCCCATAGCCTGTGCCGTTGCAGGTCCATGCAGAAGACTGGGTCCGGCACGGGGCACCGTGGTCTGCTGCTGCGGGTGCTGCCCAGGGACCGCCGGAGGTCCTTGAGCTCTCTGGTCGGAGCCTCCTAATGACTTCCCTAGCAGGGTGTGACCGTCCTCCTTGTCAGAAGCAAGCCTCCTTTTTGATAAATCGCCCCTCCTCACCATCTAAATCATGGTTTTGCTTGAGATCTAAACGGAAATGACTCTTCTTAACATCTGTTTTTTTTTTCCGATCTTGTCGCCTCAAACTTTTTCTAACTCTTCTCTTGGCTTCCAGCTGTTCTAGGTCTTTGGGTTTTATCCTCTTGCCTCAGGTCCATTTATGTTCCCAGAGTATGTAGTACAGGACTTCTTATTGACTTCCCATGGTAACCCAGCGTCTCCTCTACGTGCAAAAAATGGCACAGCCCCTGCCAGGTGCGGGTGGGCCTGAAATAGGGTGGAGGGGGCAGAGGAAAGCAACAGCGAATAGGAAATAGTAACCTAGCATCCCCTTCTAAAAGCCGGTATAGTGTTTCACTTGGGGTAACAGTCAGCTTTGCACTTGTTTAGGTGTTGAAAGCCTAGACAAAGAACGAAAAAAGATGGCAGCATTTTGCATACCTGTCCACACTGGAATTTTTCCTTGTCTGTAGTTTGCCCATAGTTTAAAGAGCTAGTAAGTGAACAAAGCACTGGTTTTGCATATGTTTTGCCTTTCAAAGTGCATCCAAAATCATCATCTTTGGAGATTATGTCCTCACTTACACAGCCTAAAAAAGCAAGTTCTTCCCTTCTTTTCCTAACTGACTACCCGTGAGGCTTGTGAGGTCAGCACCAAAACTGGGTGCCAGCTCCCTGTGTTGAACGTGTACACCTTTGCTTGGCTTGGTTCTTAGCTTGTTGGCCGAGTATATGCAGGCGTTCAGGGTCTTAGACCTTTCTGTGAGGGGTTTTTTCCTTGGGTGCTGAGGTCCTGCCTGAGATTACCAGACGAGCCCCAGGAAAGTTTTTGCATGGCCCTGTTTTGAGAATATTTCCAAAACTTTAATTTCTTGGAGTTCCCGTTGTGGCTCAGTGGTTAGTGAATCTGACTAGGAACCGTGAGGTTGTGGGTTCTATCCCTGGCCTCGCTCAGTGGATTAAGGATCTGGCATTGCCTTAAGCTGTGGTGTAGGATCTGGCGTTGCTGTGGCTGTGGTATAGGCCAGTAGCTGTAGCTCTGATTAGACCCCTAGCCTGGGAACCTCCATATGCTGCAGGTGCGGCCCTAGAAAAGGCATAAAGACAAAAAAAAAAAAAAAAAAAGGCTCCTCCTCTCTTGACTATCAGTGGATAAGGTAAAAACCACTTGGATGTTTTCCTTTTTCTCAAATGTATTAGGCTGTTGTATTCAACACAGTCTCTTGCTTTCCCGTGTCTCGCTGGGTTGCTTTAACAGCCTGCCTTGCTGCTGGGTGGCTGCTCGGCAGTGCTTCATCAGCTGCCTCTGCCCTGCTCCTTCCATTCAAATCAGGAGTTCTCGCGGTGGAGAAAAACCTGTGGGCTCAATGATATACCTCCCTTTAGGAAAATATTAAATTAGGCAGTTGATCGTTTCAGCATTTATCTGTTAATATGTATGTAAATAGTGACATATACCTGTGGATACCATTCTCTTCCACTCTTTCTCTCTGCCCCCCACCCCGACCCTACATGTTCTGCCATCCGCCTGTTCCTCTGCTTCTTAGACAGACTCTTAACACTAGGGCCTAAGGTGTGGGATGGCACCATCAGTATCATTTAGTTGTTTCTGGATTTTTTTTTTTTTTTAATTAGGGGTTGCTGTTCTTCTTACTTAAAGTGTATTTCCTCTATAGAGAAAAGTAACATGCTTTATGGTCCACTTAGCAATCTTACACATGAATTTCTGTATATTTGCTTGCAAAGTAGGAACCAGCTATATGTTCCCTTTAACAAGTTTCTAGACCTTTTTGTGTGTGATCAGCAATGGTGTTAATGCAGAATATCCTCCTACCTCACGTCATGAAAGGCAGAGGGCCCCCTTCCCAAACTGTAAGTCAGCCTTCTTGCTGTTGGCCTTTCTGACTTTGCAGTGACCACTGCCCACGAGTAATGGTATTCTGACCGTTGGCCTGGCTCTGACTGTGCGTTGGTTCATTCAGCAAGTGTTCACGCGTAATTTCCATGAGCTGGGTTATCAGCTCTGTGTTCTCCCCTGTTGCCACGTGGTGATTTGCTGACATTGGGAGATTGTACTTGGGCTGTCTAGCACGTGCATTTGGCCCTGAAATAGCCATTTCCAATAAGATTGTGCAGTTTATGTTCACAGTATCTAGGCATACATTTCCTTATAGAGCTATCCTGGTTAAAAATCAGTTCAGGATGCTGCCGTTAGCCCTTGTTGTCTTCCTGTATCTTTGACAGCGTCGGGGAGAGTCCTCTGTGTTAAGATAACCCACTATTTTTGTGTGTTTCCGGGGAATCTGTTTGATAGGTTGGTGTGTTGGCTCAGAGTCACACCATGTGGCAGTTAAATGTTTAAAACATCTGCCTACAGCCCCCTTTCCACTCTAGTGCCTTCCTTGATCTTTTTCTTGAGCTGCTGTATCCCCTCATCCCCTTTATTAGGAAGTTTTCCTATCACTATCTCCTGTTCTATTTGGAACTTGTTTTCCAATCCTTCAACAACCTTTGCAGCTCATCCTATGTCTTAGAAGGGCTGATGGTACAAAACGGATGGGCACCTGTCTCTGGGTCCTGACCTTCAACTAGTTGTTTGGTCTCCCAAGAACCAGGCAGTAGAATAGATTGAACTCAGTCAGCTCTCAAAAACGTCAGCCTGAGAGTTCCTGTTACGGCTCAGTGGGTTACAAACCCGGCAAGTACTCATGAGGATGCAGATTCAATCCTTGGCCTCACTCTGTGGGTTAAGGATCCAGTGTTGGTGTTAGCTGTGGTGTAGTTCACGAACTCGGCTTGAATCCCGCATTTCCTTGGCTGTGGTGGTGTAGGCCATCGGCTGCTGCTCCAGTTCGACCCCCAGCCTGGGAACTTCCATATACCACAGGTGCAGCCCAAAAAAAGCCTGTATCTCTAGGGGTATGGAGCTTAGAGACCTTAGAACTTAGTATCAAAGTCAACACCTCGTTATCCTCCTAGACTCCAGAAGTTCCATCTAAAGTATTCTCAGCTAGTGTAAAACATTACTGTTACACTCTGAACTCCGTGTACCTTAGCAGTCTCTCTTTAGAAATGCAGGTAGCCATTTAATGCATGGAGGAGGGTGCATAATGGAAGAAGGTCAGGGCTGTCCTGTCGAGGAATCCTTTGGATACAAGAAGCAGTATTCAAGCAGAAGGAAGGAGGGAGTCATAAGGATGCAGGGTATTTCCCAGAACCCAGGATAAGCAGTACAGTTGGTCCTGTGGAGCGGAGACACTCTGCAGCTAGTCCTTTGTCCTGCTTGTCAGCCTGTATCGACCCCTGACCAGTCACCTTGCAACATGGGCTGCTTCAGGTGGGAAGTGGGGGTGGGGGTTCTCAGGAGGGGATAAGATCCCCTAAAATACTTTAGTTACTAAAACTTATCATACTGCTTTTTTGAGACTGGAAAGGTAGGCATGGGACTGTGGGACATTGAGGAAACGCTTAGGTTTAAGTTAACGTGGGTTACTGTCTTCTTTATTTCTTTATTTCCTATTTTCCTTCCCTTTATGAGTCTTGGCATCCAAGATTTCTTACCTCCCTCTTTAGGACGAGTTTCTCCTGTTCCGGAGCTGGTCTGTTCTTAGGTGACATTTCTTAGCCTTCACTGGATCTCAGGTCTCTTTCATTTTATTGGAGAGCAGATCACAAATCCACTGTAGTCCCGCCCATGGCTCTCTTCAGGTGTTAGTGCTGAAAAAGAGCTTCATTCTGTGGGCCCCTGGCCTCTGTCCCGCCACGCCCTCCTCCTCTTTCCTCTGCTCTCCCCTATGTGCAGAGAGCTCTGCAGTCATATTGTTGGGCAGGCCTTCCTAGGTACCTCAGAAACTACTTTGCCAGTAAAATGTATCAAGTCGGGACAGTTGCCAGGACATAAATTAGGTATAGATTCCCGTTTAGAGTTTTTACTGAGAGCTCTTCAGACAGGATGCCTTTATCTCCCCTGTCCAGTTGCCTCCCTTGTAGTCCTATATAGTAAAGCCTTTATTCCTTTGGTTTTTTAGAAGTGCACTTCTGTTTGCCTGAATCTTTTTATCTTATTTATCTCATCCTGGAACCTGTCCTATGTTATTAAGGCATTTCACAATTAGGACTTTTTAGACAACCGGAGTCATTTGATACACTCAGAAGTAATACAATAATCCAAAGATAGACACTGAGGCACGTGAGGACGGCTGGAGCATATCAGCCTTTGTGTTTGATATTCTCGTCTAGGTTCCAGAATTAAGGGGCACAAGGACAGCAGTGCCACTTGCCTTCACAGTGTCCTAGGAAATCTGGGTTAGTTTCAAAGGGCGCACTGATGATCTGGGTTCCAGAAGTAGCACGGGAGTAAGTGGGGAAATCGGGGTGGGGTGGGCAGGGCCTGCGTGGAAGCTCATCAGCCGGCGGCTAGAAAGCGCGGTGCCAAAAGGGCCAGCTGTTGACTAACAGACTCGCAGCTGTCTGGAGATCTCGCTGCCCCTTCCCTTGTTTCGTGCTTGAGAAAAATGTGGCTGACCGCTCGCGCTGTCTGCAGAGAGCAGAGGCCGAGAGCCAGCCCCAGGTCCCCTGCTAACTTGCAGCTGAACAGGCCAGCAGAGTTCTCACTGCCCGTCCCCCTCCCCCTCTTCTCGATTCGGTCCCGGGCTGGACGTGCGAGGTGCGTGCCGTCCCGGGTTCTCCTTCTGCCCCCGAGCCAGCTTGGGAAGCCGGAGCCGTGCTGCCGAGGGCGTGCTCTCTGCGCCTTCTCAGGCCCGGAGCCGGGGGACCGTGCGTCCACACCCGGTACTCCTACATGTGTGCTGACGTAGCTTTGTGCTGGTTCCCTCCTCCTCCCTACCTCTGACCCTGCTGTGGGTGAGGGTAGCCATGCCTATGGCAGAGACCACGTTTTCTCTTCCAGCTTCTTCCTTCTGCTGTCTGGGTGCATGAGCCCGTGGGCGCAGTGCCCACGGGAGTGGGTGCCTCCTGACCTGCCTTTCTCAGCACTGTTGTGTCTTGGCCTTGACCTCCTGCTGAACTTTGTGACAGGGGCATGGCAACTATGAGGTACCTCCTACATCTGCTTTCTGGCTGTGGTGACTTGGGATTTTTAACCTTATATATCATTTTCCTTTATTCAAAACAAAACAATTTTTAGCACACTGGAAAAAAAAAAAAAAGCCAAACATTTTGTGCCTTTCTAAGGCAGCACTGTATCCCAGGCTGCATTTTAGGACTTAATATGGAAATACCAGAGTCTTAGCTCCTCTACCTTGAGTGTCATTCACCCTCCAGCCTAGGGGAGAGGAAGTGCTCCGCGTGGCAGGAAGGGGACACACAGGTGCAGCGTGTCAGCGGCCCCTCCTCCCTGCCGCGATGCTTAGTTGGAAGAAATGAGCATTGTACCCTGGGATCCTTTGGTTGGTTCCAGTCAGAATCTTAGTTATCAGGTTGACTGTTCTGTGTTCCGTAAGAAGAGACAGAATGTTCCATGATTTCCAGGTATACTCTGGACTATTTTAAGTGTCCCAGCCTCCTGATCCTATTAATGACCCAACTGCACGAAACACGTAGGGTGGACTCTCCTGAGAAGGGGAGGTTGTTTGTTTGTCTTGTCTTGTCTTTTTGCTGGATCCTGAACTGGCCTGGACCTCCTGCCTCTCCCTTAGACTTGGCTTTCCTTTCATTTGAAAACTTCAAACATAGAGCATTAAGCAGCTAGTGACCTCTGCAGGGCTTAGTTTTCCCCTGGGAAAGGCAGCAAGGACCATGTACCAGAACTGAAGCCTGTCCTCAGTATTGTGGCCACTGTAGGTTTTGACATAAAAAAAAAAAAAAATTCTGTATAATGACATTTTACTTCTCCCTTTCCATTTTCTCAGTTCTTCCCTGCCTTTAACTAATAAAGCATTGGGAGATAGAAACAGTTCTTTTCAAAGTCCTCCTTATTAACAGTTTTGACATTCTTGGCCTGGGTGGGGCTGGAGAGAACTCGATGCTTTCTCCAGAATGAAGAGTCCCAATTTGTATATCAGTGTTAAAAATAAACAAAATGAAAGATGAGATTTTTGTGGACTATTTTAAAAAGGTGTCATTAATATAAAAAAATTATATTAGCAGTATTTAATCATTCTCACCTGTAAAGAATAAGAAAAACAGAAGGTAAATATTCTTACAGAGAATAGCAGAGCTTTAAGATTCATTTTCATTTTAAGTCCATTTTGTTTTGCCAATGTATTAATGTTTAGAGGTTCTGTTATACTAATGTTATTTATTAATTTTTTCATTTCCACATACAGTTAACTAAAGAGCTTTTTCAGGCACCCATGTCTGTAAAAAATATTTTTAAATAAAGTTTCTTTTGTTGTAGCAGACCTGAGTTCTTGTTCCTTCGTGGGTTCAGGTGTGATACCTTGGGGGGGGCCACAGGGCCAAGATTCCTAGGCCTGCTAGTTCATCACCAGAAGTCTGTTTTGCTACCTTGAGGGCAGTCTAAGTAACAGGAAAGGGGCAGGAGCCCACCACGCCCTGCAAGCCGCCTAGAGCAGCCTAGCTGCTGAGTAGCAGAATTATGCCAGTGTTAGAGCTTGAGCTGACTGCTCAGAAACAGAGGTAACCCTGTCTCTATTCCCAACCGCAAAGGGTTTTGTGTTCCTTTTGGTATGGTTCCAATTCTGGAGGCCCCAGGCTGCTGTGGTACCCGTGATGAATAAAATGCAGTGTTATAAGATTTCTGGGGCAATTAAGCTTTATTTTTCATATATATATATATATATATATATACACACACACACACATATATATAAAAAAACATTTGCAAATTTACACCCTAACAAAACCATATATATATATACACACACATACACATACACACCCCAAAGCTCTAGTCAGGCCCATTGCTCATCTCCCAGTACCATTCTCCCATTAGAGCCCTACTCTTCTGCTCAGTCTGTAGAAGTCTGGTGCTGGTATAACTCTACAGCCTTAATCCTCGTCAGGGACAGTCTGGACCTCATCTCCATCCCAAACTCCCAAGTGAATGCGGGGGCTTGGGCTCAATGGTCTTAACTCTGGAAAACGGCACCCGGCTTCCTCACTGCAGGGACAATGAGATGTAGCTAGCATCTCTTTTAAGGAACACCAGGTCCTGGTTTCTGCTAGACAAAGGAGTGTTGCAAAAGGGACTCCAAGGCAGGCAGGGAGCTGCTTCTAGATACGGGTCTCCAGAACCAGTTTGAGCAACGTATGTCACCAGAGAGAGAGGCCTGGGCTCACACAGCATCCTCACTCACTTCAGTGGTAACAACCGTATTATGAAGCCAGCCTTGGAGCAGGAAATCAGCTCATGATAAATAGGCTACCCAATCCGGCTGCTGGTAAAAGATACATATTTACATCCATAATACATGTAAAGAGAAAACATGTTCTGCAAGAAACTTCTGGGATAGTGAGGCCCCCTCCTTGGCACGAGTGTCGCTCAACAAACTGAGACCGTGGTGGCGGACAGGTCCCTGAAGACGGGGCCTCGGGGGCTGCATGAGGTCCTTTTCGGGACGGCTCGGGTCCTAGCCTGTGTGCCCTCTGAAGCAGGGCCTGCCTGCAGGTGAGCTGGAAGGGTGTCTCCTCTGTGGTCCACTTAGAGGCTCTGGCGACCATCCTGACTGCTGGGGGGAGGGTGAGCAGGGGACAGGGACCGTTCCAGGCCGGGGAGGGAGCGCCTTGTGATTCGGCGGGCTAGTGCCCCAGATTGATGTATTTCTCTCCCTAAACATGGGTGACGAGGAGACGTGAGGTGTGACGAGGTTCGGGGTGTGAGCGCTAAAAGGGAGGAGGTGCAGCAGCCTGAAGGGAAGAGGCGCGGGGCAGGGCGGGGCGGGGGAGGCCCCCACAGCGAACTAGTAACGAGCCGCCGGCACAGCTCAGTCCTGGGAGCTACCCCTTCCCCGGGTGCCTCGGCACCTGCCCGGCCCTACCATCCGTGAGCAGCGTTAGAGAGCAAGACGGGGCCTGCCCCCATCTCCCACAGGGAAGGGTGAAGGCCAGAGTTAGTGTTCAGCAGCCGTCAGCCCCGACAGGTGTCAGGCTCCGGCCTCAGGAGCTGCCTCCTACCTCGTCTCCTGGAGCCCTCTTGTCACCGCTGCTGCCCTGAAGGAGGCCCATCTCTTCTGGGAGCTTATCTGACTTAGCTTCAACTACAAACTCGCTCTTACGAGACGGGGGCAGCGTGCTGGGAGGAGGGAGGGAGGCAAGAGGTCGGCCACTCCGGGACCAGGTAAGGGGGTGGTCGGGAGGGACTTCGGACAGGGGCGTGTGTGTGGGGGCGGTGACGGGCTCCTAGGTGCTGTGGACCAGGCTGGGAGCGCTCGGACCCGGTGTCCCACTCCTGCTCCCAAGGGGCCAGGGGGCACGGGGCTGGCAGCGGACAGTCCCTGAGGAGGCAGCAAGCTGGCAGCACGAGATGGGGTGGGGCGCGGGGTGCCAGGTACCAGGCTTACATCTCTCGTTTGCCTGACCGTCCGCACGGCAGCTTGCCCTTCTTATAGAAGAAACAGAGGACAGCGCCCAGCACGGCCAGGGCCAGGACGCACACGGTCACGGCCACGATGGCCACACCCTTGCTCTCGGGCTCCGTCAGCTTCTTCTCTGTTCCACAAAGACACCCGCAGTCACCCCCTCCCCGCCCCAGGCTGCCGCGTCTCCACGGCCGCCCCCGCAGCCCAGGGCAGAACGAGCGTGACCTGGGCCTGTCCCCGGGCGCGCCCCGGGTACCTGTGGAGGTGCCGTTGGCTCTGGCAGGAGGGCTGAAGGTGGGGGTGCCGAGGCTGGCGGTCCTGTTGGAGTCTGGGGTGAGAGCAGTTCAGTGGGTGAGGGCGGGACGGAAGGGGCCCTGCCTGGGCCGCCCCGCCCCGCCGGGCAGGACGGACCCTCACCCAGCTCCAGGATGATGCTGGTGACGTTCCGGCCCAGGGGGTTGGAGGCCACGCACTCGGCCCCGGTCTCCAGCAGTTCTGGGGTCACGAGGACACTCAGGACGCTCAGGACGGTCTGCGGGTCTTGGCCCTGCTCACTGGCCTGCGGGGAAGGAGACGCCGCTCAGGGGCTGGGGAGGGTGTCCGGCTCTGGGGTCCGGGAGGCCGAGATGCGCCCGCTCACCGTGCCATCGGCGTTCCAGATGATGCTGGGCCGGGGATGCCCGGAGGCCTCACAGGACAGGTTCAGCAGCGTGTTCTCCTTCACCCACATCCTCTTCTCCCTCAACGTCATCCACGGGGCCCCTGCAGGAGGGCCCGGAAGAGTGAAGACTGCTGGCCCGCTGCCCCCTCCCCACCGGAGCACCCCAGGGCGGTGGGTGCTTTTTGGTCCCCAGAGGGCTTGAAACCACCCAACTCCAGGTGGCTTCAAGGGGCCACACAATCTCTGTGCAGGGCCTCACCAAAGACGGCCACGTTGACCAGCTGGGTCCGGTTCAGGCCCGGTACGCTGGGCACGGACGCCACGCAGCGGTAGCCGCCTCCTGCCTCCCGCTTCAGGTCACGGAACTGGAGCACAGGCCCCCTTGCCAGCACCTCGCCTGTCTGGGGGGGCAGGTCAGAGGTCACCGCAGGCCCACTCACCCCGTGGCTGCTCGCCCCACAACCCCGGGCCCACCGGGGTACCTTTTCTCTCAGCCACCGGAACTCAAGTTCCTGGTTACTCTCCGCCTCGCAGGTCAGGATGAGGCTGCCGCCCTCCTGGGTCTCGGGGGCTGCGGGGCTCACCCGGACGTCAGACACATCTGGGGACGCAGCGACCGTGTCAGGCAGGGCGGCGTGGCACAAATTCCCTCTTGCCTCAGCCCGGTCCCCCTGTCCCGGGCCCCCAGCCCTCACAGTTCACCAGCAGCTCCTGCTGGTCGCTCAGCAGCGACGTTGTGGTCTCCAGGTCCAAGCCCTGACACTCGTAGAGCCCGCTGTCCTCCTTCTGGGCGGCCTCCAGGACCAGGACCCCGTTGTCATCGGTGCTTTCTTCCTCCACCTCCTTGGTGCTGAGGCTCTGGGGGAGGGCCAGGGGGTGACCAGAGCAGACCGCCAGCCGCTCCTGCGTCCCCACGTCCCCCCAGCACGGAGCTCTCCGCACCTGCTTGCTGATGCTGAAGTGGGGCGGGGGGTTGCCATCAGCCAGACACCTGATTTCCACGCGGTCCCCCTCCTTCAGCATTCCCGCAGGCTCCACTTCCAACCACACTCTCTCCGCCGGGTCTGCACAGGCCGCGAGGGCGGCTCTCAGCCCAAGAGCTTTGCCTGCTCCGGGCGGGGGGCAGCGAGCGGGACTTATTGCGGGGCCCAGCCCCAGCGCGATGAGTCCGTACTCACAGAAAACGGGGACCGAGACCTCCGGCGACTCCTTCATGTGGTTCCCGCTGGGCAGCCGGTAGTTGAGCTCACAGTAAAACCGGGCATCTTTGTCCTCCTTGGCCAGCTGTGCCTTCAAAACGCTCCGCAAGGTGTACAGACCACTAGACTCCACGATCTGGAATGACTGGATCTGGACCCCTGCGCAGGCAGGGGGAGGGGGAGGGCTCACCTCCGCTCACCTCCAGCCTCGGTGGGGGGAGTGGCAGGGGAGCCCCCCCGCCCCGCGGAAGGCCAGGTACAAATGCGAACTGCGACTCTTCGACCCAGCAGTTTTACTGCTCATTGTCTGCTCTAGACAAACACACGTGGGCACATATACAAGGATGTGTACAAATACCGCTGCAGTGATTTAAAAATCATGAGGCGTTCCCGTCGTGGCTTAGCAGTTAACAAACCCGACTAGTATCCATGAGGACACAGGTTCGATCCCTGGCCTCGTTCAGTGGGTTAAGGATCAGGCATTGCCGTGAGCTGTGGTGTAGGTCGCAGACGCGACTCGGATCTGGCATTGCCATGGCTGTGGTGTAGGGCAGCCCTACAGCTCCAATTCAACCCCTAGCCTGGGAACCTCCATATGTGGCAGGTGCGGCCCTAAAAAGACAAAAATAAATAAATAAGTACATACAAATCATGAGAAAACACTCTGGATGTCCACTGTTGGTTCTGAGTGGTTAGCTGGGCGCCATTACACACACCATCCGGCATGCTGGGCAGTGACAATCAGGTAGATCTAAACAGAGTGACCGGGAAAGATTTCCAGGACTCACTGTCAACAGGGAAATGAAATGGTGTAACGACGTCTACAGCAAACAGTGCCAGGGTCTGTTGACCTCAGCACTACTGACATGTGGGGCCAGATGTCCTGTCTGGGGCTGCCCTGCGCCCTGCAGGTGCTCAGCAGCATCCCTGGCCGCCCAGCGCCAGCAGTCTCCACTCCTGACGACCAAAAGCATTTCCAGACATTCCCAAAGGCCTCAGGGGGCAGCAATACCACTGATTTAGATTTAAAAAAAAAAAAAAAAAAAGCAGCCTGTGTAGTCCTGGATACATTTCCACGTGTGAATAAGTACCTAGAAACAGGTTTGAAGGAACATATGTAAAATAAAAGAAAACAAGAAACAAAAAGAAGAAAAAAAAAAGAATACACACAAAACTGAAGCAGCCATACTCCAGGGAGGCCGTCTGGGGCAGGAAGGAGATTTTCCTTCTAGATTTTCTGCACAATTTAAAGTCTTCTGAGCGTATTTTCAAGGCTCACTTGTGTACGTCAAGAAAAAGTAAAAGAGAATGCAGGGTGGTGCCCCAAGCACGGCCTTTAAGGGCCGAGAGGTGACTTACGGCTCTTCTCCTCCCTCAGGGGCTGGCCGTTCTTGTACCAGACGACTTGAGGCAGCGGGTACCCGTTCCGCCCCACACAGGTAGCAACCTGAGGAGGACAGGCTGTGAATCCCCTGCCTCAGACCCCACCAGGCTCCCCGCCTTAGCCCCACCACCACCCCAGCAAATCTCACCTCCTCCGGCTCCTCGCTGTTCACGGAGATGCCCAAGGGATTGGCCTGGATGGTTGGCTCCTCAGGAGCTTCTACAGGGGGAGAGAAATGGGGAGGGGCCTGGACCACCCCTTCCGGGGACCGCAGGCTCACGAGGCAGGGGTAGGGCACTCACTGTAGACCCGGAGCTGGATGCGGTGCTCCTGCGACCGGGGGCGCTTGCCCTGGCACAGGAAGATGCGCTCGTCGTGGGGGGTGATGTGTGTCAGGGCCAGAGTCGTCCCCTTGTCCTGGAGGTGGAGCCGGTGCTGGTACTCCCCAGGCTCACTCTGGCTCTGGCCGGGCCGCACGCGGAAGATGAGCGTCGGCTTCTCCTTGTGGACCTGTGCGCGGCGACGGGGAGGAGGTGAGGGTCCTGGGGCCGCAGGAAGCGCGGCCCCTCCGCCCACCCGCTGCTGCCCTCCTGGGCACTCACAGAAAACCAGTCCACGTGGCTGAAGTTGCTCTGGGAATGGGAGGGACCGCACTTCAGGAGGGCCGTGCCGCCCACTTCCACCTCCAGCAGCTCCGGCGCCGGCTTCTCGGCCTCTCCAGGCACACCTGGGTGGGGGCACCCCCGCAGCTGCGTCGGCTCCAGCTGCTCTCCGCGCCCTCCCCTTGTGCCGCTCGCTGCAGCTGTTCTTGCTGCCACTTCCAGGATCTGAAGGGCACCCTGTCCTTTCCTAACCCTCAAACGCTCTGCCCTCAAGCCCGAGTCAGCCTCCTCCTGGTTCAAGGCAGCTGTAGGTGGACACTGGAGCTGGGGGTGGTCCTGAGCATCGGGAACCTCCCAGCTGGGGCTGGCAGGGGGCAGCCCAGGCCCTGGGCCCAGAGGAAGGCCACTTTGCTTCCAGGCCCCCTCCTCTCCGGGTGAGCTCAGACTGTGGGAATGCAAGGCGTGTGCCAGGCCTGGGCACACAGGCCCTTTATGTCCCCACACCCGGGGAGACATCATTCACCCTCCGCCCCCTCCCTAAACTCCCATAAGACCCAGTGGGCCAGCCCATCCCCTAGTCCCTAAGCGGCACCCCTGTGAACATCCCACTCATTCAAAGGACCCCCATCTCGGAAGTCTTGTGAGTATGGAGGGGTCAGAGTCATGGAGGGGCTCGAACCTCTCCCTGAGGTCAGGGTAGGGGCCAGGGCAAGGACCAGGCAGTGAGCAGGAGTGACGTCAGTGGTGCCAGCGTGCTGCCCGCCCCGCGAGGAGGTGATGTCACTCCATACCATCTGGCTGGACTCGGGTGCCTGGGTGGCTGCCCTGGGCTGGCGAGGAGGGCAGATGGCGTGGTCCACAACCAGCGCAAAAGCCTGAGATCCCTAGCTGGGCTTTCCCAGAGCTAGAAGGGCAGGGCAGGGCTGGGCTGGGTGGGGCTGGACCTTCTGCAGCTGTGGCGCCCGATTTAGGCCTTTCCCCAGAAGGGCTTGGGAGGCAGCAGCCGAGGTACCCCAGGCGCTGTCAGCATGGGCAGGCGGCCACCCTGCTTCCCAGACCTCCCCTTCCCCAGCCAAAGAGAGGCTGGGACCGGGGAAAGGGAGCCGAGAGCAACGCGACACCACTGCGGGCCATACAAGGGCACCGTGAACCCGCGAGCGCCGGGCTCCCAGGCAGTTCCAGAGAAAAACTCAGAGGTGCAGGGGCGCATTTTCCACTTGAACGTGGTCCCATTCCGGGAGGCGTAACCAGTATGGGCGCTTCCACTCTGGGAATCCTCGATCCTTCGTCCCTGCCACCTGTGATCTCGTCACCCGGGTAGGAGCGAGGCGACCCGCACCGCCCTCCAGCCCCTGCCAACGCCCTGCTGAGGCGGGAGCCTCCGTCCCCCCACCTCTCGCTCACCTCCAGCCTGGCTCAAAGCCCAGGCGGGAGAAGGAGGGGTCGGCGCAGCCCCTCCAGCTAAGAGAGCTGCCTTTTCCAGCAACAGGCGGGCGCGGAATTCAGGTTTCGGGGATGCACTGTAGCTGCGCCTCCCGCCGAAGCTCGAAACGCGGGCCCCCAGAGAAAGCACCTGAGGAAAAGCTCTCCCCGGAGCCCCAAGAGGCTCGGCCCCACCCCTTCCCGCTCCAAGCAGCAGCCCCCGCCTTCCCAATCCGGCTCCCAGGACGGTGGGAAATAGGGCTGCAAACTGGCTGCGAAGAAGAGTTGCACGCGCGCAGGGCGCTCGATGCCCGACACCTGGGGACGAGGAGCGCGCGCCGCCGCGCAAAGCCCGGGTCTCCCCCTCGGGGTCTGCTCCGCTCCCGGGCGCGCTCCGCCGAAGATTCCCGGGCCAGGCCGTTCGGGGCGCGCCCCCCCCCCCCCAGCTAGTGCACTCACCCGCAGCGCGGCGACAGCAGCAGCAGGCGGCTAGCAGGAAGACACAGACGAGCCCGGGCGTCCCCATGCTTCCCGGCCGGAGGGCGAGAGCCGAGTGAGGGAGCTCGCGGCCGCAGGGGGCTGACGTCAGGGGGGCGGGGGCGGGGCCCGGAGCGCAGGGCCGCCCCGCCCCGCCCCGCCCCGCGCAGCCCACCGCGCCCCCCCGCCCCGCTCGCCGCAGCCCTAGGGGGCGGGCCCGGCGAGAGATGCCCCGAGACGCGCTGCGGGGCCGCGCGGCGCGAGTGTGAGCCGGAGCCCGCCTCCCAGCTCCCAGCTGGGGAACCGAGAGGAGGCGGTGACAGGTGTCTCCGGGCCGTACTGCCCAGCCGAGACGGCAACGTGGGCAAGCTGGCACGGATGCCCGAAGACCCACCGGGTCAGATCCCGCCGCGCTCACCCCTGCTCAGCCCCCGCCGGTCCGTGTAGCCCTGGGGGACCTCCTGGCGAAGGAGCCGCTGACCTGGTCCTTGGTGTGTCCCGACGGGGGCCTCGCTCCCATTCCGTTCCTCTCCCTGCCTCCCCCTCCGCCCCTCCGGACCCCTGCCACAGACAACGACCGCACCACTGTGGCTGCCGCCCGCCTGGCACTGCAGTCCCGGCAGCTTTGCGGGAAGAACCAACCGTAGGCCGGGCCCACAGACCCAGAGGTACCTTTGCCGGGGAG
The DNA here is from genome assembly GCA_004024745.2 of Catagonus wagneri. Taxonomy (NCBI): domain Eukaryota; kingdom Metazoa; phylum Chordata; class Mammalia; order Artiodactyla; family Tayassuidae; genus Catagonus; species Catagonus wagneri. Next base: position 630,743 of record PVHT021183652.1, read on the forward strand.
TGGAGATGGGGCTACACGGCTGTCCCTTCATTCCCAGCTCTTGTAAGTCCGTCTTTAACCAGAGGAAGGAAGGAGGGGCCGGATTCGCGGGCCCAGGGTTGTCACACTTGCCCAGGCCCAGGTCTTGAGAAGTCGGCTTCTGCCCTCTTCACTACCTGAGCCTAGCCCCACTCACTGTCCCCCTCGCCTGAATGAAGGGGAGGGAAGAAAGTACATGGGTGCCAGGCCTCCAGCGACCGCCAACACGTTTTGCTGTTCCCCAGGGCTGAAAGGCCCCCTGCAGCGGGGCTCTGCCCCTTCCACCAGGCCTCTCAAGTCCCCCTGTGGCTGTGGCTCAGCCGCTGGGGGAGGGGTCTGGAGGAGGAATCAGCCTGGACTTCTGGCTGCCAGGCCTGAGTGGGATCTGCCACACAGCCAGGTGAGGGGAACCCTGCAGCCACCCTCCTTCCCAAACCCTGGGTCTTCTGGCCTCTTGAACTATAGTGAGAGTGGACCCTTGCCTCATAGAGAGCCCCCCAGCACCCTAGCCCTGGGAAAGGGGTCCACATCTGCCGGGACTCCTTCAACAGGGAGGGTCAAAAGGCGGCCTGGGGTAGAGTCCAGCTGCCCAGCGGGGCAGCCTGCTGCTGGTTGGGGGAGGAGCAGGGTGAGGCAGCAAATGCCAGAGATGGCAGGTGACTTGAGAGGATGCTCCAGGGATGGTGCTTCGATGACGAAGAAGAGATGACACTCGAACCACATCAGCCCTATCTTTCAGAGCCTTTGCTGACCCCCTCCTCCGTCTCCGATAGTGGCCAGAGACCACGGCAAGCCAGCCAGGCCAGAGGCTGGGGGCGGGGTGGCAAGAAGAGGTGGGTGGTGCGTCCCTCTCCCCCATTCATGTGGACTGGCCCAGGGCCCAGAGTGGAATGGATGCTGATGTGTTTGTCTGCCTGCAGGGGCAGAAGTGGGGATGGCTGAAGGATGCCGTTTGCCCTGGCAAGCCGGAGCTGGGCATGATGCTTGGCTTCCCTGCCCCCACCCGCTTCCCTTCACTTACCATTAACTAATCATTCTCTCTCTGGCCTGAAAACAAAGCCAGCTAACCACCAAGGACGGTCAATTCAGAGTTATTCTTCCGCCCAGAGGACAGTGAAGCCAGGTGGGGGGTGGAGGAGCTGCCTCTGCGGTGAAGGGAAAGTGAGGTTAGAGCCCAAGTGACATCCCTTCCCTGCACGTCCCCACCAAACAAGCACAAAGACTGTCTTTTAAGGAAGCCAGTAGCTTGGGGCGATCTGGGCTGCCAGGGAGCGAGTGGCAGAGGCCGGGGCAGACAGCTCTGGGATGGCTTCACAAAGAGGTCAGGGCCTTGGAGAGGATTCAGAGGGGACTGGAGACAGAAGAAAGGGGAGTGCCGGCAGCCCCGGGTGAAGGAGCAGAGCGTGGAGGGTATCAGCCCTCCAGCTCCTCTAAGATGCCAGCAGACATAGCTTCAGCAGTTCTAGGCAGGAGAGAAGGCGGCAGGGGAACTCGCAGCAAGAAGGGATGGAGATCAAGGAGGCAGCAGCGGGTCTTCCATCAGCAGAGACTCTTGGCGCCTGGACTGGCTTGGAGGCAGCCTTGCCCAGATGTAGACCGAGATCAGAAGAGACTAGGCCAGAGTCCTAATTCTCTCCAAAGGAAGGGGCAGGAAGGCTGCCTCCCTCCACCTCCACGGCAGAACCAGGCTACTCAGACTTGAGAGGCCTGGCTGTGTCAGTGCCCTCTGAGTGTTTCTCTGGTATAGATCTGACCGCAAGTAGAGAAACAGCTGCGTGGCGTGGTGGCCACGGCCTGGGTCCCTTAGCTCCGGTCTCCAGGGTGAGTGGGATTTCATTTCATTGTAGGAAGTGGAGAAGAGCGGGGGCCCCACCGCAGTGGGGTTGGAGGTAAAGAGCCAAGGACGGGCCTTCCTCCCAGGGGGTCACCGAGCGGAATTTGAATGTAGGAGTCTTCTCTGTCTCTGTCATAGTGGCCTGGTGGCCTCCCGCCCGCCCCTCCTCTGGCGGAGGGGTCTTAACCAGGAGGATATGACAAGGGCAGATTGGGCGGAGGAAGGAAGCTGATAAAGACAAGTGTGCAGCTGCAGTGAGCACGAGGGGCGGGTTGGGGGGTGGCTCAACAGTCTTGGCAATGACAGGGGTGGGGGAACCCCTGGCCTGGCAAAAAAATAGGGTTCAGTGTGAGTCTTTGGCCGGGGAGGTAGGAGAACTGTTCCAGAGTGGGGGTCTGGGCTGGGAGGAGACTGCGCTGAGGGAGTGAAAGCAGGCTAGGAGGAGGGTGGGGGACCTTTGCTGCCGAAGACATCATCGGGCCAGGAAACCGGATGCTGGGGCAGCTGGGGCGGGGAGATGTTGGGGAAGAGATTGATTGAATTGGGGGAAGCAGCTCCCGTCCTGGCCGGACGCAGTCTCACCGGTGTCCTTTGCACCTGAGCCTGGGCAGGAAGAGGGAGGTGCGGCCTGGATTGAGGCGCACCCCAGAAAACCCCTGGAAGAGGAGGAGGGTGACTTTGGGGGAATGGGAGGGGCTATTTTTAAACTTGGAAAAACCGTGAGTTCATCTCCACCCTGAGTGCTGGAGGAGGCAAAGGCCCCATTGTGCAGGGGTCCAGAGAAAGGGAGGGGGGAGGGGCGGGGGAGGCACAATGACCGGGATTATGTTGGAGCGGGCGGGGGGAGGGGCGGGGGAGGGGCGTCTTCGTCACTGCTGGCCTAGTGAACTCGGGGGTCGAGCCAGGCTGGGGCTTTTCCACTCTCACAGAGCCCCTGCAGGGGAGGCGGGGTCTCTGGCATCCGGTGGCTCATCCTGGGGAGGGGGCTGCGGGTGGGATTCCCACAGCCTGGCTTTCCCAGGAACCGCAGGGTCTGTTCCCAGGCTCCCAGCATTCCAGCGACTCCCCTGGGAGCTGCTGGCCTCTCCTCTCGGCCCCTTCTCCGCTAGGGAGTGGGGAGTGAGCAGGAGAAAGAGGATGTGAGTGCGCTGGGATTCCCCCCGGGGACTGGGGACCCTTGAGCCGCAGGGAGGGGCGGCAGTGGGTGGGGTGTACCGAGGGGAATCGCAGCCCTCCCATCCTAGTCCCCAGCCCTGCGGAGCCATCACTCGGACCCGGACGGTCCCTCTTACCCTCTCCGACCCCAGGGCGCCTCTGCACGTGGGCCTCCCTCCTGCGCCCAGGGGATCCCAGGAGCCCCAGCCCCCCAGGACTTGCCGGGTGGAAGCCGGGGGGAGGCGGGGCATCCGGCCGCGCGCGCACGGACCCAAACATTACCATAAATGCTCAGGCTGCCGCGGGCCGGGGAGGGGCTGGGGCTGGCGACCCTGGGGCTCTCCGGAAGCCCCGAATCCGGTCTCCAGGCTTTTCCCCGCGAGGGTCGGTAGAGTGATTCAGTCCCCGCTTTGGGAAGTGGGAGGTGGAGGCCGCCTCGCGGGTGGGGTCGGGGGGTAGGGAGAGAGCCGGGCTGGCTGGGGAGTCCCTGAGATCTGCCTCCTGGGTGCGCAGGACTTCTGCTCCAGGAGAGAGTAGGATCCTCAAGCCAGGATTTCAGCATCAGGACAGGAGTGGGGGCTTCTGGGTCGCCCTCTGGCTCCGCTGGACCCACTCCTGTCAGCTGTAATGATGGAGCCTCCTGCTCCCAGTCCCGGTCTCGGCTCTCTGGCCTCCGAGGACTTAAACCTCTTCCCACTTCCTCCTCCTATCCTAAAATTTGGAGAACCAGCAAGCTGGGGGCAGGGGAGGGCACAGGGCAGGATGCGGGGAGCTTACAGCTCTCCCCCTCGGGGAAGTTCACATCCGCTCCCCAAAATACCACCACCCAGGAGGAGGAATGTACCCAGAGAGCTATTTAAATTTGACTTTGAGATGTCCCTGAGGAAAGGCCAGCGGGTCTGCCAGAGCGGAGTCTCTGGGAAGCTTAGGGAGCCCTGGTTCTGCTCTGTCTCAGGAGGGCCCCTCTCCCTGAAGGCCACTTGTGCATTTCGTTTTCCCTTCCGCACAGAGCTTTGAACAACCGGCAGCAGCCCGCGAGGCGGGCAGCCTTGACATCGCGCCCCGCACCCCGGCAGAGCCTGAGTTCCCCACTGTAGTGGCTGCAGCCCGACCACGAGGCAAGTGGGGGGGCCTGAACCCCGCCTCCCTGACCTGCTCCCCAGGCCCTGGGGGTTCAAGAGAACTTGAAAAGTAGAGACAACACAGGCTTGGGGGTCAGAGAAAAGCCCCAGGCTAAGTCAGACTGGGGCTGCGCCCGCCCTGGCACCCTCCCTTGGTGTCCCCATCATACAGGAAAGTGCCAGTTCAGCTTTGGTCCCCAAGCCCCATCTGTAAACTCCATGAAGGAGTTGGTGGCTTTGAGACAGTCCCGCCATTTAATTAGCCAAACCAGTGACTGTTCAGAATGAGAACAGTGCTCAGAATGAGAGAAGAAGCTACTCATGTCTAATATTTGCTCAGTGCTTTACAGCTCAGCCCATCACTTAAGGGTCGTTTTCTTTTTTCCTTTTTTTAAGGGTCATTTTCATCCCTAATGTTTATCTTGATCTTTGCAACCAAAAATGAGGAAATCGAAGTGAAAAGAGTTACATGACCTAAAGTCAAACAGCCTGTGAGTAATGGAGATATTTTTTTTTTCACTGTGGTAAAATACACACGACAAAAAGCTTACCCTTTTAAACATTTTAAGTGTATAATTCAAGAGCATTAAGTATACTCACAGGGAGTTCCCATTGTGGCTCATCGGAAAGGACTCTGACTAGCATCCATGAGGACGCAGTTTCGATCCCTGGCCTCACTCAGTGGGTTAAGGATCTGGCGTTGCCATGAGCTGTGGTGTAGGTTGCACACGTGGCTTGGATGTGACTTTGCTGTGCCTATGGCTGTGGCGATTTGAACCCTAGCCTGGAAACCTCCATATGCCGCAGGTATGGCCCTAAAAAGACAAAAAAAAGTATACTCACAGTGTTATGCAGCAATCACCACTGTCTAGTTGCAGGATTTTTTTTTTTTGCCATCAAACTTCTCATTTTATTTTTTCTTTAATTTATTATTATTATTATTATTATTATTATTTTGTCTTTTTAGGGCAGCATCTGCAGCATGTGGAGGTTCCCAGGCTAGGAGTCGAATCAGAGCTGTAGCTGCTGGTCTACACTGCAGCTACAGCAACACCAGATCCGAACCGCGTCTTAGACCTACATCACAGCTTGAGGCAACACCGGATCCTTAACCCACTGAGTGAGACCAGGGATCAAACCTGTGCCATCATGGATACTAGTCAGATTCGTTTCCACTGAGCCATGGTGGGGACTCCTAGTTCCAGAACTCTGGATCACTCCAAGGAACTAAAATTGGAAACAAAATGGATCTAACTCCAGAAACTGGGCCCTGTACCTGTAATAATTTACAGCTGAATTAAGTAAACATTTCCTGGAAATGAAAGCAGTGGACTGAATACCGCTGAATAATTGGTATAAACAGGAAATGCAACAGGGATTCAGAAGACAGAGAATCTATTTGGACTCTGCCTGAACCAGCCTGGAAGTCCTTTCTGAAAGTGTGGACGCTCCAGGGAAAGTCAGGTTTAGGAGTTCCCACACGGGTACAGTGGGTTAAGAACCTGACATTGGAGTTCCCTTCTTCGTAGCTCAGGGGAAATGAACCTGACTAGTATCCATGAGGACACAGACTCGAGCCTTGGCCTCGCTCAGTGGGTTAAGGATCCGACATTGCTGTGAGCTGTGGTGTAGGTCGCAGATGCCGCTTGGATCCCATGTTGCAGTGGCTGTGGCACAGGCCAGCAGCTACAGTTCCGATTCTACTCCTAGCCTGGGAACCTCCATATGACATGAGTGTGGCCCTGGAAAAAAAAAAAAAAAAGAATTTGGCATTGTCGCAGCTGTGACATAGGTTGTAGTTGTGGCTCAGATTCAGTCACTGGCCCAGGATCTACCATATGCCATGGATGTGGCCAGAAACAAAGAAAAGTCACGTTTAGATTGGGGGGCGGAATAAATCATTCTGGCCAGGGCACATGGCACAAGCAGAGCAGTCAGAGAGAGGTGGGACTGAAGAAAAGGGGCACACACGGTCACAGCTGCTTCTTCTAGAAGGTTGGGCCCATGGTAGGGAGGCTGGAGGACTCGGCATACTATGGGCACAGCAAGCCCACTGCTTTCACTTTCCTTATATGTTTGCTTGGAGTGTCTTGAGGAGAGCTTCAGCCACTGCTACCACCTGTGGCACCACCTTTATGCAGACAGCTGGTACTAAATAAAGTGTTGTATGGCTAACTAGACATTCGCCACTATCTTGTTCCGGAAATCCAGCAGGCTAGAGGGTGCATCCTTGTGAGAGCTGGGGCAGATCGATGTGAAGTTAGGTTATAGGGGAAGAACTTGAATCTTCAAGTGGACACCGGGGAGCCACTGATGGTTCTTGAGCAATGGCAAAATGAGGTGATGAAACTGGAATTTAGGTGTAAAGAATTTCTGTATTTCTTCTTTGCCTGAGAGTGCCCCCTAGTGCCCCTAGTTTGAATTGTTCTCTCTTATGGAGTAGTTGGGAGGACGGGGATGCTGAAAAGTAGAATTGATGCCTTGGAGAAGCCAGACTCACTTCACCCTGAGTGATAACTGCAGTACGGAGGTGACATATAGACAGAGAGGGTTTGTTTGAAGGAAAAGGGCATTGCAGTGGCTCCCTTATCTGTCTCATAACTGAATTAGGATATTGCACATCAGGTACTAAGCTGGAGGTCTCAACTGGGAGGGGGCACCCCTTGGAGGGCCTGAGAGTGGGCTCTTGTCTAACCGAAATGCATTGGCCGAGGAGACACATGCACTGACAAAGCAAAAGACTTTATTGAAAGGGGTGCAAGGTGCGCACAGGCTGGGAGCTGCAGGGTAAGGGAACCCAGGAGAACTTCTCTGGCTCCAAGTCTCAAGTTTTATGGAGGTGGGGTTAGTCTCTGGCCAATCGTCTTGTTTCTGGCCATATTTGGTCTAACTCAAGGCCCTTTCTGGCGATGTGATCATCTCTTTGTGAAGATGGTTTCCAGTGTGAGAGTTTCCGTGTGAGAGGTTGGCAAGACATATTATGGGCTGGTATCTCCTTTCCCCCTTTTGGCCCCTTCTGAATTCTTCTGCTTTTTTTTTTTTTTTTTTTTTTTTTTTTTTTTTTTTTTTTTTTTTTTTTTTTTTGTTTTTCTTTTTTTTTTTTTTTTTTTTTTTTTTTTTTTTTTTTTTTTTTTTTTTTTTTTTAGGGCCACACCCACAGCATATGGAGGTTCCCAGGCAAGGATTCTAATCATAGCTACAGCTGCCGGCCTGCGCCACAGCCACAGCCACGCAGGATCTAAGCTGCATCTGCAACCCACAGGTCAGGTTCGTTAACCACTGAGCCACGATGGGAACTCTTCTGGTTTGTTTTTGGTGGCTTGTCAGCGCCCCTGTTCAGTATCAGGACCTCCTACTGGGAGACAACTCAGGCAAGAGCTTATTATGGTGCCTGGCCAGGGCGAGTGGTTTCAGTCAAGGCTTCCCTAACAACTTCCCCTTGAGAGAATTCAAACTCAAGCTACTTCTTGGGACTTGAGGTGGGGTCTCTTTTTCTTCCTATAACTTCTTCATGCTCACACAGGGCGCCATATTCCTAGCATGAAAGATGTCAACATGGATCTGTAGCATCTCTTTGCTGAGAGTTTGAGTTGCCCATTTACATATACGGGCAGAGCAGCGTACAATTATTTAGATGCCCACACAAATATAGGTTATTATGAGCAATAACGTTAATCCCATTCTCTTGAGGCCAGTTCTTAGAATTGTGCTAGCGGTTGATTCAGTACTGCTCAAGTTGGAGCAGCTTATGTCATGGCTACCGCCTGGTCATCACGCAGTTAGCTTTTTTCTCCTCCGGTGGCAGTTATGGTATCTGGAGAGCAACTCAGGATTTTGCATCAGGCACTGGGTCCATGACTCTACTGTCCTAATCATTAACTGCTCGGTTTTGTACTTGGCTGGGGGGCTCCTGGGTTCTTCTCTTTCCCAGGATGATAACTAAGACAAGGTCCATGCACCTGAGCAGCTTGTACTCTAGTGAGGGGGACAGGCAAGTAAACAATTTGAATAGGATGTGCCAAGTACCAGGGTGAAAATATGCACATGAAACAGTTCTTTAACCCACCCTGAGGTGGCCCAGGAAGGCTTCCTGGAAGAGCAGACACAGATTGGTTTTAAGAGGTAATGGTTGGTACCCAGGGAAACGGCGCGTGGCGGCGTACTCTGCAGGAGACGACTAGCAGTTGGTTAGTATCCTGCAAGGGAGGAATGGGCTTGCTGAGGGGTGAGGCCAGAGAGCAGTGTATGTATAAGTCCTGGGACATGATCTAGCACACCAGGGTGTCCATAAATGTTTTTGAACAGGGAACCATCTGCCAACTGGTTTAGTTCCACCTGAGTTCATGCCCAGAGGGACAGAACCAAAGGTCCTTTTTTCTAGGGTTCCATTTCCTCTCTCAGGTGGCTCCTCTGGGTGACTGAGGTTGGAAACATCCAGTCATTTCCAGGAAGGCTACTGCTATACCTGGGGTGTGGCCTCATTTTAACTTTCAACAAGCCAATCCATCGGATCCTAAAAGTTCCATCCTGGAATGAAAGGTAAGCATGGGGGCTCCTCTTCCCTTACATCACCCTCCAGGACTGAAATCCTCTTGACAGCCTTTTCTCATTCCCATATCCGACTTGAGCTGTGGGACACAATATTTTTGAGTCCCCTGTAAACAATCCTTGAATAAATTCCACTCAGTGGAATACTATGCAGCTGTTAAAAGGAGAAGGACAGGAGTTCCCATCGTGGTTCAGTGGTTAACGAACCTGACTAGTATCCACGAGGACGAGAGTTCGATCACTGGCCTCGCTCAGTGGGTTAAGGATCTGGCGTTGCTATGAGCTGTGGTGTAGGCTGCAGACGCGGCTCGGATCCCACGTTGCTGTGGCTGTGGCGAAGGCCGGCAGCTACAACTCCTGTTAGACCCCTAGCCTGGGAACCTCCATATGCCGTGGGTGCGGCCCTAGATAAGGCAAAAAGACAAAAAAAAAAGATCCATAGAGAATAAATATTTTATCCCAGAGAATATTTTTCATCATATAAGTCTTTATCATTTATATGATCATTTTCAACATCTCTTAAAAAACAATATCTAGGAGTTCCTGTTGTGGCGCAGTAGAAACGAATCCAACTAGGAATCATGAGGTTGCAGGTTCAATCCCTGGCCTTGCTAGTAGGTTAAAGATCCGGCATTGCCATGAGCTGTGGTGTAAGTCGCAGACGCGGCTTGGATCCTGTGTTGCTTTGGCTGTGGTGTAAGCTGGCAAGGGTAGCCGCGATTGGACCTCTAACCTGGGAACTTCCATGTGCAAGTGTGGCCCTAAAAAGCCAAAAAAAAAAAAAAAAGATAGGACGTTTGAGGGTGTTTCTGTCATGGCTCAATGGTTAATTAACCTGACTAGTATCCATGAGGACTCTTCAATCCCTGGCCTTGCTCAGTGGGTTAGGGATCTGGCGTTACCTTGAGCTGCGCGTTAGGTCGCAGACAGGGCTTGAATCCTGCATTGTGTGTAGCCTGGGAGCTCTGATTCAACCCCTAGCCTGGGAACTTACAAATACTGCGGGTGCAGCCCTAAAAGGACAAAAAGAAAAAGAAAGGACGCTTGTGAGAGATGCAAGCAGAGAGGCAAGGAGGCTCTGCCCTTCGGATCTAGTGGGCTAGTTCTATCATCAAAGGGCAGTTGGGCGTAGGAAAAGACCGCTCCTCCTTAGTATCCGCAAGGTGTGTACTCAAATCAGCGGTCCTCAGACTCCTGCTCCTTGTCTGAATCTGAATGCAGGCCCCGTCCCATCCCCCACCCAGCGACCCGAGGCAGTTCCCACGCCTCCACTAGTCAAGCAGGCCTGTCCTGTTCCGATGGCTTTCTTGAGCAGTTATTAACTTAAACTTACAGTGGTCTCCCAATGCCCCCTAGGTCTCCCTCTTTTTCTGTGGTCCCTTCCTGGGACCTCTGCAACTACCTGTGCCCACTCCATCCCTGCCGAAGGTGTGCCGCCTACCTCAGCAGCCTGTCAGTGGTGCTTTGGGAGATGAAGGATTCAGGCAGCGTTTCTGGGTGGGGTGAAGGGTACAGACACTTTCAGGAGTCCCGGCTAGAGTGGAAATGAGTTCTGTGTGCCAACCGAAAACTGTCCCTAGTCACTGTAGTTGCTGACCTTCAACACACCCTACAAGGAGCTCAGGACAGACAGAGGTCAGAAGTGAGGCACTCTGTGCTCTGGGAAAAACTGGCAGAATAGGCCTTCAGATAGTTAGATATTTTCAGATGATTTCATGAGCCTCATTTCTTGTATCTTATTTCTAGAAAAGCACTAAAATCATTAGGATATTCGTGACTAGCAGCAACCTTCTTGTGACCGGAAACAACTTCCTGCCAAAATGTGTGCTGGATTGCACGCATCCCTTTTCACCCAAATCACATATATACTGACCAGCCCCCTTACCTCTTTGGAGCAGTTCCTCAGAGCTGTCTGAGAGGCTGTCTCCCTAGCTATAACCCTCATTTTGCCCCAATAAAACAACTCACGACTCTCTTGCTGTGCTTTCTTCCCCCCCACCCCCCACAGTTGACAAACTTAAGTAAGAAATTAAAGCAGCAAAGGCCAGGGGAGGGATAAAGATCCCCCAGGAATCCTTGGCCTTCGCAGAGAACACCGGGCTTCTCAACATAGTTGGAACGGGATCTTATTTGTTTTGAATATTAAAGAAAAAGGAGAAATTTTTGAGGAGCCTACCAAGGACGCCCAAGCATAGATATCTAACTAGAGTGCTCAAGTAAACAAATAGGGCCTGCGTTAGGAAGGGTGAGCTATTTCCGGTCTCTGACCTCCTTTTCTCACGGACAATTCAGTAATCTCCTGAGGATGCTGAAAAAAACGTGATAGAATTTGAGGAAACAGTTTGGAATAGCAGCTTGGGAATCCCCTGTCACAATCTGTTTCCTCTTACAAACTCCTCGTGCGCAAGCACATCTAACATAGTTTTCGATCCGGCTCTGTGGCGCAATGGATAGCGCATTGGACTTCCAAAATACTTTCCATATGCCCAACGCAACTGTAGGAACTCAATAAATGATAGAATAAACGAATGGAGGAGGACGAGGGACCGCGTCTGAGGTTGCAGAGGCTGTGCAATCCCAGAGCCCAGCTGAGAGGCACAGACCAGCAACCCACGCCTAAAAATATCAAACCCACGGGCCTAGAGACGGAGAAGCGCGCACATCACTCCGGTCCACAGACCTGCTTTTTAGGGGGCGGAGCTAGGGGGCACAGTCCTCCTCTGACCAATCACCGCCACAAGGGAGGAGGGAATTTCAATGTTTCCGCCCCTCCTCGGTAAATTACTAAATATGTTTGGGCGCCGTTCAAACGGACCAATGCGTGCTCGCCGTTTCCTGCGGTTGGCCCTCGCCGATTGGCCAGAGTTCATCGTCCCTCCCTCCTCGCCACGCCTCTTGCCCCACCCTTTCTCGCACAAGATGGCGGCACCCAGCGGAGTAGAGGCCGCGTCTGGGGTTTGCTGAGTCTCCCTTCCCCTCTGCCCCTTCGGGCGCAGAGCGCCGCGAGCCCAGAGGACGGGGGCCGGGCGGGGACAAGGGCACCTGCGTAGCTGGACCGCGAGCCCGCGCCCAGCCTACGCCGCCCCCCCCGGCCCCGGCCTGGCCCGATCCCTTCCGTTCCCGGTCTCCTCTCGGTCTGACCCATTGCCCGGCCGTGGTACGCCACCACCAGGCCTGCAAAGCTGAGGTTTCTCCTCCAGCCCGGGATCACCTCCACTTTAGAGATGTTTGGCTTCCTCCCTCCCAAACAGCCCTCCTTCAAAACCGGGACTTCTGGATCGGTACCTGGCCCCCTTCCCCTCCCCCGAGACTCCACTTCCTTTTAACCGGCTTCTTCCCCAGATTCTCCCTGGACTGGAGACTTCTCACTTCCCTTACAAATTAATCCCTGACCCCCCCCTCCCCGCCGCCGTCCCCTAAACATTGACAACCCTGACGCCCTCCTCAACCGGGAGCCAGATTTTCGTTTTGTACTAACCCCGCAGCCCTATCATGGAGGCTGTGTATCTGGTAGTGAATGGGGTGGGCCTGTTGCTGGATGTGCTGACCTTGGTGTTGGACCTCAACTTCCTGCTGGTGTCCTCCCTTCTGGCTTCCCTGGCCTGGCTCCTGGCCTTCATCTACAACCTGCCACACACGGTACTGACTAGTCTTCTGCACCTGGGCCGCGGAGTCTGGCTTTCACTGCTGGCCTTGATCGAAACCGTGGTCCGCTTCACCTTTGGGGGCTTGCAGGCCTTGTGTACAGTGCTCTACAGTTGCTCTTCTGGCCTGGAGAGCTTAAAGCTCCTGGGACATCTGGCTTCTCATGGGGCACTTAGGAGCCGGGAGATCCTGCACCGGGGCGTCCTCAACATGGTCTCCAGTGGCCACGCTTTGCTGCGCCAGGCCTGTGACATATGTACCATTACCATGAGCCTGGTGGCCTACGTGATCAACAGTCTGGTCAACATCTGCCTCATTGGCACTCAGAATCTCTTCTCCCTGGTGCTGGCCCTGTGGGATGCGGTGATGGGGCCTCTGTGGAGGATGACAGATGTGGTGGCTGCCTTCCTGGCCCACATTTCCAGCAGTGCTGTGGCCATGTCCATCCTCCTCTGGACCCCCTGCCAGCTGGTACTGGAGCTCCTGGCCTCGGCTGCCCGCCTCCTGGCCAGCTTTGTGCTCGTCAGTCTCACCGGACTGGCGCTGCTGGCTTGTGTGCTGGCAGTGGCCGTGACTGTGCTGCACCCGGACCTCACCTTGAGGCTGGCCACCCGGGCCTTCAGTCGGCTTCACGCCTGGCCGTCCTACCACCGGCTCAGAGAGGACATTGTGCGGCTCTCTCGTCTAGCCCTGGGCTCGGAGGCGTGGCGCCGAGTCTGGAGCCGTCGCTTGCAGCTGGCGAGCTGGCCAAACCGAGGAGGGGCCCCCGGGGCCCCCCAGGGTGGCCCTAGGAGGACGCCTTCAGCCAGGACCTGGCGACAGGACACTCTCCCTGAAGCAGGGCCCAGAACAGAGGCAGAAGAGGAGGCGGCCAGGACGGCCAGAGCGACAGCGGCCCGGGGCCGGGAGAGGCTCAATGTGGAGGAGCCTGTAGCTGGGCAAGACCCGTGGAAGTTGCTGAAGGAGCAAGAGGAGCGGAAGAAATGTGTCATCTGCCAGGATCAGAGCAAGACGGTGCTGCTTCTGCCGTGTCGGCACCTGTGCCTGTGCCAGGCCTGCACGGAGATCCTGATGCGCCACCCCGTCTACCACCGCAACTGCCCGCTGTGCCGCCGGGGCATCCTGCAGACGCTCAACGTCTACCTCTGAAGACACTCTCCCCGCCTGCCCACCCTCCACGCGGCCACCTGCGCTAGGACGGCAGGAACACCTGAGCTCTGGGGCCCGGCTCGCATCTCCTCCCGCCCCTGCGGTCGTCGTGCTGGAACCTTTAAGCCACAGGTCCGGGACACTGAGATGGGAAACTCTGACTTGGACAGGGGCAGGGTAACCGCTTTTCCCCACAGGGTCCCTGTGACGCCGAGGGCGGCGAGTGTGTCAGTCTGCAAGACCCCGAGACCTCTCCGTGCACTGCTCTCCAGCTCCTCGCCAGGGCCCGCCCAGATCCAGCGCCCAGATCCAGTGTCTGGGGCTCCTCCCACGCGTCTGGTTTTTCTGTTGGGGATTTGTAGGTTCTCTCCCCGCTCCACCTTCACTTCCTCCCCAGCCTCTGCGGCCACGCACATCGGTGTCGGTGTCGTTTGGATGTTTTGGCAACTTGAGGGCCTTGGGATGATCTTGAACGTTGCTCTCGGCTGGGGTCCTGCGCCCCCGCAGGCTTCGAGGGTGGTATCTTCCAGGCGCCCTTACAGCTGTCACTTCTACCTGCCGTGCTCTTCGGAGCCTCCCTCCCAGTCTGATCCAACAGCTGGGATCAGGAGTTAAGCCCCAGAGGCGTGTGCGTGTGCCCCTGGCCTTGGGACCACGTACCCTCTGGCACCCCAGCACCACTGGGAGCCTCGGGAGGGACAGCTGGATTTCTACTCCGAGCCCTCTCACTCCCCACATCACAGAGGAAAATGGCATTCCCCTCCCGTTCGCCTCCCTCCCCTGGCCCTGGGGAGGGCAGACCGTGCACATTTCACTAGGGTCCAATATAGAAGGTGCCAGGGCTAAGGGGCACGCAGCTCCCCGAGGGGTCTGTCTGTTCCGGGTTCCAGTGAATAAAGTTCTGTTACAGCTCTGATGGCCTCTGTGTGCGTCCTTGCAGGCGTCAGCAGTTGGTCAGTGACCTGTGTTCCTGCTGGAGTCACAGGTGTGGTCGGTGGTGGACCTGGTGGGTGAAGAGGCAAGACGGGGTGGGGGTTCTGTGCCTTGGGGTGGCCGCGTTCACTTTCACCCCCTCCAGTGTGTTTCCTGTCACCGGCATGGCTTTTGGAAAGCTCTCCCTATCCCAGATCTGTTTTGTGGGAACCGAGCCCTAATAGAGAGGAGTGTGAACTTTCTCACCCCTTGAGTCAGCCTTCCCAGCTTTTCCTCTGGTGCCACTCTTCCCAGGAGGGAACTTGGGGTTCCTTCTGCCTGGAGTCCAATCCACCCTCAGGCCCCCGGAGGAGTTGGTGCTTGTCTTCCTGTCATTGAGTGGCGCTGTGATGGGCTGGAGTGTGGCTGTGGGACCTCCTGGTGGAGAGCTGGGTGGCCTGTGTAGCTCACCACCCGACCCAGTCCGCACTGGTCATATCCACCTCCACGGGGCCTGTAGGAGAAGGGGGGACACTGCGCCGAAACTGTAAGTTAAATCTAGGAGCATGATGCCAGGGACAGCCTTCCGGAAGAGAGGGGGCAGGAAGGAAAAAGGGTGGGTCAGGAAGCAACTCTGAGGAGAGAGCCCTCCACTTTCTCTTGAGTTGAGAGCCTGAGCTGATGCGGTTCTCAGGCAGTGGGCTGGGGGTGGGGCGGGGAGGGGAGGGGAGCCTTGCAAGGGCTCTGCGGCCAGCCTCAGACTTACTGCAGCGGCCCAGCTCAGGGGAGAGTTCCCAGTCCACCTTGGAGTTGGGAGGCCTGAGGAAGGGCTTTTATTCCCCTTCCCCCAGCCCTGCAGACGGAGCTTGGCTCCTTCCAGTCTCTGTTTAAAGTGAGGATAAACATTTTATGAGAGAAGATAAACTTCCTGAGCTGGGAGAAAAAGACCCTTTTTTCCTCCATCCCCATCTGGAATCTCATCGGGGTAGGCCTCATTAGCCTCCCCCTGACAATCCCGGGGTTCAGGAGCTCAAGCTGCCAGAGGTCATTGCTGCATTCTGAAACTGGGACGCCCCCTTGTGGCCATTTCCAAAATGACTTATCTCTACATTCCCCTGGCATCGGGGACAGAGAAATAGCTTTAGAGTCACATAGGGACCAGGCAAACAGCCAGAGCAGTCATGAATGAAAATCCCAGGCTCCTTTTGGTTGGTCAGAGCAGGGGTGTGTGTGATGAAGTTACACCCAGTTCATAAACTGTCACCGAGTCAGAAAAAGGGGCTTCCTTTTGGGGCCAGAGCCCCACAAAGGACACCCTCCTCAGCAGGGCACTCCTGTGGGCAACCTTCACAGCTGGGGCAGAAGCTCTGGAGCAGCCTTACACCTGGGCCTGCTTCCTGTTCCTCCTCCCCCAGAGCTCCAGCCAGCCTGGGAACCCTCCCTTCGGCCCGAGCACCCTCTCCCCACTCGTTCCCCCTTTCTCCAACCCCAGTCTCAGAATCAGGGCGTCCCCACCCTTAAAGAAGAAACGCTGAAGCCAGGAGGAGGTTTTTTAAGATTTATTGAACGATCTCTGAGAAGAGAGCCCAGGAACAGGAGGGATGAGGGAGGACCCGGAGAAGCAGAGGACCAGGAAGGGGGCACCCCACCCTGGGGTTCTGGGTCAGAACAACTGGGGGGACCCTGCCAGCACAGAGCACTCCTTCGGTCTAGGGCAGAAATCCAGCCACTGCCCCATGCTGCCAGCCCTGATCTCAGACAGCCTCTGTCCCCATTCCCTGAGGCAGCAGAAGGGAGAGGCCCCATCCCACCTCCGCAGTCCTACACAATGTACCAGGGGGGCCAGCCCTCCTGGGTGATGTGGCCCTCAGTGTCACACCTGGGAGTGAGAAGCACGGGCTCACTTTCCAGTGGGCATCAAGCAAAGACAGGGGAGCTGTGCCAATCCGAGTACACCAGAAATCCAGAGAAGGTGCTGTCTGTCTTGATGCTGGCGTAGATGCCGATATAATCACCCACGCCCACCTGCACCCACACCTGGTCCTCGGGCTCCAGCCTCACCATGGCGCCCCCGGAGAGAGAGGCGGGCTTGGGCCACCCCCCGAAGAACTGGAAGAAGGAGGCGATGGACTCGCCGTTCTTGACCAGATCGAACTGCAGGCTGGCCCTGTAGACCGTGGCGTGGACGGCGAAGTAGTACACCCCCGGCACCTGGCAGGTGAACTTGCCCGTGACGGCGTCGTAGTGACCCTGCTCGTTCACCAGCACGCGGTCGAAGGGCAGGGGCGCGTCCGACGGCGGGGGCACTCGGCTCTCGGAGCGCTTGGCACTGAAGGCGGAGCGCGGAGGCACCGAGCACTCGCCCGCCGGCCCCGTTGCCCCCGCGGGGCCCGCCTCTCCTCGCTGCCCGGGCTCCCCACGCGGCCCCGGGAGGCCTGCGGGGCGTGGGGGAGAAGCGGAGCTGTTAGGGCGTGCCCGCCGCACCTCCCTCATCCGCCCTCAGCCTCCCAGCCGCCGCTTCCCGGCCAGGGCCGCCTTGCGCCCCAGGGCCCCCTCCCCGCTTCCTGCAGGGCTTGGGGGCAGATCCGTGGGTCCCAGGGATTCTGGCTCCCGCCGCTGAGTCACCCTGTCCTCTCCCGGCTCTGGGAGCCGCCGGAGTCAGGAGTGGGGCTGGGGGCGGCGCCCCCCGCAATGGGAAGCCCGAGCCCCGGGCCCTGAGAGCGGAGCCGGGCCGGGCTAGCGCCGACGTCCCCGCGGATCGCAGCCGAGCCGCCTCTTACCCGGCCTCCCGCCCTCGCCTTTCTCTCCCGGAGCCCCGGGCGCGCCGTCGCGGCCATCGCGGCCGTCGCGGCCGGGAAGGCCCTGGCTGCCGTGGTGACCCGGCGTGCCAGGAAGGCCGGGGTGCCCTGGGCACAGGCTGGGGATCTTGTTGTCGTCCAGTGGGGGCGAGCCGGCCGCCAGGCCCAGGAGCAGCAGGGCGAGGAGCGGCCTCATGGCGCTGGCACGCGGAGCCCAGACGCCGGGGGCCTCGGGTCGTCTGTGGGCCGGGCAGGACAGGAGTCGGGACCCAGAGTCCTGGGACCTACCTCGCTCCCCGCCTCGGCGCGGCCGGCCTGGTACCCACCCCGCGCCCTGAGAGAGGCTGAGCGGCCGCGGGAGGATGAAGAACCCGGCGCCCCTGGACCCGAGGACCCCGAGAGCACCAGGCAGGGCGAAAGGGAGAGGCCGGCCCCCCACCCGCAGCCCCCCGCCGGCGCCCAGTCTTCCCCACAGCCCCCTCCCCCAGCTCCATTTCCCCGCCTCCCCCACTCACCCCTCCGTGCTGGCTCGGGGGCAGCTGCTCTCTCTCTGGCCTCCTTCGGGGCGCGGCGCGCCACTCCGGACCCTCCCGCCGAGCCCTGCTGCCTTCCGCGCGCTTCTCTCTAGCCCCTGCCCGCGGCGCCTCCCTGGCCCTGGGTCGTTCCTCGCCGGCTGCTCTGCTCCTCCCAGACTCCAAGAGGAAACCAGTTGTTCAGGGGCCAAGAACCCGGGCTGGGAAATAGCAGGGAAATAACTCGTGGTGTCGCCCGGCCGCCGGCCAAAGTTTGGGGGGAGAAAGGAGGGAGAGAGAGATTTGAGCCGGGCACAGAGAGGCGGGGCGTGAGAGACAGAGGCTCAGGGCGTCTATAGCTGCAAGGAAGGAGAGGTGGTGCCGTGACAGAGACCAAGGGCAACACTCTAGTCCAGGAGAAAGGTAAGATGAGGCCCGAGGGTGGAAAGTTCTAGAAGCAGTAGACAAGCCAGCTCCCCAAGGCTCAGAACAGGGCTTGCCACATAACTAGGCACTCAGTACATCTTTGCTGAGTAAATGAACAAGGCAGAAGGTGCGTAGATAGCAAGCGGGGGTCCGAGGATTGGGTAGGGAGTGGTCAGATTGTCAGGGTACAGTGTGGGGTCAGGCCGGCTGTCTGCAGTAGCAGCGGCAAGTAAAGGGCTAGCGAGGGGTCTGGGAGGGTGGGAGGGTCCCATAGCCCCCGAGGACCTCTCTTCTCCTCCCTGGGGAGACCCGGAGGCGAAGCACAGAGTCCCAGGCTGGCCCGCTTCCTTTGCTTCTCTGCCTGCCCGCCCTGTTAGGCAAAGGAGGACGGGCAGCAGAGGGCAGGGGCCGGCTTCAAGGTCAGGGCTGGGCACAAGCCTCCAGGCCAGCTGCCTCAGGCAGCCTGTTGCAGTTGAAGGGCCAGGGGGTGCCCAGTAGTGCCAGGCCAGACTGGCATTGGCGCTCTGCCTCCTGGCAGACGGAACGGCAAGGGGGAAGGACACTGCCTAGCGGGGTGCAGTGGGGCACAAGCAGCCCGCAAAGGAGCCTCCGGAAATTCTGGTAGCAGGGCAGGCTTGTCAGGCTCTGCGGAAGAAGGAGATCAGCCCTTAGCATCCTGCTCCCCAGGTCCCCTCCCCTTTCTGGGGGTCCCTCATTATCTCTGCGCAGAGCACCTTGTAACCTCGGACGACCTCCGCCACCTCCTCCTGGGTGGCCATGCCCACCCAGATGTTAGGGAAGGCCGTGGTGTTGTAGCTCAGACCGACGCACATCTCCACCTGGACAGGCTCACAGGCCGGCTCTGCAGGGTGAGAGCAAGGGTCACTCTGGGGACACTCACAGGTCACCCCATTGGTCTGAATGGGTCAGATGGGGGTGGCTGTGAGAATCAGAGACAACAGGGCGAGAGGCTTTACGCGCGTTGAGGATTCCCGTTCTCAAAAGCAGGCGTCATTTGCCAGCCCTGGGCATCAGGGAGCGGGGGGCCCCAACATCAGCAGCACCGTTGGGCATCTGGAAGGAACCCCCCTCCCCGCGCCCGCATCTTTGAGGTGGGCCCTGGAGAGAGCTGGTTTGACAAGGCTGGACTGGTTCTCGAAGCTGTCAACTCCCAGCTTCCCATTTCCTTTAGGGGTGACACTAAATGCCTTTGCCACCATTGGGGGAGGATTCAGGACTTGGTGAAGGGGTCCAGAGTCAGGACAGTGGGTCCCCTGCCCCCGTCAGGGAGGACAGGCGGGGCTGCTATGAAGCGTGCCAGTGGGGTTTCTATAGATGGGCACTCAGCCCGTTCAGGCCTGCGGCCCCGGCTGCTGTGCCCTGGGGGAGGCTCCTCACCTGGGGGTGGGAACCAGGGGCTGCTGCAGTTGTCAGCGCTGCTCCCTGCGCAGTCTCTCCCGAGGCCACACATCCACTGCAGACTCTTACACCCTGCGTCCCGGCAGGCGAGCTCTCCAGGCCCACAGGGCCCTGCAGGCACAGGGGGCACGGCAGTGCCCCGGGACATGCCTTACGCCCGCTGCCTTCACGGTGCCCCCGCCAGCGTCCTGAGCCCTTGTCTGGTCTTCTGGAGGTGCCTCTACCGCCCACACCCACTCGCCCAGGGCCACCTACTCTCTGTGGCATTGAGGGCCCGGTAGGTGGCCGAGAAGCCCCCGCCTCTGGTGCCATGGTCTGTCCTAAGGAGCACAGCCAGCCGGTGGTGCGAGGAGATGAGGCGCGGGGGCGGCGGCTCCGCTCCACAGAACCTGCCCGAAGCAAACGGCCGTCCTGGCGCAGGGCCCCTTGGCCGAGCCAGCGTGCACGAGGCCCCCTGGAAGCCTGGCGCGGAGCTGGGTGCTCTGGGCGATGCCAGAGGGCATAGGAGGCATGGTCGCTGACTCATGGGACTTAGGGGCTGGTGAGGAAGACGCGTATTCAGTAGACAAAGTACTAAACAAACAAACTGCTTGAACTTGAGCCGCTTGGAGCTGGGGGAGATCAGTGAGCATGCTGGGGGGAGTGCAAATGGACTTGGCAGGTGGGAGCACTGGGTGGAAGAGAGACCTGGGGAGGGTGAGAGGGACAGGTACGAAGGTACGAAGGCGAGGAAGGACAAGCCTTTCCGGGGGTGACAGTGAGGAGACCTCCGGCTTGAAGCTAGGGAACGAGTGCGCTTCTTTGTAGGAAGCCTTGACCGTCAGACTGTGGAGGACGGGGTTTGTCCTCAGCCCCTTCCACTGGCTCTGCCGATACCTGCCCAGGAGGCTGAGGGCCCCTGAGGTGCGGGTCTCATAAACCTCCACGTAGTCGAGCTTGCACTCGTCCTGAGCGTCCAGGCTGAAGTTGTGAAACAGCATTTCTATGCCGTGTCCAGCGGGCACTGAGATATGCCAGGTGCAGAGCTGGGGGAGGGCACGGACGGAGTCACTTTTCTTTTCTTCTCCTCCCCGGTCTGCAGGGCCAGGCTGAGCGCCACATGGGCTCCCTCTGCGGCAGGCGGGGTGCGGAGGGGGTGCCCCCTGCCCACTGCTCCCAGCATCAGTGGCGGAGGGGCCTTTTCACTTGTCGGGTCTCAGAGATAAGCTTACCCAGCACGGGAACATCTGGGTACCCAGTAAACGCTTCATAATATTCCCTTCCTGCCTGCTTGACCTCCCCAGGTCCAAGGCAGTATCTGCCATGCTGTTTTCTTTCCCTTCCTTCCTTCCTTCCTTCCTCCCTCCCCTCCCCTCCCCCTCCCTCCATCCCTCCCTCCCTCCCTACCTCCCTTCCTTCTTTTCTTTTTACAGCCACATCTGTGGCACATGAAAGTTCCCAGGCTGGGGGTCCAATTGGAGCTGCAGCTGCCGGCCTGCGCCACAGCCACAGCAACGAGCCACATCTATGACCTACGCTGCAGCTTGCAGCAACGGCGGATCCTTAACTCCCTGAACGAGGCCAGGAATAGAACCTGCATCCTTAGGGATACTAGTTGGGTTCTTAACCCACTGAGCTGCATCGGAAACTCCTGCTATGCTGTTTTCAATCAATCGCACCAAGCGGGATGCTTGGGTGTGCCCGCGTGCACCGTACCGCTCTCCCCAGAGAGCTCTGGCTTACCTGTTGGCGAGGATACTGCTGCAGGTAGCTGGGAGCAGAGAATGTGCCCTGGAGCCCAGTCAGGTTTCCCCCACACCCTGCAGAGGGGCAGAGAGACTCGTGAGTTTGCCAGGTCTGCGCTTTCACCCAGTAGGGCTGGCAGTGACGGCGGAGGAGGTTTGGCTGTGTCCGTGGGGCAACAAATTCTGGGTCAGAAGAGTAACCAGGCAGGTTTGGGGCTGGGCCAGGCTTGAGGAGGATGGCCTGAGCCGGGATCGGATGCCCGAGGGCAGTGCCCGCCCTGAGGCTGGCGGGGCCCATACCCGAGGACTTGGCACTGCAGTTGGTCTCATCACTGCCATCGTCACAGTTGGCAAAACCATCGCACACTGAGTCAGGTAGCAGGCAGACGAGCTGGTCACAGGGGAACTCATCGTGGGCACAGCTCCCTGGGGTGGGCATCTGGATTCAGAACCACCCCCCTCCACCCGGTCTCTGTCCCTTTTGCCAGTTGGCTGGGGGTGGGGGACCATCGACAGGTTGCTGGGGATGTGGTGGGAGTTTTCTCACCGTGCCCTGGGGTCACAGCCTGGTACCAGGCATGGAAGCCAGTTCCTTCCACGCTGCTGTCAGAGACGAAGGCCACCCGGAGGTGGCTGGCATTGGTGTTGAGTGTGGGGGGAGGCACCCTCCCACACACTCTGTAAGAAGGCAGGTTGGGGTGATGGAGGCGCAGAGCTCAGTTCCCGCCAGAGCGGAGCCTGCCTGGGCCTGTGGTCCTCGTTCCTCAAGCCCCGACCTGGTGACCACGCGTCAAAGAGGCTCCTTTCCCGCGGAGCTCTGGCCTCCGTGGCCTTGCGCATCCAACCTTGCAGCATTCATTTATGGGAAAGAGAGCCGGGCGCTCGATTTTCAGATTTGAAACTGAGGTCAGAGAGGGGAAGTGGACTTCCCAAGGTCACAGAGCAAGATGGTGGCAGAGCTGCGCCCAGAGGCCTGGTCTCGCCATTTCCTCCCCGTCAAGCCTTTCCTATTGCAGCTCCCTCATGCTGCCCTCCGGACAGCGGTTCAGGATTGGGGGATGAATCTCCTTGGGGGCAGAGGAACCCACCTGAGGAGGGGGCCTTCAGGCTCGGGGGAGATTTCCAAGCGATCAAAAAGACAAGAAGCCACCCCCTCTACGCTGAGAGTTTCAATCTTGAGCTGTATTGCGTGGTCTGTGGCCACCTGGATATGCCATGCGCAGTAGGTGTTGGGTGGGTAAGGGTCTGGGTAATTGGGGCTGTTGAAGAAGCCCCTTGGGCCGGGAAGGAGGCCCCCGCAGGCTGCAGAGATGGAGGTTAGAGTTCAGAGGTCAAAAGGAGAGAGACCTTCCCCCCGCCACAGGGTGCCTCTTCCTGGTACCCCCGCCCCACACTCGCCGCCCTCTTGAGCCCTTCTCTGGGGAGATCGGCACTTACTGGACTGGGGTGTGGGGCTCACGCCTGCCTCCAGTTGCCCTTTAGGGGTCCCAGGGGCCTGGGAGGTGGTGGTGGTGGTGCCAGTGGTGGTGGGGCCTTGGGAAGGCAGTAGATGAAAGGCGGCCTCAGATGGGGGTGCAGCCTGCAGTTCTGGAGGCAGGGAGACGGCGGGTGGGACTCAGAGGAGCTGGATCCCTGGGCGGGGGAGTTGCTGCTCGTGGAGACTCGCTCTACAGCCTTTCTTCCCAGCAGGCCCCAGGTACTTACTGGCCAGGACGATGGCCACCAGCAGCGCAAGCAGCCCTAGCAGCAGGCCGGCCAGCAGGAGGACACACAGCCAGGAGAAGCGGCAGTCTGGCTGGAGCCCCCGGGGGCGCGGACCTGCGGTAGGTGGGATTCTGAGAGTCCTTTCCCCGGGCAGCCCTCACACAGCCCTCAGCACCTGCGTCTTGCTGTCCTACCCCCAGGCCGCCCCCTGAAGCGGTTACCATGCCAGGGAGCTCGGAAGCGGCCCCTGGGGTCCTCCCGGAGGGCAGGCGGAGGGCGAGGCGGCCCTGACTCAGGCTCGAAAGCAGGATTGCAGAACTCAGTCTGAAGGGAGAGACTCGAGAGCTGAGGGCCAGTAGTAGCGCGGCCTGGCAGGCATGTGCACCGGGCACTGCCAGCCCTCGCCGGAGTGGCCCTCTGTGACCCTTACCTTGCTCAGCTCTGCTGCCTCCACACAGAGGATGATATCTGAGCAGTCCTTCATGGCTCCAGGCTCTGCATGGCCTTCCGGAGTTCCTGTGAGGCCCAAAGGGCCCACTCTGGGCCCCCAAACTGCCTGTCAAAGGGGCAGCCCCTGCTCCCCGAGGGCGAGGGCTGCCAGGTGCGACTCTCCGGTGCCCCGGGCAGACTGGTTCGGGCTATTGGCTATTCTGCCTCCGCGCGGGGGAGGGACAGCAGCCAGAAGGAATTCGCAATGGCATGAAATGGTCCCTTAATCCAACTCAGCTGAGGATGCTGAGGTCGAGACCCTGGCACAGGGCAGCCGTCCTTAAAGGCACAGGAAGCAGAGGAAGCGAAGTGCTCTGTCGTGGCTGCGGGGGGTGACCAGGGAGCTGGCCACCCCCTTCCTAGCCTCACTGAGGTGTTGAGGGGGCGCCTGAGGGGAGGAAGGGGACGGGGGCGGGGGAGGTGGTAGCAGGCACGAGGGAAACTTCAGATAAGGAATTGGCAGCTTCAAGGCCTGTGCGTCCCACGGGCCCTGGAGGAAGCCGGCGGCCCTCCGCTCCTTCCCATCTGGGTGACTGAGGCGTTAGCCGAGCCTGGGTCTTCGCAAGTCCTCCTTGAGCACCTGGTGCCCAGGACGAGGAGACGAGCCATCATGGGCAACACGTGCATGCTGATGTGAGTGGGGGAGCTTGCAGGGTTGGCTGCTGCTTCCTGGGCTCCCTCAGCAGGCAGGAGGAAGGAGAGAGAGAAGTGCCCTTGGCCTTGGAGGGGTGGGTCAGGGCGGGCCCTTCAGGTGGAGCCTGGAGCCTGGCAGGTGGTGCCATCGGCCGCCGCAGGACAGCAAACGTGCGCTCTGCAAACCACACCGCTCCTCGCCTCTCTCTCCGTGACTGAGGTTTTCTTGGAAAATCCCAGCCTGGCGCAGCTCTCCAAAAAGGGATTGCTAAGCTGTTTCGTGTTAGCCGCACTCAGGCCGAGGCTCTGGGCTGGGCAGGGCAGGAGGCGGGGGGCAGCCTAATATCTCTGGCTTCCGCTTGCACCGCGTCTGCTGTGTATCAGGCCCTGGGGGAGGAGAGGCCCTCCCTGCAGTTTCTCCCCTTGCATCCCCCTGTGAGGCAGCACAGCTGTTCACAAACGATGGCCTGAGGCTCAGAGCGGTCAAGGAAATTCCCCAAGGTCGTTCGGCCCATAAGATACGGAGACAAGAGCTGAACCCAGGACGGGGTAGATGCAAAGTGGATGTTTTCTGTGACTCACCGCTTTTGCCCTGCACTGGCCGGACACAGGCTGGCGACAGAGGGGAACAGAGTGAAAAACCCAGTGGGGAGAGAGGAAGCAAAGGAGTGGATTCTGTGACCCCAGGGCAGTTCTCCCGAGAGCCCCCACAGCCCAGTCGCCAGCCCAGGCCGCTTTTGTCTAAGGAGCAAGCCTTTGCTTGGACCTGGGATGTGACTGCTTTTAGAGAGTTTGCGAGATGGAAAGGACTGACATAATAACACAGAGACGTTATTTATCTTTTTCTCCTCCACTGGTGAGTGTGCAGCGTGTTCCCAGAGGCTGCTCCGGGGGTCTTAAGGTTGCTCCGGGGGTCTTAAGGCTGCTCCGGGGGTCTTAAGGTTGCTCCGGGGGTCTTAAGCCAGGGAAAACGATGCTACACTTTTTACTAATTTCTTTTTTGTTTTGGAAAATGTCGTTTAAAGAAAATGTTATTAACGTTAGCATGTAAAGTGTTTATGGTTATTTTTAAATTTGTTCTTTAAAAATTAATAAGACAATATTTGAATTTCTATCAGGTCTAATTTTCCCATGGTAAATGTTGATAGCTATAACAAGCAGGGGGACTTCCTGGAAGAGGTGGGCATCTAGTCTAAAGTCAGAGGGTTGAAAAAGATTTTAACAGGTCCCTGTTTGTGGGAAGTCGGTGGAAAGGAGCCAGAAGGAGACTGGGAGCCGGGAGCTCCAGAGCCATCAGCCATCCTCCGCTGCACCCGGCTCTGCTGGGGCAGGTGCCCTGTGATTGGCTGCTCCGTGAAAGCGTTTCTAGTCTGGGAGAGGAGCTAAGCCACTCGGCCCCCTCGACTCATCATCTTTTTTGGGGGGACCTAATTGGAGCTAGAGCTGCCGGTCTACACCAGAGCCACAGCAATGCAGGATCCGAGCAACCTACACCACGGCTCACGGCAATGCCGGATCATTAGCCCGCTGAGCGAGGCCAGGGATGGATCCCGCAACCTCATGGTTCCTAGTCGGATTCGTTAACCACTGAGCCACAACAGGAACTCCTTGAGTCATCATCTTGTTTGACGCTCATAAAAGCCCTGGGAGGCAAGGTCAGGGAGCTGTTTTTGTTCCCATTTTCCAGATGTAACTGAGTGCCAGCGTCACACAGCTGGAAAGGAGCAGCTCTGGGCTTCAGAGCTGGGTCTGCTGGATTCCTGATCTTCAGCTTTTGGTCCGTTCCCCGCTTTCTTTTGATTTTTCTTTCCTTTCTTTTACGTTTTCCCTGTTTTTTCTATAAACCTGTAGAGGAGTGGGGGAGAGAGGGCTGTGGGGGAGGACTCCTGCCGGCGGCGTTTGCTGGAGCCCGGGGGAGCAGAGAGGCCCTGTGAGGTGTCAGGCCTGCAGCCACTGAGCCCCAGGCCGCTTGCTTCATTCTTGGCTGCCTCTCAGGCTTCCTTTTCTTCCTTCACCTGCCTGGCCTTGGCCTTCTCGCCTCTTCCTTCTCCCGGGGTCTCCCCGCCTCCCCGCTGCCTGCAGGGACACGGTGTCTCCAGACCTCCCTTCCTTGCTGCCTCAGAGGTGGGTGTGTGGACTTTTCTGTCGACCACAATGGGTAAAACTAACGAACAAAGGGAAGTTACCTCTTTTCTTGCTCAAGTGATCTCTAGCCCCTGGAAACTCCATTGTTCTTTTGCTTTTGTTCCTGGAAGCTTGGATCGCTGTAGCTTGGCGTATCGCTGCAGCTTGGCCTGGCTGGGCCCCTCAGGAACCAGGAGGGGCGAGGACAGCTTGAGGTCAGCTTCCAGACTCCCCCTCTGTAGCCCCCCTCCTGCTGGCTCTCCAGCTCCAACCTTCCACTCCAGCCAGTCCAGCCTCTTCGTTTTCCCCGGAGCCTGCTGCTCCCACCTTACCTGTCCCCTGACCTGAACACGTTCCTTTTGCTCATCCTCAGGGCCAGCATTATAGGTGTGCCTTAGGACTCGACTGTCCTCCCACCCGACCCGATATGTCAAATTCCCCCTCCTCTCCGTGTTCACTGCCGCCCTATCTGAGACTCTCACCCTCTGCTTCCTGGAATTTCTCTAGTCTATAGGAACCCAGAAGACTGCAGCTCACTCCCAGCCAACCCACTGCTGTCTCCGAGAGGCAGGTCACACCGATGTCAGGAAATCAGGAAAGCCCATCGCTTGGCTTTGGAAAGCCCATCCGGTGGCTCTGCCTCACTGACTCACGTGGTTTGGACAATGCTGTACTTACTGTGAATTCCTGAGAAGTCGGGAGCATTCTGAGAGGCCAGGGAAACTAAGCATTTATTGAGGCTCACCCACTAAGAGAATCTCAGTGGAGCATGGATGGTGTGGTCCTGGAAACGGAGGTGAGGCGCGGGAAATGGACCTTTGTTTAGTACCTACTATGTGCTGGCCTCTCGTGACTCAGTAGCTGTAGCTGTGCTCAGATTACAAAGGAGGAAACTGACTCAGAGAAATTAAGTAATTTGCTTGGACTATAAACGCCAGTCGCTTTCTGCGGCCTCCTGCACAGGTGTCTGTACCCAAGAGCAGCGAGGGACCGGGCCCTCAGAAGTGCACGCCCAGCCCTGCCTGAGTCCAGGGATGTGACAGATGGTGCTGGGTTTGCTCTTGAATGAGTGTGAACATGTAGAGTCAAGGAGTTTCTTGGTCACGCTGCTGTTCAGCTCAGTTGCTAATAGACACAGGGCTGGGAAATTTGCTGTTGAAAATCCTGCAACTTTTTGGACCAAATTACTGTCAGTTATTGGACCAAAAGGCAGAGCGTTCAGATGGAAAGAGATCTGGGTGGGGAGACGAGACCCCTGGCTTCCATCCTGACCCTGCCACTGACGAGCTGGTGGACCTGAGCGGGGCTTCTCCGGTAGACAAGCTGACCTCTATGGCCCAAACTCGGAAGCCTCATGGAAAGAAAGCAGTATGCATTTGCTGAGTGCCGGTCACTTTAAACGTAGAAACCTTAGGAGTTCCTGTCGTGGCACAGCGGTTAACGAATCTGACTAGCAACCATGAGGTTGCGAGTTCAATCCCTGGCCTTGCTCAGTGGGTTAAGGATCCAGCGTTGCTGTGAGCTGTGGTGTAGGTTGCAGACATGGCTTGGATCCTGCGTTGCTGTGGCTGTGGCGAAGGTCGGCAGCTACAGCTCCTGTTAGATCCCTAGCCTGGGAACCTCCACAGGCCACGGGTGCGGCTCTAGATAAGGCAAAAAAAAAAAAAAAAAGCAAAAAATAAATAAATTAAAAAAAATTAAAAAAACCCGTAGAAACCCTATAAGGTGTAACCAGGATGGCAAGTCCCCTAATGTAGGACTTGTATTTAGGGAAAAAGTGACTTAGGATGAGAACACGTGAGCTGAGACCTCTGAGATCCTCTAGTCCAGTCTCCTTAATTCACAGATGAGACACTAAAGCCCCGAAAGAGGGAGGTTCTTGGTCAAGGTCACACAAGAGCAGGTGCAGGGATACTGCCTCCCTGAGGGAGAGGCCTGCTGGAACGCCAGCCAAGAATGGGGGAGAAATCCCAGTTGCTAGGAGGCAAAGCTTTTGGGTGGAGAAACGTGGGGCCAGGTCGTGTGTGGCACCTGTTGTCACGGGGATGAGAAAGCACCACAGGTTAAGTACAGGAAAGAGGGCTGGGAGCAAGGCTGGAGGCGGCTGAGACCCTGCCCTCGACGGTTACCTTTAGTCTGAATATTTGCACAGGTGGCTTCCCCCCCTCTAGTGAAAAACTAGGCACAGGAAAGGTGCGGCACCTTCCGTTCATCTGGGGCTCAGCCAGCCATTTTGCTCTAAGCCTAACTTTTCCACTCTGAAGGTGGTCCCGTTAACCCGCGGTTTGAGGGGGGTTAACATTTAACATCTTATCCTGGGTTAGGCCCCTTCCGGCAGGCAGGGGAGAAACCCCGGGCTTGAGTCACTCTTGTTTTCTTTCAATCCTTCTTGGGCAATGCCCAGAAAAATGGCCCCTAGCACTGTCTCGGCCCAGGAGGGGAGTGTGACAGCAGCTGCCGTTGTCTCTGCGAGGGAGGGACACACAGACAGGCCTTGATCTTTATGTCTGGAGCAAGGATGGCAGGGAAAATCCCGATAAAATACTCTAAGCTCAACTGGTGGAGACTTTAGTTTTTCAAGTTCTAGGATTGGTGGCAGAAATGAAAAATCCGAAGTACTGAGAAAAAAACCAAAGGTGTCACATCCTTGGGAACCCCTCGAGGCCGTCCCTTCAAGGAGTTAAAGCTGGTGCCACCTTGAAAGCAGCACTTTAGAGGACAACTCCTTTAGCATAAAGGCAGCCGTTTCCAGGTACTAGTGGGGCAAGTTGAGATCTTTCGGTTAATTTACCAAGGACCAAACCTCGATCGCTCCACATCCAGGAATAGCCACTCTGCTCTAAGAGCAAACTTGGCTGTACTCAGCCTCTGCTGGAAAGGCTTGTCGTGGCTTGTCAGAGGTCTGTACAGACACCCAAGTGTGTCAACAGAGAACCACCAGAGTACCCACACCAGCAGTTAAAAAGCAGACAGTCTATTTAAAGAGATGCCTATCTGTTGGAGTTCCTGTCGTGGCTCAGTGGTTAGCGAATCCGACCAGGAACCATGAGGTTGCGGGTTTGATCCCTGGCCTCACTCAGCGGGTTAAGGATTCGGCGTTGCTGTGAGCTGCGGTGTAGGTTGCAGACGCGGCTCAGATCCCGCGTTGCTGTGACTGTGGTGTAGGCCAGCGGCTACAGCTCTGATTAGACCCCTAGCCTGGGAACCTCCATATGCTGTGGGCGTGGCCCTAGAAAAGGCAAAAAAAAAGGACCAAAAAAAAAAGATGTCTATTTGAGACACTAATTTTCTTAGGTGTGAAGCCAGAGCGCCAGATATGGGGAGACACACACTAAGGCTACCTAGAAGTGGTGATAGGACACCTCACCCCTAAATGTTTGCCCCCAAAATGAAGTATACATCAACTAATGTGGCAAAATGTTAATTTTTTTTAGATTATTTTCACCATCTACCCTTTATTTGCTTTTTAGGGCCACACCCACGGCATATGGAAGTTTCCAGGCTAGAGGCCAAATCAGAGCTACAGCTGCAGGCCTACGCCACAGCCCCAGCCAGGACAGGTCTGAGCCGCGTCTGCGACCTACACCACCGCTCACAGCAAGGCCGGATCTTGAACCCACTGAGCGAGGCCAGGGATCACGCCCGTGTCCTCACGGGTCCTAGTCGGGTCTGTGAACCGCTGAGCCACGAAGGCAACTCCCAAGATGTTAATATTAATGTCAGTGAGCCCAGAGGAGGGAGATACTGTTCAAAATATCTGCTATTTCAGCTTTTCCACAGAACTGAGATGTTCAAACCAAAGAGTGGGTAGTTAACTTTTTCCAGAACATGGAATTTACCATCCAGCTGAAGCCGTAAAACACCTGGCCACTGACAGGTCAAGCTCTCCCTGGGTTCAAACCCCTCCCAAATGAAGATTCCATCACTTACCAACTCATCTCTCAAAGCTATTATTTATTCTGTACAAGGTTCCACTGTACATCACACATTCTTCTACTCTTGCTTACACAGTAAACAAGTGTACCCCAGCCCTTTGGCTCAGGTTCACAGGTCTTCCCCGGAGAAGCGTGTCAGGCCGGTTAAACTCAGGGTGTGTTTTTTTCGGACACCTCCTGGGAGCTCTGGCAAGTCCTGGGCTCCAAGGGGCACAAGCAGGGCCCAGCTGTGGGTGCGCAGAGAGCTCCAGGCACAGAGCTCGGTGCCTGGGTGCCGAACGGCTTTTCTCCTGGGACAGCACAGAGTTTTGCCCAGCCGTGTAGGGCAAAGTCAAGCCCATGGGAGAGAGTCATACAATGGAGGCAAGGTGTCCCCAGACACCCAGGCTGCGGCTCCCAGGCTGGACTGCAGACCGATGCCAAGAGGAGCCAGGGGCGGCACGGGCATCCCTGAGAAACTCGGTCCAAAGGGGCTGTGTCAGGAGGCTCCGAGAAGGGGGCTGGGGCAGGAAGGTGGAGGAGAGAGCTTGTTAAGGGGAATAAATTAAAGGCGGGGAAGCTCGAGGGTAAGGGGCTCGTGCTATCCTTCCAACAGCTGGGGAGCAGGCCAGGGGCGGGTTACAGGAAGTGGGCGCAGAACTTGATACACATCAGAAGTCTTTCACCTGCTCTCCTCTTCACCTCACGGCGATACGAAACCAGCCAGGGGCTGCGGGCATGGCCCGAGCTCCCGATGGCTCTGAACATGGCACCGGGGAAAAGGGAAGAGGCTGTGGGATATTTCAGGGAGAGGCAGTCACCCCCTGGTCCCCAAATGCTATAAGGCACAATTCTTGGCGGCAACTAGATTCCATCCAAAACTTTAAAAAAACAAACAGAAAACTTGTCAGATTCCAGATCTACTGTGGCTGTGTTTGGGGCCTGGCCAACTCCCACCTAGCACCACTGGGGGCTAGCACTAGAAAAGCTGTATTTGAAGAATTAAAAAAGAAAGAAAGAAAGAAAAAATGACCAGCACGACGGCCCAGCTGTGAAGAGGTGAGAAGGAGAGCATCTCCAGTCTGAAAACTTTAGTTATGGTTAATTTTTTAAAAAAGTTGGGCTTCTAAAAACCAAAAACAGCTTTTTTTCAAAGATGTCCCCTCATCTGTCCCCCTGGGGTTAGCAGCGTAAAGAGGGCTCTTGGCTCACGGTGTTTTCCTTGCTCCGGGGGAGGACGGCGGCGGTGCTCCCCGGCGGCGATGCTCCCCGGCGGCGGTGCTCCCCGGCGGCGATCCTCCCCGCAGGCTCCAGAGGGCGCTGTGCTCCCGGGAGGCCGGGGCTGCAGCCGAGGCTCCTTCTCCGCACGCGGGGGCCCGCGGTCGTTTCTCCCGCAGAGGAAAGAGCCGTGGGCGCCGGCCGGGTCTGCGTCCTGCGGGGCTGCTGCGCCGGGCCGGCCGGGGAGCGCCCGGCTCCCGCCTCCGGCCCCCGGCCCCCGGCCACGCTGCCGCACCTCCTGCTGGCAGCTTCATTTTCCTTATGTCAGGGTTTTTTTTCCTCTTTTTTTTTTGTCTTTTTAAAAAACGTGGGGTGTGGGGCTACCACGGGGCGGGGAGGACGGGGCGTGGCTCCCGGCTGCTACATGCGGGAGGGCGGGCTGGCCAGCTCGTAGAAGAGCAAGTAGGCGTCGCTGGTGCGCACTTGGCTGGAGGACATGGGGGAGACGCTGCGGGGACGGAGGGACAGGTCAGCCGGGCGGGGGCGCGGCCGTCCCAGGCCCAGCAGCCACCCCTGCCCTGGCCACCCTCTCCTGTCGTTTCCTGGCAGGTCTCCAAGCGCTCACCGCTCCCGGCTGCGGTGCGGGGCTCTGACAGCCGGCGCGCCCGCCCCAGGCCCCGTCTCACCTGGAGTCGTTGAAAGTGTGCCACTCGCCTGTGACGGGGCTCCGGCAGTAGGCTGTGTAGTGGCCGCCCATGGTGGTTCCGGAGTGATTGGACACAGCGTACAGGTTGTAAACAGCGTGGTCTGAGGAGGAGGCAGAGCGGGTCAAGACCCCCGCGGCCGCGCCCTCCCCGTCCTGCCTCCGCTCCGGGCTTCCGCGCTCGCCCCCAGCCGCCGCGCATCCGCGTCTCAGACACCGGTGCCTTGTTTCTGCCCTTCGGGCTGAAAAGTACTTACTGATGTTTTCTGAGGCAAATTCTCTCAAGTCCAGGTCTCTTAGTGGGAAATTCACAAATGTGGTGAGCTTGCTGGTTCGTATCCTGGATTCTGAGAACCGCTTCAGATCTGGCATTGAAGTGTGTCAAGGACAAAGAGGGTAACCAGGAGGACAGTCAGAGAACAGGAGCCGAGGCCCTGGGGGCGGCTGCGTGTCGCAGGGAGCAGCCCACACAGGAGAGGAGGGGCCTCCTCGCTTCCTCCTCCGTTGGCCCTCGCCTGGGCCCGGTCCTCAGGCGCCCTGTACAAGCCACACGGCCGCCCCGACGGATCTGAAGGATACGGAGCACCAAGACCTTTGGGAACCTCTGGATGGAGAACTTCTTTATACAGCGTTTTCTGGCTCGGCAGCGACAGCACGTCTGAAAGACACGACAGACGGGGCTGGGAAGGATGCACAGAGGTCGACAGCCGAATCCAGCAACTTCCATGCTGGTCTGCCCTGAAAGGGCTCTGGGAGACGAGCTCGCCGGCATGGAAGGTGACTTACTGGCTTCTCATCGCCATCAAGCACATCCTCTTTGGTGAAGAGCCTCATGCAATCCGTTAAAGTCACCTCGGGATAACCTCGCTGGAAGAGCGAAAAGTAAAGGTCAGAGGTCGATGACATGCACAAGTCAGAGTGGGAGTTTCAACAGCGCAGGGCAGGGCAGGGCACAGACCTTAGCGATGGGCAGTGAGAGGTCCCAGAAGGGGTCAAAGACCGTAGAGCAGTAGCCACAGTCCGTACACGTCAGGGAGCTCTTCAGCTGCCCCACGAAGAGATCTGCGGACGAGACGGGCACGTGGCGCTTAAGCACTGCAGCTCCTCACAGCCCCCGCCTCGGTCCCTTGGGTGCTGGGCACTGGGCAGCAGGAGGGGCCCCTGGGAGAGCAGGCGTCTCATGCTCTGCTCAGGCAGGTCCCAGGGAGGGCGGGTGCTCCCCACGCCCGCACTTACCCCCGATCCGACTGTCTTCCCGTTCTAGATATTTCCTCCACATCTGGCGGCCTTTCTCATCATCACTAGGACCCAAGAGAAGGAGACAAGTGGGTCAGAGCTCCCAGCCGTGAGAAGCATAAAGGCCTGTGAAGATCCAGAACCCTCCCACTCATTACTCCCAAAGAAGCGGGCACAGGCCCGCGCCCGGCACTCCCCCTGCTTACGGGAGGTGGTCGAGGCCCTCGGGACTGGACTTGGCCCTCGCTGTGACCCGGTTCACCTCGTTGTGGAGCCCGTCCAGAAGGAAGCGAAGAAACTCCTGAGCGTCCTGCTGACTGAACCCGGAGAAAGCGAGTGGGCGACACCTCCCGGCCTGGACCCGCTGCCGCCCCCAGCCGCGGCGCGGAGGATGCGGCCGAGGCCCTTACTTGTAGCCCACGAAGCGCGGTGCGTATCTCTGGATCTGGGTCTTGAACTCAGAGGGGCTCACCACGTCATTGGGGGACGAGGTCCATATGGTCTGGATGAGTTTTGCAAACTCTGTGGGAACAAGTGGAGGACCATGAGCCATCTTCTCTAAGACACTCTGAAGCCAGGGTCCCCACAAAGAGAAGCCAAAGGGAAGAAGGAGAGGCACCCGTAACACACGGTGTTGGCGCAGCGCTAGCGCGGTGGCAGAGGCGCCCGCGTCCAGGGACAGGCCCTCACCTTCCATGAGGGCCGTGTGCGCACTGCCGCTGTGGCTGAGGTCCCGCAGGTAGAGCCTCTGGAGGCAGTAGTCTCGCAGCTCCCGAGTGTTGCTCAGGCACTGCAGGACGGAGTTCATGAAGCACTGTGGGAGAGCACGCCGACAGTCAGCGGCGGCGCACAGACCCCTGTCTGGCACGTCTGGTTACTGAACACCTACCCAAGGCCCCGGGTTCATCCGGCCCAGAAATGGGTCCTCCCAGGGCCTCAAGTTCCTCCTTTTGTAAGTGAAAGCGGTACAGTGAGGCACACTGCCGCTGCCGCCCAGGTGACCTAACTGGGTGTTTAGCACCGAGGTGTACAAAAGGGTGTGGCTGAGCCGTCAGAAGTGGGTGGGAAGTGCTGGATGTCCTTGAGGAGAAGGATCCAGGAGAGAAGCTGAGCTGCCGGTTAAAAGGACAACTCTGCTTTAGCGGTGCTCCCTGCTGGGGGCGGGGGATGAGGCAGAGCCCCGCAATTCCGAGAAACACCAGCCAGGAAGGGCACGTACCAACTGGCCGAGGGGGAGGGAGTCAGCCGGAGCCAGGAGGGGACCTTGGTGAGATGGTCGCACTTGGGGAGGTGGGGAGTGGCCTCAGGAAAGAAGTGGGCTGGGAAAAACTCACCGTGTTCCCAAGGTTTCGGAGACCAGCCAGACCCTGGGCGCTCTTAGAATTCTGTAAGCAAAGAACACGGGGCGCATAAGGCTGAAGGAAGAGGCCTGGCCTGTACTAGGTCCTCTCTGCAGCTTTCTGCTAGTTGTCGCCACTAACACCGGGTCACACACGTTATTCTCTCTTCAGCTTTAGTTTATGAGTGTTGTAGGAAAGAGGCGTGAGGAATGCCTGTCCTTTCCAACACACAACAAAAACATTCTTCACAACAAAAACACTCTGCTTTTCTTTATCGACTTCGTGTTTTCTCCCATCTTTATGTCACTTCTCGTTCTCTGCCATACTGGAAACGGGAGATTGGAGCCAGAGACTAGGTGTTCATATATCTGATTCCTGGCTCCAAGAAACCTCAGGTCCCAAATCCAGGCACCCTCTCAAATGACCCTACATTTGTACCCCTAGATGTCTGACAGGTAAAGCAGCTGTCATAATAAGCTCTTCAAGGAAGTCCTGCAAAGTTCAATGACAAAACACCTTAACTGAGTCTAGATCTTCAGCTGGAGGAAATCTCTGGACAGCCTGCCATTCTGACTTGCCAGCGACAGGTGGAATTCCTTCCAGCTGAGCTCAGCCCCTAAGGGCCATTAAAGCCTGGGAGAATCCTCCCTGCCTGGTTCAGGTTTCAACATCCTGACAGGCCACTGGCTGGGAATCCTTCTGATGGCAGATCCTGGCCAAGCAGAGGTAAACACCTGGCTGAAGGCACTGCTCTTGCTCCGGTCCCTATTGTGGAGGCTGGGGAGCGGGTGGGGGAGAGAACAGGTGCTCAGTTGAGGACTCCGAGTATTGTTTGTCCAGGTCTCTTGGCTAATCCTGGCCCAGCCTCCAAGGAATCAGGAAGCCTCCAGGCTCAAAGGGTTAAAGAGATGATGCACCTGCCACCCTCTCTCTCAGGGAGGGGACCCGGGAGGAGGCAACTCTGGAGCAACGCTGGCTGGGGCATGCGTGGGGCCAGCTCAGCCCTGATCAGAACAGGAGCCTGAAATAACTCAGCTAAAATTACTCATGCCGTGTGCTGTCAGCAGCTCAAAGCCCATGAGGTTGTCAGCATAAGGGGGTGGGGTTGGGAGAGGCAGGCTGAGGAGGGCTTTTTTCAGGAAGGGCCCTGTTGATCCCACAGGTAAGGAGATCCGTCCTTGCCGATTGCTAGGTCTGACGCTAACAGGTAGGGAAGGAAATACCTAAACCCGAGGAAAGAGCTGGTACCCACCTGCCGCTGGAAAGAAAGCCCACTGGCAGCAGGTGGGGTAAAAGCAGCCCCTGAGGCACAAGACAGGGTCTGGGCCCCCACGACAAAATTTAAAGCCCACCTTTCCGACAAGCTAAAACCCTGATGTGGCAGTCAGAGCGCCACAAGAGAGAGAACTCCCTCGACAAAGACCTCATACGCATTTGGAGGCCGACCTGGGGCCCAACAGAAACACTGAAGTCTCCGTGTCACCCATCGGGAACTAAACATTAAAGCCTGCCCACGACCGAATACCGGCTCCTTCTTCCCCAGGAAGCCACTCTCCCACCTACTTCCGACAGCGTCCTATCAGTTCTCACCCCTCTACCTCAGACAACACCTGTCTACGCTGGCCCGAGGAGCAAAGCGTCCTCCCGCTGCTGACTGGCACTGCTGGCCAAAGTGGGCCCTCAGCCGGGACAGCGGTCGCGAAGCACCAGCGGGGGCGGGGCGGTAGGACCGGCGGCATCTTTCTAAGGAAGCATTCCTGCGGTGTTGACACTTAACTCTGACCCAGCAGAGGGAGGGTCAGGAAGAACAGGCCACCGTCTATGGTTGCTGCTCTTAAGGACCTGACCCTGCTTATGGCCTGGAGGGTGGAGAGACGGGGGAAGATGAGGTCTCCTCGCAGCCACCTCCCCAGTTCTAAGCACTCGGTGTAGAAGGCGAGTGGGTAAGAGGGGTCAGGGGTGGGAGCGGAGGGGACAGCAGGGCTGGTCTCTGTTCAGCCAGATATTCTTCTACGTCCAGCCGTGAATAGGAAATCAGGAGCTCCGGAGAAAGTCAGCACTTTCCATTCCGGAGAGGAACAAAATGTTCCAGGAGTGACCTTTCTTACGGGGAAAACAATCCCACCTCAGGGCTACAGGGAGAGGCTAGAACTGGAGAAGCTGGGAGAGACCCTGCACAGCCAGCCTCTCACCAGGAGAGAAGGAAATGACTCCAGCTGGGATGCTGGAA
Source organism: Catagonus wagneri (assembly GCA_004024745.2). Classification (NCBI taxonomy): domain Eukaryota; kingdom Metazoa; phylum Chordata; class Mammalia; order Artiodactyla; family Tayassuidae; genus Catagonus; species Catagonus wagneri. The sequence continues at coordinate 667,595 of PVHT021183652.1, forward strand.
CTCAAGGCAAAACGCTGAGAAAGTTCAGGTCAAGAACTGCGTTAAAAGTAGCCCTCAGCAAACCTGACTTGACTCAGCAACCACTGTTCCAGAAAGTCGATGCCACCTCCAAAGCCTGTAAACAGACAACATTCACACCCCAAGGAAGGAGCAGGGGGGCTCAGCAAGCGCCCCCTCTACGGTAAAGCCGAGGAACCATCTGGGAACACAGGCCATATAAGAAAGGCCTTCACAGCCCTTGAGACCCCATGAACGAGCTTTCCGGCTTACTTCACCTGTGCCATGAGGGTCAGCCATGAGTCCTGGCTGCGGCCACGGAGCCTGGTGTGGCCCTGGCACGGGGCAGTGCACGCACTGCCAGCGCGGGAGCTGGTGCTGTTACATAAGATCTGTCAAGCTCTGGCCCCTTCTCCCTTCCCCGAGGGGGCAGTGCCCCGCCTTTAGCCCCGGCATCACTGGGGTGGCTAGTGCATCTGAGGGATCCTGCACGCACTTCGCAGAACCGGGGAGGGCTGGGAGGGGAAGGGATGTCGACCTCTTTCCCAGTCCGCACCTCCTCTGCCCTTCTCGGGGTCAAAGGACCTGCTGCCGACCCTCTGGGAGAGGGCCTCTGGGGGTCAGTGACAGGGAGGCGGCCCCCTCCCGACCAGGCTTTTCGGCTGGGTTTTGGCCTTGGAGGAGTCGCGCCAGCAGAGTCCAGCGAGGTGCCGGTTCCTGCACACAGCGAGAACTAGTCAAGGTTACGCTTTCCTGCACCTGTCCTGATAGGTGCCAGGAATTTAGAGCCCAAGAGTCGCCTGGTGCCGGGGTGAGGGGGGGAAGGGGGAGTCAGGGAGGGGCTGGGACCTCAACAAGGGGTGGGGGCCGCGAGTCAGAGTGGGATCACCTGGGGAGGGGGCATTCCTGGCCGGGAGCCCCAGAGAAAGGAGGGGTGGGGGCTGGGACGAATCCGGGCACCGGCGCGCGGCGGTCGAGGGCGCGGAACCCAGCCCTCCGCTTCGGGGTCCGGGAAAAGGGCCCCGCGTACCTTGGCTTTGTTGAGCAGGAGCCCCACGAAGGTGGAGAGCAGCAGGGAAGGGGAGAGAGGGGAGCGCGGCCGCAGCTCCTTGGCGAGAGCAGGAAAGGGGGCGGCGGGGGGCTCCTCGGGCAGGGTCACGGTGTACGAGGTGCGCATGCTGGGGGGCGGGCGGCGGGCTCGGCCCCTCGCCTAACGTTGGCCAAGAGGGCGCGGGGCAGTACCGCGCGGTCCCACGGCCCGGACGCCCAAGCCGGTGAGGCAGCCACAGGACACCGTCCGCGGTAACCGCTACGGCGGGCAGATCGCGCGCTCCTCCGCCTCAACCTCCCCGGCGCGCGCCCCCAACCGCCCAGGTCCCGGCTCTCGCGCTCCGGCCGACTGGCTGCCCAGCGGGCGGCTGAGGCCGCGAGACGTCACGCAGGGGCGGGGCCAGAGCTCCAGCCCCGCCCCCGCCCCGCCCTCCCGCTCCACCCCGCCCCCCGGCGCCCGCACGCGGACCCGAGAGAGGCCGCGCCCCCGCCCGCCCCCGCGCCTCCCGCGGATCCGCCCACTGCCCGGCTGAGCGCAGCCCCCAGGCCGCCGCGGGACCCCGCCGGCCCGCCGCTGAGAGCTGCAGTCACCGGGGGCGGGCGGGACTGGAGCGCGGAGCCCCGAACCCGCCTCAGGGTTGGGACCCCGGGACAATCTGTCTTAGAGGCCGGCAGAGGACCCGTCATCAAGGCCGAGTGTCAGCCGGGTGAGCTTCCCCAAAGGCAGCCTAGGATTCGTAACTTTTGGGGGACTGCAGTTCATTTTGAGAACCCAATGAAAGCTCTGTACTGAATTTCCAGGGGAAAATGCACCCACGCGTAAACTTGCACAGCATTCAGGGGGCTTCCTTGGAGCCCGACATCCACAGTCTGTACGGGTCGCTGGCCCATGTCAGGAAGATACATTTACACGGCTTTAGAATTGAGCTTCCTTCCCTCTAGTCCTACCTAGCTCGGTCCATTACCAAGAGAAGCAACGCCTGTATTTTTTTAAGGTACAATAGGTCACTGTCCCTTTTGGCCCCAGGAAAGAACCTTCTCTGGCCTCTTCTCTCCAGTTACCTAACTCCATCTCCCCGAGAATCTCAAATTTTGCTTTGTTTTTGGGAGATGGGGAGAAAGTAACACTCTGGTGGAGAAATGAGTGCTCAGCTGGTGCGGGGGTGCGTGTACTTCTCTGACCCCAAGGGCAGCAGAGCTTGAAGATCAGAGGTCTTAGTGTTTTCTTCCTGCTGCTCCACCCGCCTCACCTATCAGCAAGGGACACAGAATCTTTGCCTGGAGAAAGTATCTTGTTTGGGGCTTGATGGCTATTTTTAGCCAGTATTTTTAGCATTTAAAAATACTCTGAGAGGCAGCAGTGTGGCTGTTACTCATCTGTGGCCTCCTTCTGTTCTCTTGGTGTGCTCATCCCCACATGTACACGAGCACTGCACACACAGCCACAGGCACATGGGGAGTGTGTCCAGGACGCATGTATGGCTGTACTGCAGGCCTCCCACAGAACAGCAATTCTGTGCTGTTGAGAGGGGAGCACAGATGGGGCGGTGGGAGGAGTGGGCAGGAGGCGCGAGCTGCAGGGCATTCTCCTGGGTGACAAGTGAGGGCCTGATGTTAGGAGGGGTGATCTCCGCGGTCACTGTCCTTGCCTGGTGACCAAACCCGAACGCTGGACAAAATGCAGCGGCCTTTTTCTCCATGCTTTCTTCTTTCTAACCACGTCCTTTTGAGCCAGTCCCACACTGTCTGCAGCAATGCTTGCATTTTGTCACTTCACTCCCCTGCCCCATAACACCTGACTCTTCTCTCCAGTCTGGAAGCCTCAGGTAGCCCTGTCTCGGAGGCTCTTGTCCATAGACTAGACGACACCACTGTCACCGCTCTCTCACCCTGCTCTGATCCCTGCTGCCAACCAACCTGCTTCAGCACTTGCCTTCTCTCGCTTAAAAAACAAAACTGCCATTGATTAAGTACTGACCAAATGCCAGGCCCTGCTAAGTGCTTTATTATATTATTATTATTATTATATTATTCCAGTAAACCTGTGTAATAGCACAATTATGTGGTGACTATTACCTCTATTTTCTAGATGAAGGACCTTGAGCCCTGAGAGGTCAAATGACTTGCCAGGACCACAAAACTAGTAAGTGGCAGTGTGGGGCTTTGAACGCAGACCTGTCCTATAGGAAAACCCATGCTTGTAACAACTACCAGGAAATTTTGGAATGCCCTTCCTGATCTCTGCCAATTCCTGCCTGTAAATTCTGCTCAAAACTCAACGTTTTCCACAAAGTCTTTCTTCTTCTTTTCTTAAATGGCCGCACTCGAGGCATACAGAAGAATCCGAGCCAATCCTTTAACCCACCATGCCGGGTTGGGAATCGAACCTACACCTCCACAGTGACCGGAGCTGCTGCAGTCGGATTCTTAACCCATTGCGCCACAGGGGGATCTCCAGCAAAGCCTTCTCTAATGAATTCTGCCCAGCTCTAAACACCCCATTCATTACTGCATACTCAGTCACTAGCATTCAGTTTCCACTGTGTGAATTTGTCTTAATGTCTACCTTGGTTTTATAAGTGTCTCTAAGACTTCTTTTATGGTCTGAGGTAGTGTATTGATTGTACCATCACACTGATACCTCCTCCAGGGCAGGGTTGTGGGTTCGCTTAGTGGGCGCTTACTAAGGGTGCTGAGCTCGTCACTAAAGGGGGCCAGACGGGGCTCTGCTGGGCATCCTGGAAGTCCCACTGAGCCTCACAGGTGAGCCGGGCTTTGCCTGTCGAATGAGTGAGCGGCAGGCAGCGCTGTCTATCAGGCGCTCACCCGCTGGAGCATTTGGCCGGTCTCCCCGTGACGCAGGCCGGTCACCCCAGGACACGGTGGCATCCTGCCAGTGCGCTCTCTCCCTCTTTCCTGGGACACAGAAGGTTAGGGGCATTGCTGGGAGCAGGGAGGCCCAGATGAGGAAAGCTCCTGCCCGGGAACCCTCTGAGGAGTCTGGGCGGAGAGAATTCACACAGGGTCCAGTCTTGTTAGGCAGGTCCGACGGCTGTAGGACGCAACCAGCGGAGAACTGCGGTGGTCGCTCAACCAGCCCGGCCCCCGAGAGACCCTTTCTCCTCAGTCCCATTTCCCCAGAGCACGTGGTCTGGGGTCTGAGTCTGGCTCCCGCTCCGGGACTTTCTGCCTCAAAAACACAGAGCTAATCTGAGCAAGGCTCTTCTCTGGAGCCATTTTTTTGTTTGTTTTGTTTTGTTTTGTTTTTAGTGCATATGGAGGTTCCCAGGCTAGGGGTCAAATTGGAACTGTAGCTGCCGGCCTACACCACAGCCACAGCAATGCCAGGTCTGAGCCTTGTCTGTGACCTACACCACAGCTCACGGCAACGCTAGATCATTAACCCACTGAGCGAGGCCAGGGATCGAACCCGCAACCTCATGGATGCTAGTTGGATTTGTTTCCACGGAGCCACGACGGGAACTGCCCTTTTCCATAGTTTTTTCTTTCTTTTTTTTTGCCATTTCTCAGAGCTTGTGCTTGGCCTGCCTCCCCGATGGGATAAATAATTCCCTCACCTCCAATCCTTCATGGCATGGATGGAGTATTTAAATAAAGCCAGGGGAGTTCCTGTTGTGGCTCAGTGGTAACGAACCGGACTAGTATCCATGAGGATTTGGTTTGATTCCTGGCCCCACTCAGTGTGTTAAGGATCTGGCATTGCCGTGAGCTCAGTGAGTTAAGGATTGCAGACGTGGCTCGGATCTGGCATTGCTGTGGCTGTGGTGCGGGCCAGCTCTGATTCCACCTCTAGCCTGGGAACTTCCATACGCCCTTAAAAAAAAAAAAAAAAGGAAAGAAAGAAAGAGAAAAAAGACAGGGTTAGCTCTTCAAAGAAAAGACTGTGAAGTCGTGTCTTGCTTCCTCAGATCTTAGTGGGCTTGGTCCCGGGTTTGGAAACACTGCTTAGGCCCAGGCAGACGTGTCAAGGCCAGTGGCCCAGCTCCTGCATGCACCTGCTGTTACCGCTGCGAATGGACAGACTGGTGGCCTGATTGACTGAACTGCTAGGGGCTTGGTGCCCTTGGGGAGGGAGGGCCGGTCAGCCCTGCCTGGGTCAGTAGGAGGCTCCGCCTTCCTGCATTGCTCAGACCCCAGGAGGCCAAAGCTCCCACTCCCTTGAGCCCAGGGGCAGTCTGGCCCGAACCAGCTGGATTCCAGAGGCCCACGCACTTCCCGCTCCCGCTGCTACCTCTGTGTGGGGCTCCAGTTTCAGGTATCCATGGAGGTGACAGGGTTCAGGGGGCCACGTGTGCGGCTCTCGGCCCTGAATGTGACGTTCACTTCTGCAGCTGAGGGTCAGCGGAGCGGCTGCCCCGGGGCAGGGAACATTTTGCCAGGCTTGGATAGACTTCTGCCTTGCTGAGCCCCACCCCAGCGCCACATGAACTCATGGAGCCGTCCTGGAGTGGAGGTGCAGGAGGAGGCAGGGAGCTCGGTGCTGGGCACTGCCTGAGAAATTGAGCCTGGGTAAGGCAGTGCCAAGGCCACCAGCCAGGTCACAGCCCACAGCTGGCCTTCAAGGGATGGAGACATGTGTGTCTTGCTGCTTCTAAGCACAGGTCGCAAACTGACCTCCCTTTCTTGCTCAGCAGCGAGTACTAGTCCTGGCCATGGGACCCCTCTGGCTTAAAATCCCCTCCAGGTGACCTTCCTGGGCTGTCAACACAGATTCGGGCCCTCGGGAAGTTCGTCCTCCTCAGGCTGGGTGAGGACAGGCCCCAGGGTCTCAGGCTGCCAAGCTGGACAAACAGGACAGCAGGGATGCAGTTCAGCGTGGCTGAGTAAACAGAGCGCGAAGGCAGGGGACAGAGACGAAGGTCACACTTCTCACCCAGAAGCCCTGGGACAGCCCCTGCTGTCCTTAACATGTTCTCTTTGGAGTAAGACTCCTCCCTTCCCCTACTGCTTGGCAGCGGTCAAGTCCAAAGTCCCACCGGAGAGGGAAAAAAAAAATCACATGACCTCAGTTTATGTAATCTCCCTGTCACTGAACAGCTGGAACCCAAGGCCTGACGGGATGAGTCAGCAGCCCCAGTGGCAAGTAGGACCCAGGGACTCTTGGTTCCCAGGCGGTCTGCTCCCAGCAACAGGTCCCAGCGCAGAGGGCAAAGGTGTGGAAGGAAGAGGCTGGGCCAGGCTCTGAGCCTCAGTCCCTGGCTCTGCATCTGAGCAGCAGGTGCCGGCCGGTGACTGCTCTGGTCGGCCCTGGGCCAACCCCAGATCTTCCTGGGGAGAGGAGGGGGCGTCCTGGGCAGGGCAGGGCTGAGACTGGCAGGCAGGATGCCAGGGCCGGGGAGGGAGCAGCTGGACGGGGTGGAGCGGAGGAGGATTAGGATGGATTGTAGGGGTTAAAGCCCAGCCCTGGCAGGGCTCAGTGGGAACAGCTTGTCCTTCCACAGCCCGAGGGAACAGGAGAGGTGGGTGGAGTGGGGATGTGACCAGGCTGGGCATTCGGGCCCCTGGCTGTTTGCAGGACCAACCCACCTGGCCTGGCTTCGAGTCCCCACTGGAGTAGTGAGAGTTCTTTTTTTTTTTTTTTAAATCAGTTCTGAACCAACAGACCTCCCTCCTCTCTAATCTGTCTGCACTGAAACAGAAGGTGGAGCCCGGGGTAGCCCTCATTGTCCTAGGCTGATGTGCACACTCTGTGGACTGGCATTTTGGGGTACTTAAGCAAACCAGGGCGGGTTACTCAGAATTCTTGTCCGCCTCCACCAATTCTTAGCTGAGTCTGTGATATTCCAAGTTCATGTGGGCTGTTACTATGAACGAGGGGAACGAATCTGGTTAGAATCTTCTATTCCCTGGTTGGGCCTGTTTTTTTTTTTCCTTTTTCTTTTTTATGACCACACTTGCGCATATGGAAGTTCCCAGGCTAGGGGTCAGATTGGAGCTGCAGTGCCAGCCTATGCCACAGCCGCAGCCACAGCAACGCCAGACATGAGTTGCATCTGCAACCTATACCACAGTTCATGGCAATGCTGGATCCTTAACCCACTGAGCAAGGCCAGTGATCAAACCCACATCCTCACGGATACTAGTCAGGTTCTTAACCCTCAGAGCCGTTCTGGGAACTCCTGGGCTTGCTTCTGACCTCCCTTTACGAAGGCCAATTGCAGTTCAAGTTAGCTACCCTGAGACCCCCCGGGGCCAGGGCTGTCCCAGGGGGCCTCAGAAAGGTCAGACCGCTGGACTCTGCCACAGGATGCGCTTTTTCCCCCCTTTCTTCTGCCCAGCAGTGGTCCGCTCCCCACTCTAGTCCACTGCCAAATTGCCCTCTTCCAGCCTTTCTTTTCCCCGCTGGAGTTTAAACCAGCCCTACCATTGCATTTTACTGGTTTCGGATTCCTCCACATCCGTTATTTGCTTTGAGCCTCATGACATCCCGGGTAGGTGGCTGGGCAGGCGTGCCCATTCCCTTTTATAGATGAGGAAACAGCTCAGATGAGAGGTGTCCAAGGTTAAAGAGGCAAGCTCTTCCTCCAGTGGTCACAGCGGCACATCCCAGCCTCGGCGACCTCTCCCTTTCCCACCACCTCTGACCTTGAAAAATACCCAGGACTGCCTTTTATTGCAACTATTTGCCCAAGTTCGTTGCAAATGCATCGAGGGCAGGGAACGGGGCTCACGCCTCTCCTGCCTCCGGAAGCACCTGGGAGGGGGCAAGACCGAGAAGACTGATAGTTTTTGAACACCTACTACGTGTCAGGCCCGTTCGCCTGCAGCCTTTGATTCCTCATAATAATCTATGAAGCGGGAACAATGATTTCACTTTGCAGAGGAAACAGGTTCAGAAGTTCAGGAACCTCCCCGAGGTCACGCTGCTCATAAGCTGAGCACCGCAAAGGAATGAATGAGACGCAAGATCCCCAGATGAAGATCGGAAAAGAAACTGGACCTGATTCTAGAAAAAAGTGGTCCAGGCCCCATGAACAGGGCTGTTCTCACCAGCAAGATGTCAGCTCCAAAAGCAAGGCTGAGGGTGAGGAGAGAGGAGGTGAGGTTAAATCCAGGTCTGACCCCTGACCCCAAGAGGGGCTTTTCCCAGCGGGTAGCATCTTCCTGAGTGCGAGCTCAGAGTGAGACGCCAGTGTCATGGTAGGGCTGGCTGCTGGCTACGTAAGTAAGTGTGTCGTGAGCTGTTTCTGGGCGGGAAGGAGGGATATTATAGGGATGGCTGAGTTTGCTCGGGTCAATTTGCCACTCCTCTGAGGTCCTCTTTCAAAACTGCCCTCACGCTGGCCCTGGGGTGGAGGTGGGGCAGGGGGGTCTGCAGGGTGGGGCCGGGGTGGAAGCGGTAGAAGGCAGCAGACTCCAGGGCGGTTTGGGAGATGCCTCTGTGAGCCGGAAGAGGCCCTGCTCTCTTGGGATTGGGCCTGAGAGTGGCTGTGCAGTTAAGTCTCGGGAGGGGAGCTTTGCAAACCTCAGTGTGCTTGACAATTACCCGAAAGGCTTCTGAAAAGAGAGCTTGAGTCAGAGGATCCGGGTGGGCCTAGACCCCTGTACTGTCAAGCTGTGCTGGGGATGCTGACGCGTGCACAGCCTGCAGACCCCACTTTGAGGAGCACTGCTCACCACGAAGAGCCCTTCTCTGAGCACAGGGAGGGAGCCCCTCAGAGGCCTCTAGCACCCAAGCCCCTCTGCTGAGGGCCAGTTTCTGAGTGCCCCTGAGACGGGCAACGCCACACCTGTTCACATGAATCACGCTCTAACCCACACCTGCACCCTGAGAGCGTGTCCCTCTCTCCTGGGCTGGCTAGCACTCCTCATTTACACTAGCCCTCCAATGTGGCCAGCCTTGCCCTCTCAGGGCCTGGATGTTCTGGGAGGCACCAGCTTCGGCATCTCCTATGACACTGCAGAGATGGCCCAGGAAGGCCAAGACTCTAAGTAGTGGTATCAAAATTGTCCTCTCAAGAACTTTTTTTACTTTCTTTGTTTTTTTCCCTTTTTTAGGGCCACACCTAAAAAAAAGGGAAAAAAAAACATATGGAAGTTCCCAGGCTAGGGGGTCAAATCGGAGCTGCAGTTGCCGGCCTACACCACAGCCACAGCAACGCAGGATCTGAGCTGTGTCTGCGATCAGCACCACAGCTCAGGGCCAATGCCAGGTCCTTAACCCACTGAGCGAGGCCGGGGATCGAACTCACATTCTCATGGATCCTAGTCGGGTTCCTGATCCACTGTGCTGCAGTGGGAGCTCCCTCTCAAGACCTTTAGTTATGACAAGCCTCAAGGTCAGTGACTCAAAGCCCTGCCTCCATCCTGCACCCCTGCTCCGTTTTTCTGGGCAGGGCCCCTAGGCAGCATTTCTTGCCATGGCACAGCAACTGGTCCCCAAAGACACATGTCCTGAGTAGGGTAAGGGTACATAAAGTTAAGAGGGAGACGCAACCAACATTCATATGCTTGCCTGTTCATCTACGCACCCACTCATCTACCCACACACTCACCCTCCCACCCACCCATCTACCCACTCATCTATGTGATAAGCAGGTCAGCTGAGTTCTGCACTGAGCCAGGCACATGGGGAGAGGCTGAGAGAGCTGCTTTCTCTCTCATCCTCTGGGTTCACCACCTAATAGGTAAACTAGTAACTTCAGAAAAGGCAGAATGCAGAGAGGTGTTCAAGGGTTAGATGGGAGCAGGGCCATGCCCGCCCTTACTCAGTCTCCGGGAGAGCCTCATCTTTGAGTCCAGCCAGGATCGGAGTAGAAAGGGATTGGATTATTTAAAGTCCTAGACAAAATTTCTCTACCGCTTTTCTCCAAAGACACATGAGAACCACTCCTGTCTACACATCGGGGTCCTGAGCCAGGCAGTGTCCACCTGAGGAGAGCCCCTCTTCCCCGGTGTCTTTTCCTTTCCTTTCCTTTTTTTCTTTTTAGGGCCGCACCCACGGCATATGGAGGTTCCCAGGCTAGGGGTCAAATTGGAGCTATAGCCGCCGGCCTACACCACAGCCACAGCAACGCGGGATCAAAGCCGCATTTGCGACCTACACCACAGCTCATGGCCAATGCCAGACCCTTAACCCACTGAGCAGGGCCAGGGATCGAACCCACATCCTCATAGACACTAATCAGATTCGTTTCTACTGTGCCACAACGGGAACCCCCCCGATGTCTGATGTCCCAGGATTAAGCCCCATCTCTGTGCTGGAAGGTAATAGCCTGAGCAGGGGGAGAGGTGCAGGCAGTCAGGGAGGCCTCTCTTACCATAAGGCCCACTGGTGGTCTGGGGGCCTCAGCATTCAGTCCAGGACGGGGCAGGGCCTGCGGGGAACCCTGGCGAGTTGGGTGGGAAAGTAGCAGACAAGAACCGCAGTGTGTGTGGGGGCAGCTGGGCACGTGCAAGAGCACTGCTGGGCGGTCATCAAGGGCGCAGGTGGTGAAGCGGGTTTCCTGGGGAGAAGGGGAAGGCCCCTGAGCAAGGAAGGTCCCGAGCCCCGAGGGCACCAGATGTGCCGAGGTGGCTTCCCTGGCTGGTCCCCACGGGCTGCAGGAGCAGCCACGGTGAGGTCCGGGAGGGACACCTCTGCCTTTGATGGTCGGTCAGGTTGGGAGTCCTTGCCTCAGCCTGGCTCTAGTACATCAGTGGCTGCCTCCCCAGTCCATCGCCGGGTCCCCAAGGGGTAAACTCACCATGGTGTCCCGCCCTGGGGAGCTGGAGCGGCTGGACACGGGGGCCTGGCCCCTGCCCTTCTCCCACGGAGTGTAACGGTCACTGGGTCTGTAGGTGGGGCTGAGGACTTCAGGGACGCGTGAAGGAGGGGCCTGGGTGGGCACCGGAGGCGTGCCGCCCCTGCGACCATAGTTCTCCAGGTAGTCGTCCAGGTACTCGGAGCGGCTGGCTGCCTGGTAGAGCCCCTGCAGGGCGCAGAGCTCCTTGCGCGTGTGGGCCAGCACAGGGCTGCGGCCCAGGTTCCCCGGGTCCAGCCGGTAGCTGTCTGAGGTCCGGAGGCTGGAGAAATCCCGGGCCAGGTCTGACTGACTGTTGGACTTCTTCTGGGTCAGGGTGACCCCCTGGTCTCGGGCGTTCACGGGCAGGTAGCTGAGGGAGCTGGCGGTCATGCCGTAGCCGTAAGGGAACCCACTGCCGCCGCTGAGTCCGCTCCCCGAAGGCCGCTCGGTGCCCCGAGTCTGGCTCTCCGCCCGCTTGCCCGCTCCGAGGCTGTCGGGTCTCAGCAAGGGGCGGCCTCGGTCATAGTCCAGGAAGGACGGGGAGCCATAGGTTCGGGGACGGGTGAGGAAGCTGGTTGAGGGGCCCGGCTTGAAACCAAGCTTCTCCTTCTCCAGGAAGGAGGCGGCCAGGTTGGCCCCGTAGGAGGAGGGAGTGTAGATGCCATAGCTTGGTTTGGCGAAAGGGGCGTCCGTGTAGCGGGCTGACTCTGTGTAGCGCTTCAAGGCGGAGGAGAGCTGGGACATCCTTCAGAGCGGCACTCACTGGGGGCCGGGAGCCTCATGGGCTGAAAGACAAGGAAAGCCGTCGTCAGAGGGTCCTGTGGGGGGTCAGATCCCACGGCACTGCTCTCCATCCCCAGCTGGCCGGACCGGAGATCTTGGCCAGGAGCCACACGGTCTGCTGCCCACCGCCAAGCCACACCTCTGCATGTGCGCGCACACGCAGGCACGCAGGCCCCCACGCACCCATGCGTTCACACCTTAGTGAGAGCACAAGGGGTGAGCTGGATTTTTTTGTTTGTTTTTTAAGGGCCGCACCGGCAGCACATGGCAGTTCCGAGGCTAGAGGTCACATCGGAGCTGCAGCTGCCGGCCTGCGCCACAGCCACAGGAACGCTAGATCTGAGCCACATCTGTGACCAGCACCACAGCTGACAGCGACGCTGGATCCTTAACTCACTGAGCGAGGCCAGGGATTGAACCTGCCTCCTCGTGGATCCTAGTCAGATTCGTTTTCCGCTGAGCCACGAGGGAACTCCCGGGCTCCTTTTATAACCGCCCCTGACAGGGGCAGTCGGTCTCAGCAGGTCCCGCCCACTCTGAGCGCTCCCAGTGCGAGGGCAGGGACTGCACTGCCTCAGCTGCCCCTCAAGCGACAAGTGCTGTTCCAGCCCGGATCCCATCTGCTTCCTCTCCTCAGCTTCTGCAGATACTCCTGAGGTGGGGGGCTGCCACCACGCCACAGCCCGGATCGAAAACGCTGGCACCCCAAGAGTTAAGACTGCTCCCCTCCTTTCGGGCCAGTGACATGAGCAGGATTCTTGGGAATCCTACGCTCTCTGAGCCGGGGCGACCCGAGGATCATTTGGCCAGATCCCAGATGAAGAAAGGAGGCTCGTGAGAGGAGGAAAGGGGGCTGTGGTGAGTGAGCGAGAGGGAGCTTGACCTCGGTCTCCAGACCCAGTCCCAGAGTTCTTCCCTGGTCACGGTCACCTGCTGCGGTGGGGATCCTCGTGTCGCGGAGCCCACCCTCTTCACTGGTCCAAACCTTTGGTTCTAAGTGGAGCTAGGGCCTGCGGCCTCCCAGGGATTCCCCTACCAGCACCGTCATGGCGATAATGACTTGTGTAAAAGGCGCCCCCTAGAGGCAGAAATCCTGCACTGCAGGCAGCAATCCCTGGGCCCATCCACAGTCCCTGCAGCGGGGGTGGGCCTGCTGAAGGAACACAGGATCTGTGAATCGAGGAGTTTGGAGGGCCCTAAAGGCTCGTCCGTCTTAAGTCCTCTGTTGTACAACTGGGAGAAGTGTTGCTGACTTGCCCAGGGTCACATGCTAGCAGAGCCGGGATTGGCGTCCACAGCTCTCAGGTTTCCAGCCCAGGGCTTTACCTCGATTCACACCCCCATCTCATTTAGGTTCAACTCGGGGACCCCCAGAGTCCCTCCATCGCCTTAAATCCGCAGGCTTCATCTACAGCGGAGCTGGAGGGCAAAGGTACTTTAAAGAGAGCAACAAGTGGGATCGGCCCCTTTCCTCGAGGGCTGGCAGCGCCTCCTGGGGCGGTGGGGGTGCAGGACCCTCAGAGTCGCGTGTGCAGCGGCTGGTGTTGCCGCGCCCTGTGCTGACCAGCTGGGTGATTTTGCACTAGTCATTTACCCTCTCTGAGCCCCAGTTTCTTTTCCTCAGCTGTATAATAATCATTATGATTCCTACCTCACAGGGTTGTTGCGAGGAATAAATGAGATAATAACACATGAAAGCCCTCAACAAGGACGGTGGTTATTATCTCCTCCCCCAGCCCCTGCCAGGCCGCCCGGCTCCTCCGTTTGCAGGCCTATAATAATGTCAGGACTGGCTGTCTCCTGGCCTGGCCGGCCTCTGACCACAGCCCTGGGCGCCAGGCTTCACCCTGCGGCGCCCAGGGGGATGAGTGGATGAGCGGGCAGTGGGCAGCCCACAGCTTGGCCCTAGGCTGGCAGCCCAGCCCATGAGGGCAGAGAGGAGCTGGTGCCAAGTCCCAAATGCTGAGAGCTGGGCAGGGAACTCCAGAAACTCAGTCCATATAAGGCGTGGGATAGGTGAAGGGGTGGCAGGTGGCACCTTCCATTCAGGCCCAACGGAAACTTCCAGGCCCTGCCAAAGACCTCCAGCCGGTTTTGGCCCAGGCTGGCATCAGTGTAGTTACTGTCCACCTTTTTCCCACCTGGCTAGGGGGCCCCACCCCCTTCCATCGTCCACTGTGCTCCCACCTCCAGCACAACTTTCACCTCTAGGCAGGAAAAGATAACTGGAAGCGGACCTCATGCAGTGTTAGGGGAAACCACAAGCTTCCCTCCTATCTGCTTAGGGGTCCAGAGAAGGAAGAGAATGAAGGCTGAGGGACGCCAGGGGGAGAGACAGAAAGAGGAGGGGGTGGGGGGTGGCCAGGGGCGGGGCACCCGTCCTGCTCTATTTCACTTTGGAGAGCTCCATCAATAATTCAAAGTCAAAGAGACTCCCAGGTCTCGGGAGCTGGGCTCTGGGACACCCGTCCGCCAATCAGATACAACCCCCGCCCCATGGGTCTTTCCCCTCCCCCATACTCAGGCTCCCGGGGGAATTGGTATTCTGTGGGCAGTGCCCCAAGCTTGCGATCTCTCCAGTGGACGCCCAAGCTGGGGCCAAACAAGGTACAGCAGACAGGGACGGCCCTGGGACGGCGCACAAGCATCCCAGGGCCCAACCCCAGAAGGGTTGGGGGGCTGGAGGTGAAGTCACACCTTCCGGCCCCCAAGAATCCCAGGAGGCTCCTCAATCCCGCTCTCCTGTTCTCTTCAATCTGGCAGGCAAGTGCCAGACTTCCTGCTGGCGGCAGCAGCCATCACTAAGAGCCCCCTGGAAGCTGCCTCTCAGTGCAGGCAGCTGGCTTACAGTTCCCCTGCCTGGGGAGAGGCTCCCTCTTGGCACTGAAGCTTGGAGCATGCCTACCCCCTCCCCGAGCCTCCAGTTTTACTCTTAAGGTCAGGGCCAGCACCTCTCAGGTGAGCAGACAGGTGGGTTGGTGCCCCTGGCATTACCTGGCGCGGGCTGTCCTGGGAGCCTGCAGAACGCACCCCGGGTGGGAGGGCGGCCTGGGGCCCTGACTCGAGCCTGGCTGCGCAAGACAGGGACAGGACGGGTACTCACATGGCCGCAAGAGTCTCCCTGTTGCCAAAGGAACGGCCTGAACTGAATGGCCCTTTCATGGGGCAGCGGGAGGCCAGCCCATTGGCTGTGATCCCCCGGCCCCCTCCCTGCCCCGCGTGGGGCCCCTGCTGCCCGACTCCTTTCAGTGTTTACCCAGAGCTGGCAAGTACAGGCATGTGATTCCAGGCAGTGCCTCCCCAGGTGCCCGCTACCTCGGACAGCAGGGGAGTCTCCTCGCCAGCCTCCGGCTCCTCCTGCCATCTCACAGAGGGGCCTCCGCTGCTCCCTGCACTGCCAGGCTTCCCTCTCGCTGGGCTCAGTCTCCCCTTCTTGGGAGGTGTGGTGGCATTCCTCTTCCCGAAAGGAGGTGTGAGCCAGCTGGCCATCGCCCGGCCGGCAAGTACTGAGCACCTGCACCTCGGGACCAGGCACCACGCTGGGTGTTTCAAGGGCAGCTTCTCATCTCTCAGCTGCCTGAGGTCCAACACTCGGACAGCCCTCCCTGAGCCCCAGGCATGCTTCTAAGTGCACTTTACCTGCAGTGTCACTTTGAAGCTTTACTTTTTTTTTTTTTTGGCCACACCGAAAGCATATAGAAGTCCCTGGGCCAGGGATCAAACCTGAGCCACAGCAGCAACCCAAGCTGCTGCAATGACAACACTGGGATCCTTAACCCACTGCCCCACAAGTGAACTCCTGAAGCTTTAATTAATGATTTACTTAAATAAAGGCCTCAGACTTACAAACATCATTTGAAGGTTAATTTTTTTTACATTAAACTGAAATTCAGAATATTTTCATTCAAAATTTAAAAAACAGACAAACTTAAATAACGAAACATTTCACATGAAGCGTGTAGCATTCATATTTCTGAAGTCGTTAAAGCTCAAAACCGCACCAGGACTTCTGGGACACGGTGTATTAAGTCCCTTAATCCTCACAGCTGCCTAAGCAACAGGTGCTATTATTATGCTCATTTGCAGATGAGGAGACTAGGGTTTGGGAAGTGATGTGGATTTCCCAGGGTCACACTGGGCTGGACTGGGACCCACGTGTGCTCTGTTTGCTAACAGCTGCACTGAAGCCAAGGCCCCCGCCTCACCCTCACGTTCCCCTGGCCTCCCCCTGAGCTGGCGCGGGGTGGGGGGCCTGCGGCGCGGGGTGGGGGTGGGTCTAGGCGCCCGCTGTCTAGGCGACAGCAGGTACTGACTCCCGGAGGAGCCGCCCTTCAAGTTTCCACTGCAGGCCAATGAAAACGAAGCCAGTTGCAACCTGAGCCCCTTTATGATGCGGATCGGCTGTGAGATGGTCCAGGAGGCCTCCATTTCACCCATGGTGCCAAGCTCCTGCAGGTCCCCTGGCACCGGCATCTGGCCCCGGTGAGGGTGCCGGCCCAAGACCTGGTTACGGACATGCCCCCTAGCCTCCTACATTTGCTGCAGCTTGGTCCACTCCCAAAGGTACCCAGGCTAGGTGAGTCAGGGGTTAAAATGAACCCAATCCCCTGCTGGGGCCACCAACACCCTTACGTCAGCCACTGTCATTTCCTGTTGCTCACGTGAAGGGTTCCCTAACCTGCCCAGCCAGGGGAGGGACTTGCTCCCCAGGAATCCCAGGCACTCCTGGCCCCCAGGGTAGAGAATGGGTGATGCCCCACATCCCAGCAACCTTCACGGCCCCTCTCTGCAGCCCCAATCCACTCTCCTTTCCGGGGTGCAGGCATGACGGCTTCTGTGGCCTTGCCACTGCCTGACCAGAAAGCCCCTAGCCGGGTTTCAGAGTACACCTCAGCGGGGTCAGTCCCTCCCCTCCTGCCCAGATGCCCGGGACAGGTGAGTGGGGGATCCCAGCCAGTCCCGCCAGGTGCTTGGGAAACTCCGCAGTGGTGACCTCAGAGCTTCGCAAAGCCGCTTGCGAATAACATCGGAATGAGGCACTGCTGATGGCTGACCTTGAAGGGTAAAGTGGGCTGAGAGAGGGCCCCGTCTCCCTTCCTCTACACCTTCCAGCCCGCACTCCTGGCTGCCGGGACACTGTCTCGACAGGCAGCGGCTCGGTGGAGGATGCAGTGGAGTGGAGGGTCGGGGTGGGCTGGGGTGGTGGATATTTTGAGCTCTGTTTACTCCTCAGGCCCCTAGGAGTCCCAGCCTGTCCCCTTCCCTCCGGCCTGTCACTAGCGGCTCTCTCTCTCTGGGGCTGGCACGCAGTGACCCACCAGTTGCGGATGCCTTGGCAGGGGGTATCCAAGGGGATTTGGGCCCCTCTCAGTCTCTCGATCCCAGCAGTTGCCCAAGGGATCCAGGGGGCAAAGATAAAGAGACCAGAGATTAGAGCCAGAATCCTGACTGGAGAAGAGGCGGGTGGGCTGAGGGGGGTGTCTCTAGAGGGTGCTTCTTGATTTGGGGTTGGGAGGGGGTCGGAATTGCTACACTTCCAAGAAAAGGCAAAGATATGGGCCCCCAGGCAGTACTGGAATCCTGTCTTCTTTTTCCAGCAGTCTCTTTCTTCCTCAGTCTTCTCTTCCAAACACCTCCCCCCGAGCGCTCTCCTGGTACCCCCACCCCGTGTCGGAGCCCCAGGCTCCCACTCTCTCCTCTAGGGCTTCCTTTTTCCTCCTCCTCCTGGCCTCTGAGCCTTTGGTCTTGCCTGTAGCACCTACCAGGTCCAGTGGGGCAGCCTCTCACATGCTCCCCCAAACAGACAGGGCACCCCCAAACAGACAGTCCAGGGCCCTCTGGACGACATCCCTGTGCCGTCTGGATAGCAAAGGGGCAGCTACTGACCTGTGTCCGGGGACCCGGGACGGAATGTGGGGCTTCTCCTTCCCCCACAGGGCAGGGAGCGCAGTGGCGAGCCCAGAGGCAGCAGTCTGACTTGGGGCCGGGTAATCCGGAGCTCAGGTTACTGACTCCGATATATATAGTATCTTATCTGACCTCACGGAGATGCCTAGCTCACTCGCTGGCATTCCAGGCCTGGGCAGAATTAAAGGGGCAGTGGCAGGCCCTCCCTCGAGGTGGGCCGGTGCCAGGCGAGATCCTACGAGACTGTTTGAAGGGAGGCATTTTGAAATGGAACAGAAGGGGGATTCAAGGGGAAATAGAGCTGGAAAGATGGTAGAGGGATGGGGGTGGAATGGAGGCAAAAATATGGAGAAGGAGGTGCCAGTCACAGAACCGGAGCAGAGGAAGAAGCCTCCGTGCCCATACACCTGCTGTACTTTCAAGATGGAAGAGACCTGGAGGCAGACAGCAGCCTGCTCCAGGGCGCACGGAGAGGCAGGTGAGACCCCCTCAGGTTCCCAGGCCACTCTCTTTTATAATGGACGTCTGGGCCCGGGCTTGTATTCTAGGTCTTTCTTTCTTTCCCTTTTATTGGCTCTGAGACAGTGGGCAAGTCCCTTAAGCCGTCCAAACTTTATTTAGTCTGTAAAATGGGAGTAATAATAATAATAATAATAATAATAATAATAATGCTATACCTCACAGGTGTGAGGATTAAATAATATTTGCAAATTTCCTGGCACCTAGTAAGAGTTCAATAAATGATAATTATTACTATATTGAATACTTCCATTTATAATTAGAGGTAGTATTTGTAGTAGCACCCTCAGGTGAACCTGGCTAGGGAGAAAAGGGCCTCCAGGCTACCCCGTGGGAGTGCTATTCTAATGCCGGGGAACAGTGCCATGGTTTTCTGGACGGTCCACGTCCTGTAAGTGGCAAGGCAACGAGGCTTGCCCTATTCCCAGATGTCCAGTCCACCCACCAGATAAGGGCCGGGCCCTCTTGGGCTCCTTCCTCCTTTGCCTAGAAAAATATAGCGAGTGCAGCTCTCCCCGGGTTCCCTCAGAGCAAGCCCGGCTGCTCTGGGGTAGTTCCACTCTACCTGTAGGAGCGCTCAGGATCCCGGAGCCCACGGAGTGGGGCTGGCTGGGCAGGGTCACAGGAGGAAGGAGCAGGATTCTGAACCTCTCGGCTCTCGGTGCTCTCGTCGGCTCCCAGTCTGTCTCGCCTGTTTCTCGATGGCCCTCCCTGAGGACTGGGAGTACCCCAGCCGGGGCCTCCGCCCTGTCTCAGCAGAGGCTACTGACTCAGCTCGGGTCCCGATGATGCAGAGGACGCCCTGGTCCCCGGCCCTCATTCCAGTCCTCATTCCGACTCAAGCTTGGCATCGTCTACAGCATCAGAGGAGTGGTGGCTGATCCAGCTCCAGCTCAACCAGCTCTCCCTTTCCTTGGGTTCAGCTTGGGGGACCTTGCCGTGCCTGTGCCCGGGGAGGCAAGCGTCAGCAGGATCTCCAGCTCAGCCCACTTGAAGAGCAGCCAGGTCAGGGTAGATGCTCACTCCCTAGAAGTCAACTAGACTGGACTGGCCAGGGCTCCCTTTGCTTGTTAAATGTAAGTTACTAGCCGTGGAGCACCGCGTGCCTGCTTCTGGTGTGGGACTGGTGAGGATTTCAAAGATGCCTCTTTCTGGTTTGGGATTGGTGGAAAATCTCTCCTTCCACTTAAATGCTACCCTCCCCCACCCCACCCCCCAGGAGCTTTGACAGAAGGGAGTAAAAGAGCTGCTCGCACACGTGGGGAGGAGATTGTTAGTGCCCAGGCGTCACTCTCAGCCACATCCCACACAGGGCTCAGAGACCTGGACCTGCCCAAGCAGCGTTTCCTGAGAACACACTGATTAGCACACAGATGGCTCTTCCTGGCACCCCGGGCTGTCAGCCGGTGCCCCCCCCCCCCCCGCCACAACTGGTACCCACAGCTGGAGATCTTCAGCGCAGCTGGAACTCGCCCTACATTTCTAGTGCCCATTCTGCCCAGCCTGTCGTTGACACCTCACTTTCTGAGCCTCAAACGACACTGCCCTCCGCATCCCCCGTCCCCAGTATCCGACAGGTGGCACGTACCTGCCTCTTCTCCGAGGATGGACCAGTCGAGCCGGGCACAAGCATGGAGCTGCGGGTGAGTCCTGGCTGGTACTGGAGCGGCGCAGTGAGCAGCAGCTGACGCAGAGGGCTCCCTGGCCTCGGCTCCAGCCCGCCTCTCCCCCACCTCCGCCGGGGGCCCAGAGAGGACCTCCCCGGGAAATCGGCGCCACCCAGCGGGCAGCTGCCTCATTGCGCCGGGGCCGACAAAGCCACACCTCGCGTTTTGCGTCACTGAGACGCATCACGGCTATTGGCGTGTTCCTATTGTGACGTCATTATACCCCGCCCGGCCAGAGTCTCCCAAGCGACCGACGTATACAGAGAACCACGTGCAGAAAAGGTGAGTTTGGAGGGGGAGTGGAGCACTACAGGAAGAGGGCCCGAATGTGGCAAGGATGGGGCACGACCAGACGGCTGGAAGGTACTGGGAAGAGGACGCGTCTTGGGGAGAAGGGTCGGAAGTTGAGTCCCAGCATAATTAGAAGCTTTTCGTTTTTAGGGAAGGTTAAATGTTCCTGCTCCTTCCCACGCGACCGGAGCCGGCCTGTTCTTTTGCTTCTTCTCTTTTTTCTCTGCTCTTTAAGACACTCCGCTCATTTTGTTAATAGGAGACCAGTGATTAGTGATGACTTCTTGACTTGATAAACGGAGGCATTGAGTCAATGGAAGGACTTTTAAGAAAAAGCCGAAAGGAAATTTGAATTTTGCCACATTTTTGCTTCGTTGTGTATAACGTTTCTCTGCTTATACGGTTGTGGTGAAGAAAACCGCAGAGCCATGCAGATCAGTCCCAGGGCAAGTCCAGGCTTTCAGTTTCACCTGGACCATCAATCCTTCCGTGTCCTTAGCTCCTTCTCTTTTTCTTATGTAAGGCTGGTATTTCTGTCCATCATCACTCTGAAGTCTCTTCTTGTCTTCTCTTTCCTAGAGAAACTAGACGCAATCAGGAGGAAAACACTTAAAGTTCTTCCTACAAACAGAACCTGATCCATTCTTCCCTCTGCTGCAGGGGCAGTGAAAGAAGTGTTCTGCTTCTTGTCCAGGACAAATCCTTTCTGGATTTCGACTCTTGTTGTTCCTTAGTGTTACCTGAAAACTCGGTTCACCGCTTGGTGGGCGTCAAGCCAAAAGACACAACCAAGCCAAGGAGAACACGGGGCACTGTGTGTGTGTGTGTGTGGTGTCTTTTCCAAAGCAGTGTATCCTGGAACGGCAAAATCTGGGAAGTTTAAAGCTAAGGTTATGTGCATATTCATGAAGGGGCTTGAGCCAAAGAGAATTCACCATGGAACTGAGGCAAAGGTTGCCAGAGTCCAAGCTTTAGTTGACTGAAGTTCATGAGGGTCGGCCAAGGTTGACATCATTCCTTAGTTTCAGACCAGGGTCTCAGCAGCTAGTTATGGTGGTAACCACCCACCTTCGGTGGGTGGGGTGGGCAGGGGAGGGCTTAGTTCTAGCAGAACTTAAAAACATTTACATCAGGTTATGTATATCCCTTGAGGAGGAACCAGGACTTTTATTGAGCTATTGTTTATTAAAGTATTGTTTTTTTTTCGTCTTTTTAGACAAAAAGAAAAGACAAAAAACCTTTCCTTTTCTACCAACTTTCCCTTTGACTTATAAGTCTCCCAGTTCTTCCACTTAAACAAATGCAAATCTTGAACTTAGGTTTTTGCTCTCTCCTCTTCATAGTTTTCTTGGAGGAGTTGTACGCACTGTGTCTCCCCACCTCCCTGTTGGATGCAGCACCCATAAGTCTCCTACCCTGCAGACATCAGAAAACCTCGCTCACGCAGTCAGCACCATCTCCTGTCTGCTCATCCAATGCGCTTTCTAGTCCTCGTCAATTACTTGACCTCTTACAAATTTGGTACCTGCAACCGTTTCCTCCTTGAGGTCCTCTCCCCCTTCAGATTTTGTGATAAGGCTTTTCTTCCCCCACCCCCTCTATCTCCTTCTCTGGTGTTTTTGTGTAGCTTAAAGCACCGCGGTTATTATAGTGCGGATCGTAGATTTCCCGAGATAACTTCTGATACCTCTGATTCCCAGTTGTGAGACCTGAAACTTTTTTTGTGTGTGTGGTGCGTCTTTTGAGGGCTGTACCCTTGGCATGTGGAGGTTCCCAGGCTAGGGGTTGAATTGGAGCTGTAGTTGCCGGCCTACGCCACATCCACAGCAATGCAGGATCCGAGCTGCATCTGTGACCTATACCGCAGCTCACGGCATCACCGGATCCTTAACCCACCGAGCGAAGCCAGGGATTGAACGTGTGTCCTCATGGATGCTAGTCAGTCGTTTTTGGTTCTCTTTCTTTTATTCCCCTTGGGGTCCCTTCTCTCCATCACCACTGCTTCTGTCTTAGTTCGCAGTGTCATTCTCATATTTCTCCTGGGTTGGCACTTTTTCTCCCCAACTCCGAGGATCAGGTTGCTGGAATAGAAGAAGTTTTCACAGTTGAAGACCTTTGATAAAAAATAAGATTAGGAAGACTGAGTGACCAGTTAAATACCTGATCAATATTTTATCTTCACTAAAATCAACATGAACATTTAGCATGCACAGTAAAGGAAATATCAATAACATCTTGATAGTTAGCAGCAGTATGTGTATTATATTTCTATTTATCACCCCTGGGTAATTTCACCTTTTTAGGATTTCCCTGCAGTTTCAACAAGAGGGTGGTAAATCCAGTTCATTTTGATGCAGATGGATTTAGTTAGGGGTTCTCATGCCAGGTACCTTCTGTTGGCATGGGATGCCTTCCTAGATGCTATGGCCCCCACCGGTGCCATCATGGTCTTCCAGCCAACTCTGGGGAACCCTCTATAAAGGGTGCCAGCCTGCGATTGGATCCTGTGATTTTTGTTACCGTAGTAAAGAGAAGCAGGAAAAACCATCCTTTAAAAGTGGCAAGTTTTTCGCCTCCTTGGAGGGAGAGGCTTCGGTTCATCTTGGGGCTGACTCATGCTTTTCTTTGGAAAAATCACTCCAAAGGGCTTTTGGTTTCTTAGATGTAAAGCAAGTCTCCGCCGCTGAGCTGAGAGGAATGTTAGGTCTGGCGGGTGGGAATTATTTTCTCTCTTCTTGTTTCTTAGAAGGCAGTGGGGAGAGAGTATCGCTTTGCTCTGAGTTTCTAGTGCTTTGGCTGGGGGTACTGGAGCTAGGATGCAACAGGGACCAGGGAGGTGAAGGAAAGTGAGAAGGGGTGGGGTGGACTGTGGACGCCCCGCAGACCTACTCTTTTTTTCTGATTTTTAGGGCCATACCTGAGGCATGTGGAAGTTACCAGGTTAGGGATTGAATTGGAGCTGCAGCTGCCGGCCTACACCACAGCCACAGCCATGCAGGATCCGAGCCGCGCCTTATGACCTACACCACAGCTCATGGCAACGCTGGATCCTTAACCCACTGAACAGGGCTGGGGGTAGGACCTTCATCCTCATGGATACCGGTCCGATTCGTCACTGCTGAGCCACAGTGGGAACTCTGGACCAGCTCTGCTTTTAAGGGCAGCGGTTCAGCCAGCTGTGGTTCCTCCTCGCAGTCTGGTCCAACCCTGTCCAATAGAATTCTCGGTGAGGATTGAACACCACTAGCCACGTGTGCTATAGAGCATGTGAAACGTGGCTGGTGGGACTGAAGAGCTGAAATTTTAATTTACCGGAATGTCATTTGTTTACATCTGAACACCTGTGGCTAGTGGCTACCATATTGGACAGCTTGGGTCTCGATGGTGGGAAACCGTAAAGATTTCCCCGAAACCTGAGCCCAGAGCTGTGATACCGATGCTGGCTGTCATCATCCAGAGGACGTGGAGGCTCCAAGAGGCTGTGTCACCCTGTGTCACACAGAAGGCCCTGCGGCAGGAGGGGGCAGTGTCCTGAATGTTCCCCGGGAGCTGGCCCCTCCTGCAGCGGACGCACCAGGGGCCCGGGACGGTGGGAGCGAGCGTTGGGCCACCGTTAACCGATTGCCCGCCATCCCCTCAGCGACCGTGTCATGCCGGCCCTCGCCGTCTGGCTCAGTCCCCTGAGGTCCAGGGAGTCCAACATTTAACAGACGTCAGCACGTCTCTCTGCTGTAGCGTCTCCCGGCCTGAGCTCGTTCCCGCCCGGCCCCGCGCCGGACGCTGCTCTGGGCCAGGCAGACTGCTTCTCTGCAGAGGTTCTCTTCAGCTCCGGCCGTAAATGACACTCACTGTCCCCTGAGGACGCCATTTCCCCTGAAGCGCCTTCAGTGGGGTCCGCTTTCCCCCTGGCCCTCACACACCTCAGGGCCGCGAGCTGGGGTCTGGGTTCCCAGGGCTGCTGGGACACGTGGCCATGACTGGGTGGCTTAAGGCAATGGAACTTTGTTTTTCTGCCCCTTCTCGAGGCCAGAAATCTAAAGTCAAGGTGTTGCGGGGCCATGCCCCCTCTGAAGCCTCTAGGGGACCGTCCTTCCTTGCCTCCTCCAGCTTCTGGTGGCGCCAGGTGATCCCTGGCCTGTGGCAGCGCCACGCCAGTCTCTGCCACCGTGTTCCCGTGGCCGCCTTGCCTCTGAATCTCTTGGTTCTCGGGGTCCAGATCTCCTTTGTCTGAGGAGGATGCCGGTCTTTGGACTGGGGCCTCTCCAGCCCTGTGACTTCACTCAAGCTTAGTTTATCTGCAAAGACCCTGTTTCCAAACAAGGTCGCATTCAGAGCCGGCAGGGGTTAGGTCTTCAGTGTATCTTTGGAAGGTGGGGGCGCAGTTCAGGCCCAGCAGGTGGGGTAAATGTCCTTGCTCCCTCCCCCTCCCCCAAGCACCCCTGCCGGGCCTCCTGGCATCTGGTCACCCAGCCACCACCCTTCCTCAGTGCCATCACGTGCTGGCTGCAGGTCGCCCAGCTCACTCCTGGCTCCCTGTCCTCCTTTCCACTCCTTCGCTTTCATCCTCCTCCCTGTCAGCTTTTGACCCTCTTTATCCCCTCTTTCTCTCTGCAGGTGACCTGCCCACCCGCTGAGAGCTTCCCGTCCTGACCCAGTTAAGACTCACTGCTGACTTCATTCCTCTGCCCCTGCTTCTGTCTGCGGCTCTTGCCTGGAAGAACCCGGGCCCTCTCCGAGGCCGTCTTCCCTTCCCTGGTGTGTCGGCACCCGGGCAGGTGAGTGACCCAGTTAAATCTCCTTTATAGTCATGGCCACAGGCCTCGGGGGGGGGGTCACACTCAGCACTGCCCAGCATTATTATGTTTCCCCGGGATGTTTATTTTCCCACCGTATTAGTTTTCTGATGCTGTGTGTTTAACACATTACTGGGAATCTCATGTCTTAAAACACTCATTTATTATCTCAGTTTGTGGATCAGAAGTTCTGGTGGGCTCCACTCGTTCTCTGGTGAGGGTCTTACAAAGCCAAAATCAAGGTGTCATCCAGCCTGTCTCTCTTTTTTTTTTTTTGTCCTTTTTTTAAAATTACTTAATGCATTTTATTACAATTATAGGTGTACAAAAATCATCACAACCAACTTTATATAGCATTTCCATCCCAAACCTTCAGTGCCTCCCCCCACCCCAGCTTGCCTCATTTGGAAACCATAAGTTTTCCAAAGTCTGTGAGTCAGTATCTGTTCTGCAAAGAAGTTCATTGTGTCCTTTTTTTTTTGATTCCACATGTAAGTGGTAGCATTTGATGTTGGTGTCTCATTGTCTGACTGGTTTCACTTCGCATGATAATTTCTGGGTCCATCCATGTTGCTATGAATGCCGTTATTTCGTTCCTTTTAATGGCTGTGTAATATTCCGTTGTGTATATGTACCAGGCTACCTCTTATCTGGAGGCTTGGGCAAGGATCTACTTCCAACCTCACTTGGGTTGTTGGCAGAATCCAGTTCTTATGGCTGTAGGTGTGGTCCCTGTTTTCTTGCTGCCTGCTAGCTGGGCTGTTCGCCCCTCCTAGAGGCTGTGCACAGTCCTCGCGTGGCCAGCGGTGGCACGTTGAATCACCCTTGTGCTTCACATCTCTTTCTGTCTCCCTCTTTTGCCACTAGCCAGAGAAAGTTCTCTGCCCTTCAGAGCTCACGTGATTAGATCAGACCTACCCAGACAACCTTCTCTTTTCAGATCAATTCTGCTATTTAATGTAACACAGTCATGGGGCGACATCTCATCTCATTCACAGATTCCAGGAATAAGGGGTGTAGAAACTTGGGAGGTTATTTTTAGAATTCTGCTTGCTACCACTACCAGTTTTTTTTTTAACCAGTCTGGATTTCTTATGGTCTTAAAATTAAAAAAATATTTTTTTTATTGAAGTATAGTTGATTTACAATATTGTGTTAGTTTCAGCTATACAGCAGAGTGATTCAGTTATGTTACGTACATATGTATTTTTTTCCATTATAGGTTGTTGTAAGATATCAAACTCCAACTTTTTCTTATGACTATTTTATATTATCTACATTTTTCAAACCCGTCTTATCTTCCCTCCATCTCGGCACCCTCTTGTTCAGCTGATGTCCTTGCTACTTGTGTGAAAAACCCTGAACTTCCCACCTTCAAGTTCACAAACCTCCCCTCTTCACACGCATCGTCTCAGGCTTTATCCCTTGCTCTAGACGCCTCCTTTCGTGCCTTCCCAAAGCCTCTGCTTCTTCACTTTCTTTTCCTCCTCACTCATTAGTCTTTCCCTGTCTCCGGGAATAATCACCATCAATATTACAGCCATGTTCTAGTATCTCCCATCTTAAAAATGAACAACACCCTTGACTCTACCCCCCATACCAGTCACAGCTCAACTTCCTGGGAAAGAAGTCTTCCCTCTTGCACTCACTCTCTCACCGGCTCCCAACTGGCTTCTCTTACTACCACTCCACTGAACTGCTCTTGTTAAAGTCACTATTGCAGCATCACAAACCACTCCAACATTTAGCGGTGTTAAACATTTATGAATGTATCTCATGCTGCTGGGGTTGATGGGCTTGGCTGTGAAGTTCTCACTTGGGGTTTCTTTCTCATGAGGTCGCAGTCATCCAAGAGCTAGGCTGAGCTGGATGTCCAAGATGGCACACTGACATGGTGGCAGCTGATGGTGGCTGTTGGCTGGGAGCTTAGCTGGGGCTGGTAACTGGAGTGCCTACATGTGGCCACTATATGACTCGAGCTTTCAGAGTGATATCTGGCTTCCAAGAAGGTGTGTCCTAGGAGTGAGCATTTTGGGAGAATGAAGTGGAAGCCGAAAAGCTTCTTGTGACCTAGCTTTGGAAGTCACGCATGACTCCTACCATATGCTACTGGTCATAAGTAAGACCCAGAGCCATGCCAGGTGCAAGCGGACAGGCTTACACAGGGCGTATTTTATTTCAGAGGCCATCTTTGTGACTGACTAGTAGAGTCACCAACAACTTGGTCCTCATCTTACCCGACTGACAGAAGTTGATCGCTCTTTCAAAACTTTAACTCAGCCATAAAGAAGAACAACATAATGCCATTTGCAGCAACATGGATGGAACTAGACACTCTCATGCTAAGTGAAGCAAGTCAGAAAGAGAAAGACAAATACCATATGATATCATAATATCTGGCACGCATCAACCTATCTACAGAAAAAAAAAACCAAACTCATGGAAATGGAGAACAGAGGGGAGGGAGTGGGATGGACTGTGAGTTTGAGGTTAGTGGATACAAACTATTGCATTTGGAGTGGATAAGCCATGAGATCCTGCTGTACAGCACAGCGAACTATATCCAGTCACTTGTGATGGCACATGATGGAGGATAATGTGAGAAAAAGAATGTGTATATATATATATTTATGTATATTTGTGTGTGTATATATACACACACACAGGGCTGGGTCACTTTGCTATACAGTGGAAATTGACACACCATTGTAAATCAACTATAACCAAAAAATTAAAAAAACAAAAAACAAAGAACTTTAGCTTCTGTGGCTCCACAGACCCCTGGCTTTGCTCTTTCCTCACTGGCTGCTCTTTAATCACCTTTGCTAAACTGTAAATGTTGGACTACCTCGATTCTAGGCCTAGGTTCAGTTATTTCTCTGTAATACCTCTCTGCATGGTCCTACTTGACCCGTGGTCAGTGCCTGCCACCCAGATGCTGATGTCTTTCAGATTTCTTTCTAACCTGTGCTCAGGACTCGGATGGCCAGCTGTCTTCTCGATGCTCTGTTTGAATGTCCAGTGGGCATGGAGATTTGACATAGCAGCTCCTCCACCCCAGTGCTCCTTCATCCTCTTCTGTGTTATCATCTACTCACTGCTCAAGCAGCTTGTGCAGGGGCCACCCAGGATTCTCCCTTCCTCTCAATACAACACCCCTTTCCGAATCACTAGTAAGCAAATCCTCTCTCTGTTTTTTCGGTCAGGCATTAATATATTTCTTTAAATACGTGTGATTTATATGGTTTAGCAAATGAATATATTTATAGAGAAAGCAAATATTACTTGCTTTGTAATGTAAAAGCAGTCTCTTATCCCATCCTACGTTCTCATTCCTCAGAGCAACTACTTTTGATTATTTTAGCTAGTTTTTCTGCTACTTGCTTCTATATTTAAACATTTCGGCGTTCCTGTCATGGCTCACTGGTTCACGAACCTGACTAGCAACCACGAGGATGTGGGTCCGACCCCTGACCTCACTAAGTGGGTTGTGGTATAGGTCACAGATGTGGCTTGCATCCCATGTTGCTGTGGCTGTGGCGTAGGCCAGCGGCTACAGCTCCGATTGGACCCCTAGCCTAGGGACTTTAATATGCCGCGGGTGCGGCCCTAAAAGACAAAAGACAAAATAAAAAACAAAAAAGGTAAAACTTTCTTGTGTAAGTAGTTATTTTTTTGTCTTTTTTTTTCCCTAGGGTTGCACCCAAGGCATTTATGGAGGTTCCTATGCTAGCGGTCGAATTGGAGCTGTAGCCACCGGCCTATGCCACAACCACAGCAACACCAGATCCCTACACTGCAGCTTGTAGCAATGCTGGATTCTTAACCCACTGAGTAAGGCCAGGGATCAAACCCGAATCCTCATGGATACTAGTTGGATTCTTAACCCCCTGAGCCACAATGAGAACTCCAAGATAGCTATTTCTTGATTTTTCAATTATCCATTGACTTTCACCTATGGAAAATGAAGTTTAGCTCTCTTATATGCCCATTTCCTCCCCACCAAACACAGTACCTAGCCTTCTCTCAGCCTTGGGCAATATCGCTCTATCACACTTTTTGGTTAAAATCACTATTTAGTGTTTATTACTATGACTCTATAAATATTTCACTTCTAAGGCATGTAATGCGCTGTATGATTAGAATTCTTTTTTTCATCCCTCCGGAGTTTCTGGAGTTAATGCTTGCCATCTCTCTCTCTCTCTCTCTCTCTCTTTTTTTTTTTTGGTTGTTGAGAATTAAAAAACAAAACAAAACCTTACTTTATTTTATTTTTTTGCTTTTTAGGGCCGCACCTGTGGCATATGGAAGTTCCCGGGCTACGGGTTGAACCGGAGCTACAGCTGCCAGCCTACGCCACAGCCACAGCAATGCCAGATCCTTAACCCGCTAAGCAAGGCCAGGGATCGAACCCACAACCTCATGGTTCCTAGTTGGATTCATTGCCACTGCACCACGGCGGGAATTCCTCAAACCCTTATTTTAAAATAATTAAAGATTAACAGAAAGTTATAAAAATAGGATGAAGAGGAGTTCCTGGCCCGGTTCAGTGAGTTAAAAGATCTGGCATTGCCACAGTTGCAGCCTAGGTTGCAGCTGTGGCTTGGATTTGATCCCTGGCCTGGAAACTTCCATATGCTGCTGGAGCAGCCAAAAAAAAAAAAAAAAGGTATGAAGAGGCCCTGCATAGCCTTCATCCAATTTGCCCTGATGGTAACATCTAATATAACCTTAGTACTTTATCAAAACTGGAGGAAGTTCCCTGGTGGCCCCGCAGCTAGGGTCTAACAGTGTCACTGCTGTGGTGCACGTTTGATCGCTGGCCTGGGAACTTGTGCATGCCAGCCACAAACAAACAAACAAACAAACAAAAAACCACCCAAAACACAGACAGAAGACACCTGAAAAATCTGGAAAATTGATATGGGTCAAATCCACAGCCCTTACTCAGATTCATTAGTCTTCTCTGCTTGAACTCTGAATGTGTCTCAAAGTCACCACTTCTCTCTGTTTTTGCCGTACAGCTTTTGTCCGAGCTGCCGTCATCTGTTTTAGGATACAGCAGTAGCCTCCTGATTTTGTGCTTCTGCTTTTATTCTTCTCCAGTCAATTTTCCACAAAGCAGCAAGGAGATCTTCTGAAAGCATTATCAGATCAAATCCTTTATCACTTCCCTGTTGCCCTTAGAATAAAATTTGGGCTCTTTATCTTGACCTCCAAGGCTCAGTGGGACCTGGCTCACGCCTGCTTCTTCAGTGACACCTTGTACCCTCCTCGCCCGGGCACCTTGAGCCCTTCCTGTTCCCTCGCCCTGGTTGTGGTTCTGCAGCTCTTCAGACATCAGCCCCTTCTTGGGCCCAGGCCTGTTCCCTTGGTCCTGGCTTCGTATATAGTCCCTGAGCTTCCGGTGGCTTCCATGGCTTCTTAAGCTAATGCCTCTCACTGTGGCTCTCCTCCCATAAGCGTGGCTGCCGAGGGAGTGCTGTCTCCTCAGGCCCCTGCAGGGGGCACGAAACTCTTCAGGGAAGCAGCACCAGGATAACAAAGACCGGGTGGAAGTCCTCACACAGGGGCCAGTGTCTCATGGTTTTCCCACAGTCGGGGCTGTACACCTGGCTTCTCAGTTCCTTCCAGAAGGACCTTCTGACTTTAACTCTTAGTCCCCCGAGGGGGCATTCGAACCCCCTCCCTGTACAAAGACTCTTCATTTTCTGGCTGCAAGCAGAGCAGAACGAGAGGGGTCTATGTCCAGGGGCGTCCCCACCTCTGGCGACCCCAGGCTGGCTGCACTGTGTGGAATGGCCCACGGCCCAGGCAGGGACGGGTGGGCCCCTGTGCTTGGTGACACGAGCAGCTCCCTCTTTTCCCGGAGGGCTTCTCTCGCTTTCTTCGAGCACGGCCACTACAGGGTCCACGGGCACGGCCCAGGCATTGATGGGAGGTGTCAGAAGAGTGGGAGCCAGTGGCGTGAATTCAGATCCTGGGCCTTTAAGCAAATGCTCAGAAAAAAGAAATCGTCCTATCCAGTGCTAAATATCAAATGAGTCAGCTTCTGCGTGGTCACCACCCTCCTTCCTCCAGTTCCCTGGCAAACGGGGAAGGCTGGCTGGAGGCCTGTCAGCAAGGGGGACTCAGAACCAGCCTGTGATGCTGTTCTCGCCCTAATGCCAGGGGGCGCTGTTACCCCTCCGCTCAGTGACTTTTAGGGGCGTATTCTCTCCCCGCCCCAGTCCTTCGTATGGCCATACTGGTCCTTACCCCTTGAAGGTGCGCTGCCCGCCTGTGGCCTCCCAAGCCTCCTTTCCGTGCCCCTCTCAATAGCAGATGTAACCTGACAGGGTCTTTCTCTTTTTAAAAATTTTTTTATTAGAGCTGATTTACAATGTTCTGTCAATTTCTGCCACGCAGCACAGTGATGCAGCCATACATCCATATACGTTCTTTTTGACAGGGCATTTCTGAGAACAGCCAGATCTGAGAGGAAAACACGGACTCTGCCCCTTAGTGCTTCTTTGCGTATTCTGGAACCAGCGCGGTGGGCTTAGCTCCCACACGCGCAGGTCAGGCTGTTCCCGTCAGTCGAATCAGCAGAGATGGAACCTTTGTTTATTGTGTTGTGTTGGGGTGGTTCTGAAGGGCCTGTCAAGCAATGGTCCACCCTTGGGGGCCGGGGCGGGGGAGAGGAAGGCCCTGCGGAAGGCTGGCAAGGCGAGGAGGAGGTGGCGGGCTGGACCCCTGGCCAGGGGCGGGGGCGGCCCGGGAGAGAGGAGCAAAGCAGAGGCAGACAGAGGACAGATTCCAGAGGCTTGGTTTTATTGTACAATAGTCTTTTTCCTCAATGAGATGCCATGAGCTGTGGCACTACACACGTCACAGACGGGGCAGAGCCGCCAAGTGGGGAGCTGGGTGTTGGGAGAAGCGTGTCCCGCTCGTGGGTCCCGCCCGTGGGCCCCCTCAGGCCCCCAGCAGAGAAGGCAGGCCTGCGGGCTGCCGCCATCGGAAGGCTCAGGCCCTGATGGGGAGGAGGGCAGAGCCTCTTGGAGAAACACTCGGGCCAGGCTCTGCGCTTCTTAGGGACAGGGATAGCCTGTCCTCCTCTGCCACCCTCCCAACTGCTGGTTGAGACACTGGGCTCCCATCTGCAGCTCCCTCAGGAGGGGGGATGGCGGCCCCTTCGGCCCCGCCCGCCAGCACAGCCTTCCGGGAGGCCGGGTCTCCATCATCGCTGGGCTGCGCCTGGGCCCAGGACCCCAGGCGCTGCGCAGGGGGAAGAAGTCTGCCTCTTTTCCGTGGCAGAAAGCGTTTCCGGAGAGGAGAGGCTACGTTCTCTCCCCGCCTGGCGCTGCCCTCCCGTCGGGGCTCTTCAGGTGCCGTCCCTCCTGCTGAAGGAGGTGCCAGGGCCACCCCCTCCTTGTCCGGGTCTCCCCCGGGCAGGGATGACCGCTCCCTGGGCCGGTACCGCTCCCTCCTACTACGCCTCCATCCCCCCACTCTCCATCAGGCCCCCAACCCTGGCTTCCCTCTTCATAAACTCCAAAAGTAAAGGAAGGACAAGTCCTAAATAAACCAGACAGAAGCGGCTCTGGAACAAAGAGTACGAATAGCCAGTGGCGTGCGGAGAGGGGACGAGGGGAGGGAGGTAATGGCATGCAGCACGGGGACTCCTCAGGGCGGAGGGGTCCCCGATTCTCCCCAAGGTGTGTGAGGGGTCGGGGGAGGGGGTCAGCTGACTCAGAGAAGTAGGGTATCTGCCCTGGGCCTGGTGGCTTCCTGTATCCTCCGAGGGCCCCACCGGTCACAGGGAGATGAAATCCATGGCCTGCAGGAGGAGCAGCGAGAGCAGAAGCAGCAGCAGCCACGAGGTGTTCTGGATCAGCAGGCTTACGCCCCCACACTTGACCAGTTTGTCTGCGGGGAGAGAATGGGATGGAGAGTCAGGGCGGAGATGAAGAGGGGCCAGGACTCCGCGGGCCCGGGCCCAGACCAGGGGTGCCTTCCCGAGATGACCTGGCTGGAACCAGGCGCACCTGGTCGAACAGAACCAACCGTCTTTCCCATTTGCCAGTTCCCGAGCCCTTGAACAACTATCACCAGAGAACTGTGGCTGACGTAGCTGGTGCCGTCCCGTTTTCCAGGTGGCGAGAAGGAGAGGGGACGCCAAGGGACCTGCCCGCAGTCATGGGGG
Source organism: Catagonus wagneri (assembly GCA_004024745.2). NCBI lineage: Eukaryota > Metazoa > Chordata > Mammalia > Artiodactyla > Tayassuidae > Catagonus > Catagonus wagneri. Next base: position 700,533 of record PVHT021183652.1, read on the forward strand.
AGGTGTCTGCCCCAACCCTCTGCCTGTCTGACTGTCCCCTTAGCCCCTCCCCCGCTCTGGTTCTCGCTGAGGGTGGTGATCGCCCCCCCCCCCGGGGCACCGGAGCAGTGGGGGGAGGGGAGAGAGGTCCGGGGGCCACTGTCCTCTTGGCCCGTTCCTCCGCCACCCGCCTCTCCCAGCTCCCTTGGTCTTGTCGGGGCCGGCCTCACCTCTGAACACAGAGATGTTCTTGCTGGAGACGCTGGGCGTCTGGCCGGAGAGGTGGAGTTCACACGCGTAAACCCCCTCGTCTTTGGTGGTGAAGCCGGACAGGTAGAGGACCTTCATGTCGTACTTGCTGGTGAAGTTGGTCCGAGAGCGGTAGGAGTGCTCCGGCACCCCCACGGTGCCCAGGAGCACGTGCTTCTTTTTCTCGCGGGTCAGGCTGAACTCGTACTGAATGGGCAGGTTGGTGGTGTTCTCGTGGCGGCAGTCTAGACGAAGGCTCTGATCCACCAGGCAGGCTGTCAGGCTGGTCACCTTCTGCCCACGGGCCACCTGCAAGACTGGCACCAGCAGTGCCCCCTCCAAGTTGGGGAGGACCTGCAGAGCCGGGGGGCTCCCCACCCACACTGACAGTAGAGAAGGGTCTGGCCAGGGAGGGTACAGGGGCCTGCTCTCTGAGCACCTCTCCCCACCCAGAGGTCCCTGAGGTCTAGTGTACCTTCCCTAGGGCAGAGCCCAGCCTACCTCCCTCGTCTACACTAGTCCTGGGTCCCACCAGTGTACTCCAGCGGCTGGAGACCTTGGGGAGTTGGTGCCACTTGCTGGTTCCCAGCGGGAGATTTCCAGCTCAATATGGGCCAGGATCAGAGACTTGTGTTTCTAAAACCCATCCCAGGCAGTCAGGTCTACTAGGATGCTCAGCTGACTTAGGGATGAAAAGGAGCCCTGTCCCCCTTAGTCACCCCAGCCTTCTGAGGTTGTGCAGAAGAAGCTAGCTACTCTGAAGGGAAGGAAGCCAGGGCGCTTGGACTCCCAGCCCTGCCCCCGGCCTGGTACCTGTCAGCAAGAGAGCGATGCCGATGGTAGGGTTCATGGTGCCGGGAGCGCAGTCCTGGACCTAGGCGTGGAACAGGGTGGGAATCAGCCAAGAGGAGGGGCAGCTGTGCCCACATTCACTGCCAGGCCTGGAGACCCCTGGGAGACATGCCATAATGGCTGTGTTGGGCATCCAGGCCCCTCTCTGTAGCCCTCTCCCCTCCCACCTCTCAGTGAATGTGAGACCGACACTCGGCTTTTCCCAGTCAGAGAAAAGCAAGAGGGATGGAGCACACACCCTTTGGTGGTGGGTATCTGTGCTAACGCTTACTAGCTGGGGCTTTAAGTACTTGAAATTAACCACTTCCTCTTCCCTTCCGGAAGACAGAGACTTCCTATTTTTTAAGTGTAAAATTCGCAGAACATAACATTTATTATTGTAACCATTTTTGGCGGGGCCGTGCCTGTGGCAGGCGGAAGCTCCCCAGTCAGGGGTCACACCTGAGCCACAGCAGTGACAACGCCTAGTTCTTAACTCCTAGGCCACCAGGGAACTCCTATCTTAACCATTTTTAAGTGTACAGCTCAGAAGAGTTAAGTTCATTTACATTGTTGTGCAACCAGTTTCCAGGACTCTTGACATCTTGCAAAACTAAAACTGTCTACCTGTTAAACAAAGACTTCCTATTTCTTGTTCAGAAGAAAATCCCTGATGCCCAGACAGTTTCTGGCAGATAACGGATGCCTGAAAGACACTGAATGAAACTGGGCTTTAGATATATATACAGGGTTGTGATGGGGATTAAGAGAAATGACAAACATTTGGCACTGCAGCATAATGTGATCCTCAAACATTAATTTCCTTTCTCTTAGAGACTGTGTGGCCAGGGATGATGTCAGGTATATGTGGGGCCCCAGGTAGGGTTGTACTTGGCCCACGGCGAAGGGTGTTTCTATCTGTGTGTGAGGAAAACGGCTGTGCTGTCCTGTTGCAAATGTGTGCATGTCTTCTCTGCCTCGGAACCAAGACGGTTCCAATTCTTCAGCTCTCCAGCCCAAATTCTTGGGTTTGCAGTAGCCTCCCTGCCTAGGCTCTCTGCCCTGTCTTATTTTTGCGGCCTAGGCCAAATCAATATTCTGGCAAAGAGATACAGAGCAGGTGGCCTAGCCTGGCTGCAGCGGAGCTTTCCAGGGAGAGGCCACAGGAGGGGCGCCACTCCTGGCTTGCAGGGTCCTAGGCGCCCAGCCCAGCCCCCGGAGGTGGGGAGCGAGGGCCGAGGCTGGGGCCCTGCGGCGCCGGCGGACGCAGTCAGTTCCTTTGCAGACCCCTGCCGAGAGGGACCCGGAAGTGCTGCTGGGGAAGAAAGGGGGCTGACATCTGGTTTTGATTAGCGGACGCGGAGTTACAGAGGAGGAGTGAGAGCCTGGCATCCAGGAGAGGAAGGGGGAAGCGTGGGCTGCAACTAGAAAGGAAGAAGCGGGGCTGGGGCTGCAGGGGATGGAGAGCCAAAGGGAGGGGTGGCCGCGGTAGCGGAGGCGCTGTCGGTTTTCGTTTCCTCGATCCTGTGTCCCCGCAGCTCAGAACCCAGAGAAGCTCTGCGTCCCCCCCCCCCCCAGCCCGCGTTCGGCTAACCCCACCCTTATTCCGTTTCCCTGTTCCAATCTCCTCCATTCCCAGTTGAGGTCCCCCTTCCCCCTCTCATCCTCTTCCAGCTCTCGCCTCCCCCGTCCGCCAGCCTTCCTCCCAGTCCCCGCCCGCGGCACTGCGGTCTTCCATCCCTTGGATGCCCCGCACCCAGCCTGTCGCCAGGTCGGTGGGCAGAGATCCCCTCCAGTTTGGGGCCCTCGGTTGCCTCCCCCGAGTGTCGCCGCCCCCCGCCCCTGCCTTTGCAAGCGGGGCCTGGGGACGTGTGGGTGGAGGGCAGAACCCAAAACGGTCCTCGGCGCCCTTCCTCCCCGTTCTCCTCCAGCGCCACCGCCCAGGCGAACGTCCTCCCAGCGGGCGAAGGATGCGCTGCGGCCCCCGGCCTGCAGCCGTGGCGTCGGGCTCCCGCCCCTGCGTGGGAAGCAGACCCCTCCCCAAGCACTGCACTGCTCCTTCTTCCCTGAGCGCCCTCGGACCGTCTTCCGAGGCCTGGGGTCTGGAGACCTTGCATGGGCGTCGGGGGCGCTCCGGGTCCCGCCCTGGCTCCAGCTCCCACCTGGGTTTCGGTCCTTCGCCGCCGCAGGCTGCTCCGGACACGCCGCCGCCTCCAGTTGCTGCACCCTGCCCGGCACCCGCAGTTTTCACCAAGGGTGGGAGAGGAGGAGCGGGGAGGACCCGGGGGCTCGGCCAATCAGAGGCTGAGCGGGGAGCGAGGAGGGTGGGGAGGGAGGAGGAGGAGGCGGCGATGCTGGTGCGGGAGAGCGGCGGTCTGCAGCAAAAGGGGGCCTCTCCCTGTGGCCGTTAGGCCTGGCCGGGGAAGGGAGGGTTCTGGACCCTAGAGAGAAGGGCGGGGCCGCCCAGGGTGTGCTAGCTGCCTCCCAGAGCCCCGCGAAACCGGTCCCCTTTTAAGCCTTTAACCCTTTCTTCTGACCTGGGCTTCAGAAGCCGGTAGGAGAGGAGTAAGGCCTGGAGGATGGAGCCAGCAACGGGGCCCCCTTAGGCAGCGCCCATGCCTCCTCCTTTCCCTTTCCTCTGGAACCCGTGTCCAGGGGACCCCTAGTGAGAGGTTTCGGTGTTGGAGTATTACAGGCATTCTCCAAAGGAAGATGGGGGGGTGTTTTTTCTGCGCTGGAGCAGCATTTTCAGAAGCAAGGCAGGTACTGCACCTGATCCTCCAGGTCCCAGTCCTGCTTCACCCCCTCATCCGGCCTAGAACACGCAGCCCTTCAGGGCCTTTCTGCTCCGCTCTGCTTCATCTCCCTCAGCTCCCTGGTACCTCCTGGCGCTGGCAGCTAGAAGGTTCTTCTCAGTTTCATGGACTCCTCCTTCCCCCACCCCCTCCCAGGTCCTGAGTACTGTCTACTTGGTCTTCAGACAAGGGGTGGGGTGCCGCCCGCTAGCAGGCCCGGTGCTGGACCCCTTACATCCACATCTGTGACTACAATCTACTGGGTTCATCTCGTCCCACTTCGGGGCTGGAAGTGGGAGAGCTGGCCGGCAGACCCGGGCCGTGGAGCCCCCAGTCCTCGGAGCTGAGCCACGGCTGCATCCCGGCCCAGCGGGGTGGGGGTGGAACTGAGGGAACAAGGAGGAGACAGGCCAACTCCAAAGGAAGAGCCGATCCCAAGCTTTTAACCCCCTGGGGCAGCCGTTTTCGTCCTGTCCGTCCTGTCCGTTAAAAGTTGCCAGAAGCCCTGGGTCTCTCCCGCTCACAGGTGAGGTGAGTTTTTTTGGACAAAGGTTTACTTGATTGATTTGCATCCTTGTGGCTTCTTTGTGAATTCTGGTCAGGCCATCCTGTCGGCTGGCCCTGCCGTCCTGTCCTCTGCCTGTCTGTTCTCCTATTTCTTCACAGAAGTCAGCCCCGGCACCTTTGGTGCAGAGCCATTACTGTAATGGTTCTGCTGGACGTCATCCCTGGGCCGGCAAGCCAGAGATTCACTTCCCTCTCCCTCCCTTAGAGGTTGGGCGCCTCCCAGCTCTGAGAGCGATGGCATTCCCTAACTGGAACAGGCCGTGTGAACAGTCCAGTCCAGGGACCCTTGGTTCTGGTAAACAGCAGAAGCTCCCAGGACACTTTACGAGAAATTCAGCTCTCCGTGCCCACCTGGGAACTCCTTAGTCTAGCAGCAGTGCCCACTGAGCTTGCACTTTTCACAAGCTCCCAGGGCCTGGAGATTGCAGACCTTCCCTCTTCACAGATCAGGTGACCTGGCTTCTCATTGTCTGGAGGGTGATTTTTAAGGCCCTGGCTGCTGATGTCCACCACCGCCTCATCTTTCCCATGTATTTTCCTGCTGCATTCCAGATGTGCTGGCCTCCTCCCCGGCACTCCACGCAGTGTGTTCTTTCCTGCTGCACGGCTGCCTTGTTCTCAGTCCAGGGATCTTTCCTATCAGGACACAGTGGATTTGGTTGCTTTAGCTTTGGCCTTACCCATTCCCTCCCCCCACCCCGCCCCCAGGTAGGCTGGTTCCTTTTTTCGGGCAGGACGTGAGGATACCCAGAGGCCCCTTAACTACAGAAGATATCTGGGCTCTGTCTGGACAAGACTCTGGATGCCGTTTCTTACCATACAGCCCAGTCTCTGAGTGTTGTTGGGTGGAAGACCTAGCTGTGCTATTTTGATAAGGTTGCGAGGACCTGGCCTATTTTCTGGGTCCCCAAGCACTTTACTTCAGGAAAGGGAGGGGCGCGTAGACTCTGGAGAGTGTGGCTGTTGTGTGTCTGCTAAAACAAGGTCTCCGGCTGCATGGGGTGAATAGCTCAAGTGAGACAATCAGGAGCCAGGATGGAACGCAAGGTGGTGATGGAGAAGAGCTTTAAAAACTCCTCTTTGCCTTTGGGACAGGATAGGAGTGCTGAAAGCAGGAAAGGTTTAGGATTCTACCCAAGGCAAGATTTACTGACAGATTGTGGCTCTCCTCTTAGTCCCTTAGGCTTTCCTGTCTTACCGTCACCAGTTGCCCCATCTATAGACACAGGGAGTAATTATGCCTCTAAAAATGCACACTCCTTCCTAAAGGAAAGGACTAATAGACATTCATCCTAATGACCCAGGGACTAGTAGCCATTCATTCTTGTTATTGCGTGATTTCATCAGATGGTCTTTATAGAATCACAGAGGTGGCAGAAGACATACTGTCATTTTATAGCTGGAAACTGAGACCCAAGAAGGATAATGATTTGTCAAAGGTCGAATAAATACTTTGGAGCACAGCCAAGACTAGCTGGATCCCAGGTCTCCTGACTCTGTCTGTGTGCAGCGCTCTCCCCTGCTCCCGGGGTGCGTCTTCCGACTTGTGCTAGACCAGCTTCACTGGTTCATGGAAATAAGAAAACCAAGGTCAGTGTAGGGTGCTCTGAGCATAGCTGTCAGATTGCTGCCTTGTTCTGATTGCCTCCTACTCTCTCTGTGGATGAGGCAGGATTCCCAGATGCGCACTCTAGGGTTTTGGAGATAGTTGAACACGTGACACCTGACACTGGACAGATGCTATTGACAGCAGTTTATTAGTCACCTGTACTCACAGCCCAGGGGAAGACACCCCATGCCAGGCACTGCCACCTGGGAGTTGCTCCCAGGAATAGGGAACAGGCAGGGGCTGTGGGATGCAGGCTTTGTGGCATCCAAAGAGTGGAAGGTCCTTTCCTGCAGGAGGATGTGATTGGCTTGTTTGAGTAATTCTGTGGGCTGGCGGGGACCTGAAGCCTGATTCTCAGGGGTAAGCAGGAACTATACCTGGTCCCCGTGAAAAGGAGGGTTAATTGGCCAGAGGAACTTAGTGATACAAGCTGCTGTTTGGGAAGGAAAACTTGTGGTTAGCCACCTGGGTCCCTCCCAATGTCATCAGATGTCAAGACAGCACATACTACTGAGTCCTCATTTGGTCTGAGTCCACACACCTGCCCTCCTACACTGTCTATACTGAACTTAGGTTCCTTTTTTGTCCTTTTTTTTTTTTTTTTTTTTTTGACTTTTTAGGGCCACACTCGTGGGATATGGAGGTTGCCAGGCTAGGGGTCAAATCGGAGCTGTAGCTGCTGGCCGACACCATAGCCACAGCAACGTGGGATCCGAGCTGCGTCTGTGACCTACACCACAGCTCACAGCAACGCCGGATCCTTAACTCACTGAGTGAGGCCAAGGATCAAACCTGAGTCTTCATGGATGCTAGTCGGATCCGTTTCCGCTGAGCCACAATGGGAACTCCTAAGTTTTTTGAACCGATGGTGTTAGATAGTATGTTTTTAGTGTCTCCTCTAGGCAAAAAAGGAAAATCAGTAACTTTCTGTTGTTCCTCAGACTTTGGAAATATGACTAGTCTATGAAATTAAAAATCTTGAGAAAAAAAAAAAGAGAGTTCCCGTTGTGGTCAGCGGTAACAAACCCGACTGGTATCCTTGAGGACGCGGGTTCGATCCCTGGCCCCACTCAGTGGGTTAAGGATCCACATTGCCATGAGCTGTGGTGTGGGTTGAATACGTGGCTCAGATCTGGCGTTGCTGTGGCTGTGGCACAGGCCGGCAGCTGCAGCTCTGATTCAGCCCCTAGCCTGGGAAACTCCATATGCTGCTAGTGCGGCCCTCAAAAGCAAAAAAACAAAACAAAACAAAAAACTCCCCCAAAAAACCGCAAACAAAACTTGGAACCACTGCTTAGCATTCTCCTGTTCTCCTAATCTCTAGTTGAGGTCAGTTCCCTGAGTGGGGCCGCTGCCTGTAGAATTGTGCTGTTGGTCGGAGGGCATGACAAGAAATAGAAGTTTCTCTTTGAATTCAGGGCAGAGGGCGAGAGGACAAAGCACCAATAAAATTTTTAACATTGATTTAGGAAGCTTTATTCATGGATATTTAATTAATCAAGTAATTAAAAGACATTGTTCTAGGCACAATGTTCTAGGGACAGAGCTGGACCCTGGAGCTACAAAGCTCAGCAGAGCACAGTCTCTGCTTTCAAAGGCTTGTCCAGTGGGGGAGGTAGAAATGAGAAGTAGTTAATAAGGAAACAGTAGGCTAAGCCCAGAGGTAGAGGTGTGTGTAAAATACTGTGGCGGCCCAAAGAAGGGGCAGCAAGGGCGTTCCCTTCATGGTTCAGCGGTTGAGGAACCTAACTGGGATCCATGAGGTTGTGGGTTCGATCCCCGGCCTCGCTCAGTGGGTTAATGATCCGGCGTTGCCATGAGCTGTGGTGGAGGTCACAGACGCGGCTCAGATCCTGCGTTCCTATGGCTGTGGTGTGGGCCGGCAGCTACAGCTCTGATTCGACCCCTAGCTTGGGAACCTCCATATGCCGCTAGTGCGGCCCTAAAAAGCAAAAAAAAAAAAAAAAAAAAGGGCAACAAGTGACCCAATCTGCAGAGAGGCCTAGTTGGAGGAGGAGAGGCATGAACTGAGTCTTTAAAGACACACGGGGGTTGTCCAGGTGTCATAGACTGTGCCATTTCTGCCTCCAGGGAATCAGGCATCCTTAGATCCATGCCCTGACGCGATCAGCTTCTGCATTGATTTTGGCCTTGCCCATGTGCTTGCTTTGGCCAGTGGGCTGTTAGCAAATGAGTTGCAAGCAGAAGATTGATGAGTATTTCTATCTTGGGATGTGCCTTCTTGGAATTCAGTTGCCACGTGAGGAAGTTTGAGCGGGGCAAGTGGAGAACCGAGGTGCCTCAGTTTACCTCAACCGCCACTGGGCTCAGCCAGCCTTCCGTTGACCGTAGCACAACCACAAAAGCATGTCTAATGCTCAGCGGTGCCGCACGGAACAGAAATGAAGCACCCCAATAGGCTTACTAAGGTGGTTCTAAAACCGGGGTAGAAATTCTTTGATCTTCTTTTCTCAGGAATTAAAACCTGGGTCCCCACTTGAATCTCCATGGGTTTGTGTCTGCTTCCACCAATAGAATATGGTAGAAGTGATGCTAAAAGGCTTTTGAATTTAGGTCTTAACAAGGCCATATAGGCATTCCTGCTGTGGGGCAGTAGGTTAAGAATCTGACTGCAGTGGCGGGTTGCCGCAGAGGCGTGGGTTCAGTCCCTGGCCTGGGGCAGTGGGTTAGAGCATCCAGCGTTGCAGCAGCTGCAGGTCGGATTCAGCCCCTGGCCCAGGAACTTCCATGTGCCTCAGGAATGGCCATTAAAACAAACAAAAAAGCCAAATAGCTCTTACTTTGTTTGCTGGAACACATGCTCTCAGAGCCACCATATAAGACCATGTTGTTGCACCCCGTCCTGTGGAGAGGTGGTGTGTAAGGCACTCTGGTAGACAGACACAAGTGAACTTAGCCTTCAGAGTCAGTTCAGCCTGTTAGGGAGAGAGTACCCAGCTAGTTTAGAAATGCCACTAGGAGATCATAGATGGAGAAGGAACTTTGGGAGACCCCTGTAAGTTAATGATCACTCAAGAAAGCAGGCTTGCTTAAGCAACAAAGCTATGCAATAGTAGCATGAGACAGGCCCCCAAACAATAAAACAGTGTTGGGATGAGACCCACATCCTGCCCATTGAAGTCTTGAGAAGGGGTTTTTTCTGCATGTGCTCAGAGCAGAAATATGAGTGAAAGGTAACACTGTACCACAACCTGAAATTATTTATCCTTTTTTAGTATATGTTGCCACCTTTTTGCACATTTCCATTGTGCCATGACAATCTCGGTTGCACCATATAGTGTCAAAATCTCCCCTGCCCAATGAGTAGCAGGAGTTAATGATGGAAAACTTGAAGAACAAGGAAGATGGTGGTTTTCTCCCCTCCCCAGCTTTCCTTTGATTATAAAAATGTAGCCCATTTGGCTCCTGGGGCGGCAATCTCTGGCCTGCCTGCCCAGATCTCTTGCAAACATCCTGTACTAATGAATCACTTTGACTCTCATTGACTTCCTTCTGTACTAAGACAAATGCACCTGAGCTTCAGGAAGTCCTGAGACCTGGTGTGTAGTTTCAGTCAGAAAACTGGGGGTTAGGTCCCATCTGGAGTGTGGCTGGGTTTGAGTCCCATTTGAGAGGTATGGTTTCAAGCTCAGTCTCCGGACATGTAGATCAAGATGCTTCTAGACAATCCCAGCCCCAAGCTGTTTGAGTTGTCCTTCTAGCTGTTTGAGTTTTCAAGCTGAGCCTCCAGATACTGTGGGACAGAGCACAAGTCTGCATTCCTGATCCACAGAATCCATGAACTTAATAAAACAGTGGTTGTTTCAAGCTGTTGTTTTAGATGATGTTGTGTTATGTAACAATAAGTACTTGATACGTAAATTGGTGCCAAGAAGAGTGGTGCTGTTTTAAAAACCTAAGCATGTGGCACTGGCTTTGGAACTGGGTGGTGGGCAAAGGCTTGAATGAAAAACGGGGAGGAGGCTATTGTGTAGGCTGGAGGGACTGTGAATGAACTGCTGAGAGAGGCTGGGAAAGAAGTAAGGAGGCTGCCTGGAGGCTAGACCAAGGGTGACTTGTGTTGTATGGTGGAACAAATGACTGGTGAAAACGTTGCTTTTGGTAACTTAGAAAATATACCCACCAAATTTGTGGATTTGGTGAAGGGATCTCGGGACGGAATGTTGAGTGTTATCTGGGTGACTCTCGCCGGTGTGACAGGTGATGCATCCTGAGAGAGAGACGGACTAAGGAAGAATTTATCCAGTTTGCTGAGATGGAAAAGAAAACTAGTTCTCGTTTCTGGACCCTCTAGCCGGTGGCAGATTCTCAAAGTGAGAGCTAGCCTAAGGGCAAAGATTAAATCAAGGGTGTGATTATAGAGTCTTTGTTCGCACCCCAGGAAGGTTTAAGATGGTGCTTAGTGGACCTTCTCAGTTAAACAAAAGGGTTTCTGAGAATGTTGATGATGCTGTCCCATAGCAGAAGTAGGGTCTTCTTGAAATTAAGTGTGTGCGTGGCTTTTGGGGCACAAGTGAACTCAGTAATATAGAAAGCCCGTAAAATGTTAAAACGTATTGTATGGGCAAAAACTCTACGACTCTGGACTAAGATGGAATGACACAGTTAAAAGGAAAAGAGGCCTTGGGTCCCCCAACTCTCCATGGACAGTAAGCTGGCCGATATGCACAAAGGCCTTTTCTTATGGAAAAGAAAATCCTCTCAGGGCAGAACCAAGAGCCTAGAGGCTATAACTAGAAGCCAAAGGACACTGGGCTCCATTCCAGTGACATTCCCTGCCTCTGGAGTAGGGCAGCTGGTGACAGAGCCTGGCTGGATTCCAGCGTTGCTTTGAACCCATGATTGATATGTGCCTGCTGTTTCTCCCCCTTAAAATGGGAGCATCTAGTGAGGTGGTCCTGTATGTGCCTGACCACTGTGTACTGGACATGCTGGGGGGCAGACGTATTGTTTAGTTAGTTCACAGGCCTCTGGATCAAAAGGAGCCACACCTCACGAGTTGTATCCCAGGAGACTCAGTCACACCCAGACCTGCTGCATGTTATGAGATCACGGACTTTGAGCCTGGTGTTAAGATTGGATGTTTGGGTGTTTGGGGAGGGGGTGTGTATTGTGCACGTGGGAAGGCCGGCATCCTTGGGGCAGGGGGCCGACCGTGGTAGGCGGCTGTGCTAAAGGCCCCTCAGTGAGTCACGCCACTTCTGTAGTGATTCTGGGCTCTGCTGCATGACACGCTTTGTCCAGTGGGATCTGAGCGAGTATGATGCAGGCAGAGACCCTCATAAGTGCCTGCCCATCAGGGCTTGCTTCTTGGAACCCAGCTGCCAAGTGAGGAAGCCCAAGCTAGCCACCCGGAGAGGTCTGAACTGAAATGCAGCAGCTCACAGCCACTGAATCGCCGTTCCACGATCTCCCAGCCCCCGGCCGACCTGTTGACTGACCACAGAGGCGTGGGTGAGCCCTGCCAAGTGCATCTGGAGCACAGATGGGTCGTCCCAGTCGACCCCTGACCAAACTGTTGCCTGGCAGGATTGTTGTCGCCTTTAGTCACTGATCCGAGTGGTCTGTTACACAGCGGGAGATGCCAGGTAAGCCAGGTGAAGAGAAGAAGGGGCGTTTGAAGAGGAGAGGGCGTGAACAGAGGCATGGAGACAAAGCAGAGCGAAGCGGATGGGAGAACAGAAGTGGTCTGGGGTTGTCCGTGGCAGTGAGTGTTGAGAGGCAACGCTGGGGAAAAGGCAAAGAGCCAGCTGAGGAGTCGTTGTCTGTTTGGACTTGGGTAGTGCAGAGTCATCACATTTTACAGGAAGCGTGTGAAATGGCCAGAGAGATGCATTCTTTAGAAAGGTAACTCTGGGGTGGTGTGGTGGGTTGACCGCGGGTCACATGGACCATCTCTTGCCCAGCTGGTCCTTTACTCTTGTGTCCCAAGCAGGGGCAGGGAGGCAGAAGGCAGCGGCGGGGGCTGCAGCGTGGTGTGATAGATGCTCCCCGAGGTCAGGGACTACTTCTGTCTTATTTACTGCTATATCTCTAAGGCCCTCCAGGTCCTGGCACAAAGTAGATTCTCTAAATATTTCGGAATGAATATAAAAAGAAATAAGCAATCAAGTATTGTAGGTGCTGTCTATCAGGCAAAAACCGAAGAAATTCCAAAGCGGGTTTGGGAGAAAGTAGTGGTTGTTTTTCTGGAAAGAAGAAAGGCATTCCCAACAGAAGGAGCCTCAGAAACAAAAGCATGGGGGTGTGAAGGCTTCTGGGGAACTGCGTATTCTGAAGTTCCTTGTGTTTTGAGCATGGAGTGCAGGGGGGGACGCGCCTGAGATGTGGCTGGGGAGGGAGAAGGAGCCACATCAGAGAAGACTGGATTTATAAGGCTAAAGAGTTTAGATTTTCTCCAGTAAGCAGTGGAGAGCCTGGGCAGGCCCTAGCCCAGGGGAGAAGGGTGATGAGACTTGCGTTCTGGAGAGAGGAGTGGAAACTGAGGTGATGACACGGGTGGAGGGAGGCAGGGAGTGGATGCAGAGCCACAAGGCACATTCGTAGTTCGGTTGAGGGGGGTGAGGGCCCCAAATGGGGTGGGAGCAGTGGACATGGAAGAGATGGGACAGGACAGATGGGGGAGACCCACCTGGGATTGTTTAAAAATAGAGGTGCTGGAGTTCCTGTCATGGCTCAGTGGAAACGAAATTGACTAGTATCCATGAGGACACAGGTTCAATCCCTGGCTTTGTTCAGTGGGTTAACGGTCTGGCAGCGTTGCCATGAGCTGCGGTGTAGGTTACAGACACAGCTCAGATCTGGCGTTGCTGTGGCTGTGGCATAGGCCAGAGGCTACAGCTCAGATTCAACCCCTAGCCTGGGAACCTCCATATGCTGTGGGTATGGCCCTAAAAAGACAATAAATAAATAAATAAGTGAAAATAGAGGTGTTGGGAGTTCCTGTTGTGGCTCAGTGGGTTATGAACCTGACTAGTATCTATGAGGATGTGGGTTTGATCCCTGGCCTCGTTCAGTGGGTTAAGGATCTGGTGTTGCTCCCAGCTGCAGTGTAGGTTGCAGACGCGGCTCAGTTCCTGCCTTGTTGTGGCTGTTGTGTACAATTTGCCCCTAACCTGGGAACTTCCATATGCCACAGGTGTGCCCTAAAAAATAATAATAAAAATAAAACCAGAGGTGTTATTATTATTTAGATTTGGCAAGATTAGATGACTGCTACTAAAAGGTTAGTGTTTATATTCACAGACCTCAAGAAGATGCAAGCAACTCATGGGGCCAAAGTGGGAAGCCTTAGGGTTGGTCAGGAGGCAGAAGAAAATGGGAAATTGTGGGCAAGAGGCTTTATTGTGGTTTCTGTGGGAAGGAATAGACTAGGCAAGATAAGCAGGTTTAGGATTGGCTAGTGTGAATAATCTTAGTGGGCCCTGGGGCACAAGGGTGTCTCTAGTTGGCTGGTACCTGGCTGTGGGATGATTAGGACAGGTTGCTAGTGACCTGGAGTGTGAGAGCCTGATAAAGGAGATGGTTGGGGGTGTGGGTACCCTCAAATCCACTTGGTTAATTAGATTGGTTGATTGAATTGGTTGGTTTGCATTTGAAAGTTGCACTTGTGGGTGAGTGGTCTGCTGTCTCCAGGATTCAGCTGACTGTATCCCAGATGTCAGAGCATCAGGATACAGAAAATAGAAGACCTGGTTAATGTAGTCATGGGTTGGGGAGGGAGTGGGGAAAGACTGAGGACGTAAACCCTGGTACGTGAGAAGCTCCCGGCAGCTCCTCTTCTCTCCAGGGCAGGTGGAGCTGGCGAGGCAGGCTGCCGGTTTCCAAATCACAAGGCTGGCGTTTCCCACGAAGCCAGGACCTGCTTGCTGGTGAGATCTTGCTCATGCCTGTCTCCTGGGCAGCATCTGGCAAAGATGCTCCTGAGTGTGGGCTCTGGGACTGGCTGGGCTTTCAGGCTCATCCTCAGGGTTTTGGCCTGGCTGAGCTCAGCTCTTCTCAGTTTGCCCGAAGTCAGGGGAGGGCCAGAAAGAGCTGTCTGAATAGTGAGAATAGCCCCCCTGAGTCCTGACTCAGTTTCCAGTAAAGGGAAATGAATTAATTTTTTTGGCAGATACTGCTGTGTCTAGGGATAAACAAGACTCATCCTTGTGGAATGTGAGCAGAGTTAGCATTTTTTTTTCTTTTTTTTTAAATTGGCGTTTCGGGAAGACAAAAAATACAGGCAGAGATCCCATAGCTGTCTGAGGCCGCCTCCACTGCAACTTTACACAGCCAGGACCCATCTTGGGCAAATCTGCCTTGTAAGTAAGCTGTTGCCTCCTGATTTGCAAGCTCATAATATCTTAGCCCCTTCTGAAGAGGCTGACAATCACCCAATACTCCATGCCAGCTGGCTTCAGCCAATAGAACTGCAGCATGTAATACAGCATCCTGCAGCTGCTCTCCACCCGGCCACTCCAAAGTAGGAGGAATTTCCTCTAAGAGGGGAAATTTGACTCTTAAATGGAGAAAAGAAAAAAAAAATCAGATGGATCTTTATGTTGGAGACATTGCTGCTGCTCGTTAGCAAAAATGAAAGGAGGAGAATGTCGATGGCTATTCTTTTTTCCAACATGCATTGCTTCGGAAAGCATGTGTTTCAGCTTCTCTGGTGAAAGCGTGCGGTGCAGTCCAGGAGTCCATGTGATGGTGAGTCCATGCCTGTGGGTGTCAGATGAGGGGCAGTGGTGGCTGAAGCTCTCTGTTCATCTAGGCACACCCCTAACACCGAGCACCCCTCTGTTCAGCTTGCCTGGGAAGACCTCTGTCCATTCAGCCTTCCGGGAGCTATTGGAGGAATGGCAGACCTAGCGGGGAGTGGCTCTGAGTATGAAATCTTTCTTAGCCCAGATCCTGGGAGTCATCCTCTCTTGCTTCCTCCCCCATAACCAGCCTTTCACCTGAGTGTGAAAACTACCTGTAAAATGCTTCTTGGAGCCAGCTCTTCCTTTCTGCCCTCACTGACAGAGCCCTAGCACCCCGCTTCTTTTGATGGGACTATTGTAGTAGCCAGCTAATTGGTCTCTCGCCTCCAGTTTGCTTCACATCGCTCCACATTGCTACCAGAGTGATTCCCCCGCAAGCCATTTTTTTTTAAATTACATACTTAAAATTTTTGTAATGTATGCAGATTTTTTTTTTTTTTTTGGCCATTCCCAAGGCATATGAAAGTTCCCAGGCTAGGGGTCTAATTGGAGCTGCAGCTGCCAGCCTGTGCCACAGCCACAGCCACACCATATCCTTAACCCACTGATTGGGGCCAGGGATCGAACCTGCATCCTCATGGCTACTAGTCAGGTTTGTAACCTGCTGAGCTGCAACAGGAACTCCATGTTTGTAGTTCTGAATACAACGATACTAGGAGTTCCCATTGTGGTGCAGTGGAAATGAATCTGACTAGTATCCATGAGGTTGCTGGTTTGATTCCTGGCCTTGCTTAGTGGGTCGGGATCTGGCGTTGCTGTCCATAAGCTGTGGTGGAGGTCACAGATGCGGCTTGGATCCTGTGTTATTGTGGCTGTGGTATAAGCTGTCAGCTGTAGCCTGCCGTGGGTATGGCCTTAAAAAACAAACAAACAAACAAACAAACAAACACAGTGATACCAAAGAACATGGAATAAAAAGTAAATCTTCATCAGCTTCTGTCCCCTAGCCCTTGCTACAATTGTTAGCAGTTGTGTGTCCTTCCAGAATTAGTCCATGAATATAGCAATAATATTAGCTAATCTGTTTTGGAGGAGAGGTGTGGGACACACACAAACATAGTCTACTATACATTTTCTGTGCAGCTGGCTTTTTTTCACTGAACAGTGTCTCTTGTGGATCAGTCTATATTAGGGCACGTAAAGCTGACTTACTCTTTTAGTGGTAGAATATTCCATTTATGATGGTATTACAGTCTATTTAACCAAACCCCTATTTAGGTGATTTACAAACTGTACTCTTACAAACAATCCTTCAGTGAATGATTTATGAAGACGTAATTTTAGGAGTTCTGTCATGGTTCAGTGGTTCACGAATCCAACTAGAAACCATGAGGTTGCGGGTTCGATCCCTGGCCTTGCTCAGTGGGTTAAGGATCCGGTGTTGCCGTGAGCTGTGGTGTAGGTTGCAGACGTGGCTCGGATCCTGCATTGCTGTGGCTGTGGCGAAGGCCAGCAGCTACAGCTCCTGTTAGACCCCTAGCCTGGGAACCTTCATATGCTGCGATTGCAGCCCTAGATAAGACAAAAAGACAAGAAAAAAAAAAGACGTAATTTTACACGTATTTGATCGTATTTCTTGGGACTTGAGTGCCTTTTAAGTAGTAATTACCAAATGTCCAGTTCAGATTATTAAATATTTTCCTTCTTGACAAAATGAAGAACCCATTTATACCTTCTGTCCAGACTTTTTCCTGAGCTGTGAACCATTGAACAACTATTACTTAATATAACCACAGGGAGAGCTCAGATCTGATATGTCTTAAACTGACCTTCAGTCTTTCCCATTGCATAACTGGGACCCCTATCAGCACAACTGCTTAAGCCCAAACCCTGAAATCGTCCGTGACTGCTTCATTTCTTACTGCCACTCATCTCTCCCATTTACCTCTTATTTAGCACTCTTGCCCACTTCTCTCTAAGCTTTTGCATCTTCAGTAAACCCTTTGTTTTGCTTTTTAGGGCTGTACCTGTGGCATATGGAAGTTCCCAGGCTAGGGGTCGAATCAGAGCTGCAGTTGCCATCCACAACCACAGCAACACCAGATCTGAGCCACATCTGCAATCTACACCACAGCTCACAGCAACGCTGGATCCTTAACCCACTGAGTGAGGCTGGGGATTGAACCCATATCCTCATGAATCCTAGTCGGGTTCTCAACTTTCTTTTTCTTTCTTTTTTTTTTTTAGGGCCACACCCACAGCATATGGAGATTCCTAGGTTAGGGGCTGAATCGGAGCTATAGATGCCAGCCTACACCACAACCACAGCAACGCCAGATCCTTAACCCACGGAGCAAGGCCAGGGATCGAACCCACAACCTCATGGTTCCTAGTCAGATTCGCTTCCACTGTGTCATGACTGGAACTCTGGGTTCTCTACTTTCTGAGCCACAGAAGGAACTCTCCACAGCAAACCTTTTAACTGCTCAGCCCTCTCAGCTGCAGTCTTCTGCAGAAACAATTGCACTGCTACCGCTCAAGCCTCCATCATTTTTTTCTGGACTAATGCAGTCATAATAAAAGTAAATGGCTTATAAAGCACTTGGTATGTGCTAGGCGTGGTCGAAGTGCATAACAAATGCTAGTTCCTTTTAATCCTCAAAATGACCCTCAAGGTAGGTGTACCGTTTTTAACCCCATTTTTCAAATGAGGACCTGAGGCACAGCGAAATTCATCCGCAGGTAAGAGGCTGGGCTCTTGAACGCTGTTCTCCACTGTTCCTTAAATCTCTTCAGTGACTCCCCCTTGTGCCCCTTACAGGCCATCCTCCAAATCAGTGCTCTTTTTAGATCATGTCCTGCCCCTCTTTAAAACCCTTCAGTGATTCTAGGTTTTCTCTCTCTGTCTCTCTTTTTAGAACAAAACTCAAATTCCTGTGGGGGATTGCACGTGTGGGCTCTGCGTTTCTCTCCGCCTCTCTCAGTGTAATCTTCCCGCCCAGCACCATGCCTGGCAGTCTCTCTTGTGGTCTCTGGATATTTCAGTCCTGTCGCGCCTCAGGACCCTTGCACTTAACTCTCTGTTTGTCTAGACAGGTGGTTCTCTGCTGGTGTCCGCCCTCCTTCCGCTCGCCTTCCTTCGCCCCGAGGACCTCTGGCCATGTCTGGAGACCTTTGTTTTTGTCCCAGTGGGGGCGAGGGTGGAGCTACTGGCGTCTGGTGGGGAGAGGCTGGGAATATTACTAATCCCCACAACAAAGAACTGTCTGCCCCAAAATGTCAATAGTTCATAGGCCCTGGTCTAGAAACCACTCCTGTATGTCTTCATGTGACTCATTCGTGTCCACACTGCAGGTGTTGCCTGAAAGTATCGCCTCCCCAGAAATGTCTCCTTGACTCTCCTATTTACTAATTTATTTATTTATCTTTTTAGGGCTGCACCCAAGGCATGTGGAGCTTCCCAGGCTAGGGGTTGAATTGGAGATGTAGCCACTGGCCTACACCACAGCCACGGCAACTCCAGATCCGAGCTGCATCTTTGGCCTACACCACAGCTCATGGTTGCCAGATCCTTAACCCTCTGAGGGGGGCCAGGGATCAAACCTGCAGCCTCGTGATTCCTAGTCGGATTTGTTTCCGCTGCGCTACAGTGGGAACTCCCAAAACATAAATATCATGAATGTTTACAATTGTTATTGTATTTCCTTGTTGGCTTGATTCCTTTATCGTTATGTAACGTCTTTGTCTCTTGCTGTAATCTTTTGGTTTTTTCCTTCTAATCATTAAACTAATATTTACTTGAAAAAATGTTTTTAAAACCAATATCTTGCAGTTCCTGTTGTGGCTCAGCGGAAACGAATCCGACTAGGAGCCATGAGGTTGCGGGTTCGATCCCTGGCCTCGCTCAGTGGGTTAAGGATCTGGCGTTGCCGTGAGCTGTGGTGTAGGTCGCAGACGCGGCTCGGATCCCGCGTGCTGTGGCTGTGGCGAAGGCCGGCAGTTACAGCTCCTGTTAGACCCCTAGCCTGGGAACCTCTACATGTCGCGGGTGCAGCCCTAAAAAGACCAAAAAAAAAAAAAAAAAGGTTGGTTTTGTCTGATACAAGTATTGCTATCCTAGATTTCTTTTTGTTTCCATCTGTGTGTTGTTGGATCTGAAGTGAGTCTCCTGTAGGCGGCATATATATAGAGGTCTTTTTTTTTTTTTAAATTCATTCAGCCACTCTACCAAATGTTTTGATTAGAGCATTTAATCCATTTACATGTAATTATTGATAGGTATGCACTTATTGCCATTTTGTTAATTGGTTGTTTTTGTAGTTTTTTGTTTCTTCTTTCTTCTTTTCCTCTCTTTGTGATTTAATGACTATCTTTAGTTGTTACGTTGGGATTTCTTTCTGTGTGTGTGTGTGCGTGTGTGAATGTGTGTGCATGTGTGTATCTATTATAAATTTTTGGTTTGTGGTTACCATGAGGTTTATCTATAACTAACCAAATAAAATATGCAATTAAGTTGATGATCTCAAGTTTTGAACACATTTAAAAAAACTGCAGTTTATCCCCCCCCACATTTAATATTTTTGACATTGTATTTCATACCTTTTTGTTTCATGTATCATTTTACTACTTCTTATGGATAGAGACTCTTTTATTACTTCTTTCTTTTCTTTTCTTTCCTTTTTTTTTGTCTTTTTGCCTTTATGTAGAGCCTCACCCGCGGCATATGAAGGTTCCCAGGCTAGGGGTCTAACAGGAGCTGTAGCCGCCGGCCTTCACCACAGCCACAGCTACGCGGGATCCGAGCCGCGTCTGCGACCTACACCACAGCTCACGCCAACGCTGGGTCCTTAGCCCACTGAGCAAGGCCAGGGATCGAACCCGCAACCTCATTGTTCTTAGTTGGATTCGTTAACCACTGAGCCACGAAGGGAACTCCTACTTTTTTCTTTTAATCTTCCTACAACCTTTATAGTGGCTAATCTACTGCCTTTACTGTGTATTTACCTTTACCAATGAGACATCTCCTTTTGTAATTTCACATCCCAGCTGTCTTTTCCACTTAGAAAATTTCCTTTAACGTATTTTGTAAAGCCTGTTTAGTTGTGCTGAAATCTTCCCCTTTTGACTGTAAAAATTCTTTCTCTCTTCCTCAAATCTGAATTACAGCCTTGCTGGGTAGAGTATTCTTGTTTTTTTTTTTCTATCATCACTTTAAATATATCATGCCAGGGAGTTCCCTGGTGGTCTGGCGGTTAGGACTTGGTGCTTTCACCACTGAGGCCAGGGTTCAGTCTCTCGTCTGGGAACTGTGATCCCACATCGAGCTGCTGCATCCCATGGTCAAAAAAAAAAAAATCTGTATCTATATGTTTTATATCTGCATCTGCATCCATGTCTATCACGCCTTTACTTTCTGGCCTGCAGTTTCTGCTGAAAAGTCAACTGAGAGTGCTGGGAATTCCCTTCTATGTAACTAGCAGCTTTTTCCTTGAGGCTTTTTTTTTTTTTTTTTTGTATTTTTAGGGCCGCACCCACGGCATATGGAAGTTCCCAGGCTAGGGGTTGAATTGGAGCTGTAGCTGCCGGCCTACACCACAGCTACAGCAATGCCAGATCTGAGCCGCATCTGTCACCTACACCACAGCTCATGGCAACGCTGGATCCTTAGCCCACTAAGCGAGGCCAGGGATCGAACCTGCGTCCTCATGGATGCTAGTCAGATTTGTTTCTGCCTAGTCATGACGGTAACTCCCTCCCTTGATGCTTTTAAGATTCTCTGTCTTTAATTTTTGCTATTTTAATAAGTGTGTCTTGATGTTTGTCTCTTTGAGTTCTTCTTGACTCTCTGAACTTCCCATACCTGGATGTCTATTTCCATTCCAGGTTAGGAAAATTTTCAGCTGGTATTTTCTTCAAGTTAGTTCTTTGTCCCTTTCTCTCTCTCGTCTTCCGGGACTCCTGTAATGCAATGTGACCAACTTCGCTGCTGTCCTTGAGGTCTCA